>VZRM01001202.1:144729-212709 GCA_013397955.1 Grantiella picta
GAAATAAATTTTCTTTTTTTTTTTTTTTTTTTTTTTTTTTTTGCATAAGTGCACCTTTAAGATCCTAGTGGTTTTAGGTGCCTGATTTGCCAACAGCAATGATTACGGAATGAACTATATCCTGTCAATAGAAGCATAAGAGGAAAATTTAAAGGGTACCAAATAAGATTTTTAATTTGCTAATTAGAAAGTGGTAGGTGTAAGATTTGTCCTTGCTGATGAAGGTCTGAGATCCCAACTCCATTTTGACAGATTGCCAGTGACTAAGTTTTGTTTTGTGAGGCTTACTCACAAGTACCAGAAAACCCCAGAAAAACCTAAAATCAATTATGACATTCAAATCAGAACACAAAGTTCCCATGGATCTGTGCCCAGAAGCTGCTCCTGTGGATGCCCAGGAGTGTTTTGGTCTGGGGACAAACAGTTGCCCAAGTTCTTTAATAACACAGTAATGCTTTGTTACACTGTAAAACACAGTCACTGTGTTTTTGTGTACCAAAAATCTGTTGCTACCTCACCCACCATTTTGTAGTTTTGCTGTAAAGGATTTAGTGTTTATTAACCACTCTGCTCTGCTAACTGTTGCCATTATTCCACTCTCCTGACCTTCACCTTTGATTTATTTAAATGGCCTTCATAAAAAGAGAACTTATGATGGAAATATAACAACTCATAAAGAGGCACAAAGAACTCATGCACTGGATGTGTTCAGTATTTTGTGAATTGATAAACAATTCCAGAATGTTTGCCTACTCTAAGAAAGGCTGGAAGAACCATCTGGTCACCACAAGGCTCAGTCCCAACTTGCAAAGTGAGGTACCAGTCAAAACCTCATAGGAATATGTAGATCATATCCTGAGTTGTGTAAATGCAAATAAGCATTTTAATGAATATCTCAGCTGCTGAGAAGTCAGCTTCTCTCCCAGCTGATTGATCAACCTGAGGATCTTGCTTCTGCCTCTCCGTCCTCCCCAGAGAACATCCTGCCCCATCAATTTAACTTGTGTACCTTTCATGACTCGCTGAGATGACACCTCTCAGGAGCACCCTCCCCAGACAGCAGGGTGGGCTTGTGTGCCAGCAAGGACAATTGAGAGACCTACACTGCTCCATGTTCTTCTTGCTAAAGCACAGTTACCTATCCTCTGAGACTAGAGGGGAAAACACCTTCTGTACATTTCCTGAGAACTCCTTTGGCATCCTTTTAGAGGTGAGAGTCACTAGGAAAATTATATTGGCAAGAATTAAAGCAGGAATAATCTTCTGCCCCTCCTTTTCTCCCTCTTGTCCCTACACATGGTTGATTTTTCTTTGGTGGACACACAAGTCAACAAGGATTTCTGGTATGCTCCAGCCAGGGCTGTGATCTAGGTGAGCCAGAGAATAGATCTGGAGGCTATAAGAGAGGTTGATACAGCCACAAATCACATAAGCCATCTGTAGAAACTCTTCACACCTACAGCATGTGCTGGACAGGAGGGGAGAGCAGGGAGAAGTGTAGAAAGGCATTGACAGCAGCCTTATCATTTTTATCTTTAATGGAGAACAGTTTGGCCCATCCTAAACGGTAGGAACACCAGAAAGAAGGGATTAGCAAGTCTATGAAGTCTGTCAACACAGAACAAAACTATACCTGGCAAGGGAAAGTGAATTTCTGCTTCCATACTTAAATTCAGTGTCATGTCAACTCACTATGGAAGATATTTTTTGGGAAATAATGGGACACTTTAGCATCCTTTACAGCAAAGAGCTTAAAGCCAGTAAAGGATTCATTTGTTTCAAGTGGTATTTGCAAAGATCTATGAAGAGGCAAGTGAGATACTTGTCAGGGAGGCAGCACTTGGAGCAATGGTGCAGTGGGGGTAGTCCCTTGTGAATTTTAAAAATCATTTAGACAGGTAAGAGTAGAGGATGTTCAGTGCTAACAAACAGATGTGTTTGATTGCACTGCAAGAAAATAAAATACTCATCTGTGAGGCAAGGTCAAAGCAGACTGACAGCACACAGATGCCCAGTGCTGGTCCTAGCTCTTCCATCAGCCAAAGCCAGGATTCATCCCTAGAGAATTCAGCAATTGTATCTTGTGGCATTGAGGCACAGACTTGACCTATTTAACCTTACAAAATAGATGTATCTTTAGGAAATCCTCCCATTTGCTATTGACAAAGATCAAAACATGACGCCTGGGTCACATGTAAAAACCTCTAAACAGAACCTAAAACAAGTTAAGAGCAGCATGAGCAAGCTGCTATTGCATGGTTTGAAATGAGTAAACAAAAGCCACTTCTTGTTACTATTTCAAAATGGTTTAAATAAGCAACCATTTGAAACACAAGGTTTTACACTGAAAAAGCAAGAAAGCTAGGTTTCATTAAGAGCATTGCTTTCTATAGTGAGAAACAGCACCAAATAGATCAAAGATATGGTTCTTTATTGATTAGCCCTCAGTGTGTGTTTAATCAGCAACTGGCCTATTCCAGGTAGACTGATAGTAAATTAACACAGACACTCCTCTGTTCTTGGAAATACCACGTTGTTGGACATTAGGAGGTTCACTAACTAAGTACAGTGCTTTTAAAGTGAATTCACATGACCATAGTCTAAATTATCAGCAAACAGAGGATTACAGATGTGCTAGTTAACGACTAATGAACAAGCAAACAAAAACTATTTGCGTTATATTATTATACTCTTAACCTTGGTAGTCACCTTAGTCTTTTTTACAGTTGTTTTCTGTAGCTGATGAAACCAAAGCATACATTCAATTGAATTTATCACACTCTGTATTGCTGTTTCTATATTGTTTCAGTTATTTTTGTTGCATAGGAAGACCAATAAGGGCTTGTAAATGTTCAAACAGAAAAGTGAAAATAAGTCAGTCTGAGACCCTTTTTAAAAGCTTTACTCCTGATAAGATGTTCTCCGTCTTCATGTGTTTTGAAGATAGGTGCAACCTCTATTTCAAAGGCAATGTAGCTGATCCACAGCAAATGTTCACCCAATGTTCATCAACCTGTGTTACTATTGTGATACCAGAAAGAAACTTTGACTACACTGCCTATCAGCAGTACAGTCTGTAGGTCTGTAAAATACCTGTGGCTCAGATTACACATAGACACTTTCCCTCAAAGAGCAGAAAAGCGCACTCTCCACGTGACAGAATACCCAGGACTCCTGTTCCAGGAATCAGGTGTCCATTGGTACATGGCACCAGCACAAAGGCAGGTGGGCAGCGAGACCAAGGCCGGACTGACCCAACACCCTGACCTGTGTACCCTGCAGGTCTGGAGAGGCCTGGCTCTCCCTTTGCTTTTGCTAAGGTTATGCTCACCGTCCTGCATGAGATAAGTCTGGACATGATGAGGTTCACACCTACATTTATACCATTAGTCAAGCTGCAACAGGTGCTCTGTAAGGGTGATCATGAGTGGCACAATCTCTCGTTTTCCCATAGATGTAGAAAAAGCAATTTTCTATGCATTGAAGGGCAGGGCACCTATCCCACAAGCCCATTTTGCCTGCTCATAGCCATCCTGCACATTCTCAGCTGACACAGTCTCACAAACCAACCGGAGTTATATCATGTCTTTGCTATCAGCTGAGTTCTGCTTACATTGCAACTGCAAATATTTGTAACTGGGGTATATTTTTTTTCCAAACTTTACAGAGTAGTTTTCTTTTGTAATCTTTCTTCCTACTTTTTTAATGAGAAGTGCCTCAAACCAGAAGGAAGTTTTGTAGAGGTTCAATCCAGCAAGCTCTTAGAATTTCCCATTCCAGTGAATAAGGCAGCATCTTTGTGACTTTGTCTTTGAGGGTCAGAAATAGGTGGGAGAGGGAGTTGCATATAAATGAGGTCAAAATGCAATCTTTATTTGAAAATAGGGGGTTTCAAGCTTCAGGACATATTACTGCTACTGCTACAGCAGTCTGCTCACCAGCTAGTCCCTGGAAGATATGACAACTGCTTAAACAAGAAACACCACCCAAACTATCCAACACCTCCTAGATTTACACACAGCTTAATCAAGACAGTGTGGGCTAATTTTTCTGCTGTAATAGGGAAATCTACAAGAGCTCCCAGCACAAGAACTGATATCACTCCTACCCTTGCCACAGTTATGCTAGGGAAGGCTACTTGAACATTTTATAGCCTGAAAAAGTTCTGCAAAGGTGGGAGGTATTATTCGCTGTTTTGCAGTTCAGGAGCTAAGATAGAGACTATGTGGACTGACCGGCATGACAGAAAATCTGAAACTGAGCAGGGATTCTACCTTTCATCCCAGGCTTGTTTGGCGTTTAAGAGGAGGCTGTTTTATTGAGTGGTTGGGTAGTAGCATGGAATACCATATTTCAGGCATTAAAAAAACCCAGGAAAGGGTGGTTAAAAAACATCACATAATGAGATCCTTATACTCTGATTGACAAAATCCTTTCTCAGGGAAAGAATACTACCTGGCTGTTACTCAGAGAAGAAAATCAAATGGACAGTCATACTGACCCTGCCACATTGAGTGGTTTTCAGGAAACACTAAATGTAATGTAATCATTTCTAGGGCAGTGTTTTGGCTCAGGGCATAGAAAGATGAGAACCAGAAAATTTGAAATTGAAAAGCCAACCCTTCAAGTGACATAAAAGAGGCAGTTGAATTTGCATCAGTCAAGGTGACAGCACTACTAATAATATAGGCAGCACTTCATTTGGAAATCAAAGGAACTGTGGATGTATGATTAGCAAAATACCTGTAAATCCTGTTTGAATAGAGTAGGGAGCTATGTTTTGTCTTATAAATCAGGATTTTAGTTGCTGTGGTAATGTTCCTTGTATAACTTGTCTACGTAAATGAAACTCAGTTCCTGTTGTCTCAAGCCACAGAGGATTATAGAATAATGAAAAACAAAAGTAAACTGAAGGCACCCTGTCAACTGAAGACTTACAATGAAAACTGCAAGTAAAAATTACACAATAAGTTACACAAACAGATTTACTCTTTTCGTTGTTTTCATTTCACTAAGGAAAACAAACTTTGGAAGCACTTTACAACTGGAAAACACAGCATTGATGTTAAAACAATCCTGTGCAGCTGTGTCTGCCTCCTGCACCTGCCTCTTGCACCTTGGGTAGATGGCTTACAGAAAAAACATAGAGGTGCTGACTAACAGCTGATGGAGAAGATGGCTGGGGATGGCAATGAACAAAGGCTGAGGTGGAGTATTATGAGATAATTGGGCAGATTTGAGGTCAGATAATGGACCAATCTAACAGTAATCAATTACACAGAGTAATTTTGTTTCTTATAAAACTTCAAGGCAGTTGAAATCCATCTACACTTAGTGTTCTGGGAAGAGCAAAGCAGAGTTTCATAGTTTACTAAATAGCACTACACCATGGCCAATGCTTTACTGGCTTTATCATCACATACAAAGTGTTGCACAAACAGATTGAGCCAGTGCATAATAAAGCAACAAGTCTGGACTGAGCGTAGCTGCCATCCTACAGTAAACAACCCTCATCTAATCATCAAATATTATGAAGCCCTGGGAACAGTTTTTGGAAGACACAACACTGCACTTTTTCCAAGTGGCTGAAGCTGTTGGCTGTGGCACAGCACTAGTTCAGGGTCCTCAGGGAAATCCGTTTACTTCCCAATGCTCATGTCTTTCTAGCTAAAGAGGGTCCAAAAAAAGCAGCAGCGAGTGGACAAATGTCAGGATTGTGTAATCAACCACCTTATTTTTTCCCTCTTCAGCAAATAACTAGAGAAATTAATATAATATATGGAAGCCGTGAGATAATGTCTTATTTCACTTGGTAGAGAACATGGATTTAACTGTCTCTTACTAAAGTAGGATTTCACAGGCTGTGTCTAACTGTAGAGCTATGCTGACATGTAACTGAGTCTTTAAAAGGAAAGGAAAATCCCTCTTCTCTACCCCTTTGTAAAGTGCAAAATTTCCAGTACTCATAGTGCTTACCCAGAATGTCTGTGGTATGCTGATCTGATTTTGCTATTAATCGTTATCTCTCCACCTAATTACTTACCTCTCTGACTAATTGCACTTGTGAGGCCAGTAAATACAAGGTAAAGAAGTTTGTGTCTCTTTATCTCATATTTGCACCTGACAAGTAGTTTAAACATGGGCTCCTCCCATGGTTGACCTAACATAGCATAATATACCTTGCCATAGGAATTGCACGAAGAAGCTGGTTCCCTTCAGACTGAGTTATCAGTGCCATCCATACTTTTTCCTCCTTTGGATGCAAAATTCTCTAGGCATCCCTTGATGCTGGGATCACCTGGTGGCTCTGTCTGATGGCAAGAGGAGCTATGCACACAGGGAGTGCTTGAACCCATGTCTGTGTCATGCTCTTTCCAGGTGGACTTCAGACTGTTGATTTTTGGTCTGCAACTCAGAGGCAATTTAGCTGCTGCACAGAGGGAAGACAAGTGGAGGCAGAAAAGCACAGGCAATCCTTCTTTCTTCCCCCACCATTTAAATTGGAGACATAGTATGGAAGAGACCCCTGGAGCTGTGTATAACCCAAATTCTGACTGAATGGAAGAAATTAGAATGCTGCAACATCACACTGAGAGCAGGAGAGATATTGGCAATGGAGCCAAAAAGGACGAGGGGACCCATCTAGCAGAATTGCCTCCATCTTTTGTTATAAAACCCGTACCATACCCCCAGGTCCAACAGAGACTAGTTTGGTTGCTTGTTGAGGGGAGAAGTGGGTGGCATTTCAGAGTTTGCTGTATGGGGCCTTTTTTCATCTATTTTTGAGGCAGTTGAAGGAAGTATGAGCTAAAGGCAAGAGACTGTGGGGGAAAATATTTGTAGAAAATATTTTGTATAAGCTTATGGGATTTTTTTAAATTTATGTGGCAAGCAAGCAGAGACTTAGATAAGTGCCAAAGCTGTATTATCAAAATGTTAATAGGTAAACACATTAATAAAAATGCTGTAAAATGAAGAATCATCTGAGTTTTTTAACACAGAGGAGGTGTTAATAATGATCCCTGCCTCAACCCAGTGCCAACATGCTTCAGGGCTCAAAGCTGCATATAACTCTGAGCTCCACAACTCATCCATTTGTCCTTGCTTCCAGACTGCCAGAGTGCAGGTCAGTTCATGGTCAACAGTACTGGAGGCAGCTGACACATCCAAAAGAATCAGAAATGACACCTGATCTTCATCCATCATCGACAAAGGATTATCAGCCAACACAAATATGTGCTGTGACTTCTGTATCAAGTGGTTTGTAAACAAATGTGTATTAGGGACAGGATTTCAAGAGAGGTCAGTGTTGCCCTACCCAGAAAGAAAAGCAGAACAAAGATATAGTGTGCTGACATGATCTTACGCAAATTCTGTGCTCGTAGCATACAGAGAGTAGGATTATCTGGCCATCCACTGAAGGATCTGGGATCTGACAGAAGGATTTGGGACCAGTTTCCTACAGAGAAGAGATATTTAAGGAAATAACAATGATTCAATTGATGCATGTCGTTGTGTGGAAGAGTGGTTTAAAACTGGGATTTATTGGGCACACTTTCTGTGTGAAACAAGTTCAGAAACACTAAGTTTCAGTTTCTCACATCAGCTGTCATGTAGAGAATTTTCATATGGCACAACAATTTCACAGATCACTCCGAATTCATGTCATTTTGACTTTAAGATTAATCTCTGGATTATTCTGTCCAAGACAGGACTATTTTAATTTCTATAAACAGAGAATAAGGAAGGGTTATTCTTTGGACAGGAAGGTAGTTGTCTCTGTGTGTTCCTCTTCTCTGACATCAGACCCCAGAAAATATTTCCCAGACTGGTAACCCTAACTTCTCCCTCACACCATACTGTTCTCAGTCCCTTCTGTCCCAAGCCTCAAATCCCTCAGTCCTTCCTGCCTAAAAACTCATTCAAATGCCTTCTGTGTGGAGGCTCTCCTTCCACACTGTCCCTTTCCAAGGCCTCAGCTGTTTCGAATCACCTTCCTCCCATGCAAAAGCCACTCATCTTCCTCCCCATTTCTCCTTGCTTAGATGCACTTCATCTCAATTATTTTCCCGTAACTTTCACTAACCCTGTCCAGAGCCAGGCCTTGCAATCCCCAAACCTCTAGAGAAATAAGGCCTTCCTAATCCTTTTTGAAATCCAGCCTTCCTTTCCCATCTGTCACCTTTCTTCTCCAAACCCTTTATCAAGCGTTTCCCCAGACCTTTATTTCTCCTTCTGTTCCCAATTCTCATTTTCTCTCCTGCAGCCCCTGTGCTCCACACCCTTAGCATTCTCAGCCTAGTTCCCACCTCCTGAGTGGTGCCATTCATTTCTAATCCATTTATTATCCCCCTGTTCACTGCCAAGGGCCAGTACGACCTTCTCATTCACCCTTGGCTCCAGCAGAGCCCTCCCCTTCCTTATGCTGCCCTCAGAGAAACTCTTTGGAGATCCTGGGCCCACACTTGGAGCCAGCTGGCATTGGTTCCATCACACATAAAGGAACCTTCTAGCAGCTTCTCACAGAAGCCAGCCCTGTAGCCACCTGGCTACTAGAAACTTGCCATGCAAACCCAAGACAAAAGTAATTATTCAAGAAGTGTGAGCATCAAGTTTCATTTCCCTCTTCTGTCAATGGGAATTCAAACTCATTTCTCCTCCTGTTTTGATATTAAGTAGTCATTGGATAAAATAGCAAACATTCCTGAGAATGGTAATGAGAATCAAGAAATCTTTCTTCTTGTGATATTTATTATAGCCCCTGATTTTCAGGATTGAGCCCCCTCTTGTGCTTTTACTTTCATATTGTTAGTCTTCTTTTTTCCTGTGACTATTCCAACTTCAACTCAAGAAGATGCATCAAAATATACCAAACAATGTGTTTATGAAGACCTCTAATGCTCAATCAAGAAATGAAAGACTTGGCACTGAACTTTCTCAGTCTAGCCAAGGAAGGCCTAGAGATAAAAATTCACATTTTTCCCAAGTATTACGAAACTATTTTATCATATTTTGAAGGAATTAAAAAACTCTGTTTCCTTAAAAAAAAAATTCATAACTGTTTTTCAAGCAGGACACTGTTCCTCATGTTCGCTATGAATGTTCTGAGAATATATTCCAACTTAAAGAGAAACTTAGGGGAAAATTCCTGTTTCGGAAACCTGATCAAGTGTTGAACCAGCGCTGAACTTCTCATACTAGGGCAATTTGAGATGGGCTGCAGAAAACTGAATTCTCATAATAGTAATGTTAAACATAAAAAAGCAGGTTGGGGAGGGCTGGTGAGTTTAGGTAACTGTATTGGGTTAGCTGCAGCTGAGCAGGGGATTTCAGTGTCGTAATTATGCTCAGCTACACCCAGGTTTATCCAGAATTTCCTCAACCCTGAGTCCTTTTGCAGATATGACTTGTTTTGATTGTTTTTTCTTTTCCATAGTGCAGAGAGGATCACCAGTTTTTGGGCTGACTCTCTCTATTGTCCTCTGTTAGGGTAACACATGAGGACAGTGCAACTTCCTCTCCAAGTGCCCAGGGTGCTGGGATTCCCTCATGGCCTCAGGTTGGGACCTGTAGCCTCTCTCTGCAGAACTATTCCAGATGGGATGTGGTTTTGACAGCTGGACTAACAACTGTCCTTTAGGAAGTGACTCGAAGTATGTCAAAGCTGTCACGCAAAGGGTGACAAAGAGCTATCAGATAACCATTGTCATTGATTTCTGTAGTTATGCTTTTTACAGTTTACACAATATTTTAACTGTGAAGTATCATCTAATTGCATACTTCCTAGTCGGAAAAATTTTTATTTTTCTCATTTTTATTCCACGTGCTAGAATGTCTTTCCTGTACTCTTTTCTTACACCTCCAAGCCTTGCTGTAGCAATTTAATAATTGAGTAACTATCACTGAAAACAATGGACCAAATTTATTCCAACTGTCACATCCACATTAAGGAACTTACCTCTGGGGCCGATTTGGCTCTCCCATTTAAAGTTTTAAACTCTCGGTCGCCAAACAGAGCTTTTAGAGCAGCCCCCACACTGTCTAGCAAACTTCTGAAAAAACCTGTAACTCTTTTAAAAATCTTTTAAAAATGGCACTTTTCAGTGAGGAAATTGTTTTTTGAGACTGAAAACAAGTGTGAATAAAGAAACATGACACTGGGCTATATCACAGGAGCCCCTATTTCTTAATATGCTTAAAGCCTAAAGAAAACTATTAAACTGAACCTCTCTGGAACAGAAACTAAATAATCTCAGCAACAATTATCACTCACTTCTGTATTACTTTGAAAAATAAATAAGGAAATATCTGTCAGAACCACGACGTGCGGCAAAGAAGTTTTCCGTGTGTTATCTCCCCAAACTGGATTCTGGTGCTTTTCTAGTAGAAGTTAAATTAAATGTTCTATAATGGTTTGCTTTCATTTCAATACAAGAAAGACACCTGTAGCACTAGTCATGAGAATAGACCTTCTGTGCAGCGACCACTTCACACAACACTCAAATCACTCACCTTTTGCTTCTGATTCAGGCAATGATGAGGCAGAGGTGTCCTGAGCTCCTTGCTGCCTATCTGATTCTCGTAAATATGCTGGTCTGACTAAAGGGCTTGTTGCAAAGATGGCTTATCAATAGCTTCTACACAAATTGCAGTGCTATCCAGAAAGACCTGTCCTCTCACTGACGTTCATCTGGGTTGAGCAGAGCTCTGGGGTCAGAGAACTGGGTGATCCACAACAACCATTTAGCAGGTGAGCAAATTTTGTCACTTCAAACGCTGCCTGTGCTTTGCCAGACAGAAGATTCAAAAATTACTAACAGAACTGGAGAATTAAAGCTGGTTTATCAAGCATCCAGCTATTTTACTACATGGCAACCAAAGGTCTGCCCTGATCTACCTGTTGGTTATTTGCACTGACCAATGCACTGTGAAACTTATATGCCAAGAGCTCTGCTTGTAATTAATATTTTCCTTATATCAATTCCGGAATCTGCTATTCTGTATTAGTGGCAGCCAGACACTGGGCCAGCAGTGTGCTGAAATGGAAGGCAGGAATAGGAAAGTTGTAGGCAGAGTATCATCATGAACTGAGTGTGTTGTTATGTGCAAAGCATGACCACACATGCGAAATGCTGATTCCATCCAAACCCATAAAGCCTGACTTTAAGCTGATTTAGCTCCCTCTTTTCTGCTCCTTGTTGAGTCATCACAAGGCTTTCTTGTCCAGGATTAGACCTAATCCTTCTGTGACATCACCCTTTACACTCACTAATGTATAAAGTGAGGGCTGGACCCTGGCCACAATAGCTACCACAGATTTGTAATTCATAGCATACATGAGACTGCTTTTTCCTGCCTGTGTTATAAAGTATCAGGTTTCTGTGTTCTTTTTCTAATTTCTGTGGAAAATCTTGATGTAATTTGCTCTACTTTTTTTACAAAGCAATATGTAGCACACCCCAACATTTGTAAAATTCACAATTTGTATTTTCTACAAAATACTTGTATTTAAGCTACAACTTCTAAGTTTAAAAAAAAGGAATGTTCTTTTCACATCTTCCAATAGGGTTTATTTACCTTAATTCTAACATCTAGAAGTCTATCACTTGATGTAGAGGCCCTACTTCATGTTACCTTTATTCTTCTTCCTCTTTTCATGCTTCCATTGCACATTTTACATCATTCTTTTTCTGTGGTTGCTTCCATTTCTCCATAAATCCTATTACTTTAAGGTTCTCTCTTTTCTCTTTTCTGGCCTCAGCAAACATTTCTGGGGAAAATATTCTTGGTTTTCTTTGTTGCAACATTTATGTGAGAAAGAAGAGAGTCCCACTTCCAGCAACCATTAGGAGCTGATGCCTCTTCTGGGTTTCAGTGTTCTCAGGCAGCAAAGAGAACTGAGCTTCTCTCTCAAGGCCCATTCTTGCTAACTGCTAGGTTATTGTAATCTGCAGGAAGAAACTGATTCTTAAAAACAAAAAACAAACAAACAAAAAAATTGGCATCACAGTATAGTTTTAAGACCATTTCCTTAAACCATTTATCTATGTCACCCAAAAGCAGTAAGACAGATAGATTCTCTAATATATTTCTAATATATTTAGGTTCCTCAATCCCATTTATTTTGAATTTCACATGAATTGGAAAGGACCCAGTCTGCCCAATTTTTAACAGTTCCAGGTCCATTAAAGAGTAAATAGATGTAGATAAGTAATTCCTCTACAGCAATAGGAAAGGGAAAGGCTTAAAGGATAAAGCTAAGGTCTGAGATGTGAAACTTTCCAGTCACCAGAACAGGATCAATTCAACTTATCCAGGGAAAAACCAATGAAAGAAGAATCGTTGTCCAAAGAAAGAATCAAAGAGGAGTCTCAGGCTAGAAAGGAGCATTATGTAGGTGACGTGGGAAAACTAACTCCTTTCGTACTAGATAAAAAGCCAAGGTAGCATTAGAAGGGGACAAACAGAAGAAAATGCCAAACTACAGATCCTGCAGTAGCAGTCCGTAAGGAGAATTTCTTCTCAAGACGGTCATCTATCTTTGCCCCATCAATTCTTGGCACAGAGATTGCAAACAGAGTCTACAATGCTCAGGATGGATGGGATTCCAGACTGGAGACAACAGCCTGAGGAGTGATATGTAAATTGTCTAAATGACACTGGAGATTTCTTAACTGAAAGACCTCAGCACCTCTTCAACACAGTATCACCACTTTGAACTAAAAAGTCTCTCAAAACTGATCAGACAACTGACAGCTCTGAACATGCAGACAGGTCTAAATAGGCAGAGCAGTTCCCAACAGCAAACAGCAAACCCAGAAAAAAGCCAGAAAAGCTTGGAACCAGAGTGTTGGTGATCCTGTGTTACTCCCAAGTATCGTGGGAGCATTTGCTTCACCTTTCAATCACAGCTTAGATATTCCTCTAGACAGTGGAGTCATTTCTTTGAACAGAAGAATGAGCACATTCTGTTTGCTGTATGATTTTATTATTGAACGATTGCTGGACTTTGTCTGAATTTCTAGTGTAAATGCATATAACAGTGCTCAGCAAATTCCTTTTTGCAGTCCTTCAAAATGAGCCTTCATTTATGCCTAGGTCTCCCAAGTATGGTGATAATACAAATTATTAAGTAATAGCAATACTGAAGCAAATTCTTTTGGAGTTACATTACTTTAAATCACTTTAGAGTCTACTGCTATTTCTCAGCATGTCTCTCCTAAAGAGTTATTTGGACTTTCACTCAATTAACTCAGCATCCCCCGAAGTGAGTAAGCCTCCAGATGGTCTCTTCTTTTGAGGTGGCTAAGATATTTTTACTGGGAGGGGGATGCAATTTCTTTCAGACTGCATCTGTGAGACATTTAGGAAGTTATATTGGTACTCAAAAAATAACGATGCCTGTCCTGAAAAATCATCCTGCTCTTTCATGACAGTCTGTTTTAATTGGCTGCCTACCTAGTGTAGCTGTCTTCTCGGCCCACACTTTTCCCTGAGCTGGGCTGAGATGTCAAAAATGGAAGAGAATGAATTATTTAAACCTTCATGTAAAAGAGCACCCAATTCTTTTGTCATTATACTGATTTTACATTAGCTTATGAAGTTTACCTTTTATATTAGGGCATTTTATGAAGTCACTTTTAATTGACAGCACTGTGAGATGTCAAACAGACATCAGGAGGTTTTTCAAACTTAAAAATGGATCTTCATTCTGATATTTGGATTTAGCACTAAACCCTTTTGAACCTTGGTATATTGGAACTTATGGCAAAGCTGATTCTGCGTCATGAAATTCAGATCTGAATCAGAACTCTCAGTATCTACTGAAACTGCAAACTCAGTAACTATTGAAAAGCATTGCTCATGCTTTTCTACAGGGCTTTCTGAACCAAGCTGACAACATTTTTTTTGTAATTGAAAACAACCTCCAATATGGTTCTATCCTTTATTTTATTTGGGGGTTTTATTTTTTAATTTTTCAGGGGGTGGGGTTTTTTTGGTTTGTTTGTTTGTTTAATTGAGATTGACAGAATTCCTAAAAGTTACTAAAATTCTTTATGACAGTCTTTGGCATATTTTAAAATACCACATGAACACAACACAATACAATTTCCTGCAAAAGAGTTAAATTTCCATTGATATTTATGAATGTCAGATAATTCTTGAAAATGTGTATGTAAAACTCAAGTAATTCTTTCTGGCCTGCCAAAAACTCAAAATCACTTTTTGTTGCATTAACTCAAATGACAAAATTATTGCTTGTATAATTTAAAATAAGTTTCGGTTTGTATATTTTAAAATGTGAACTCTTTCAGTTAAAGTTGACAGTAAGGAGCTAAGAAGTGGAAGTGCTTTTTAAAAGTTTCCAGTTAAATAGTATTGTTTTAGTTAAATAATGTTATTTTTTAAAGTATCTAAGTTTACCAGTCCATCCAACCTCTATTTCAGAACAATATCCCTTTAGTATCATCCTGGCCCTAATCGAAGGAATTACAAAAGGTATCTTAAATACTCTGATTCATAATTTAAAATATTTGTCAACCTCCAATATAGTCCTCATGTTTTGCACTGAAACTTGCACTAAATTTACACCAAAAAGTCTTTCTAAATCTTTATATCTGTGTTCTTTTATTTTTCCTTTTTTTTTCTCCCTTATTCATCTGTTTGCTCTTGCCTGTACTCAGGCTTCTTATCCTTGTTCACAGAGGCTTTAAGAGCACAACTGTTTTTTGACTGTTATGGTTATTGTGGCTGCCTTCATCACAAAAAGCTTCATCATCAGTGTGAAGAGTAGCATGCTGACTTCTTTCACCTTTCTAACTGTAATGATCCCAGGATTGCTAATATGAGAATCACGGGGACTATGTTGAAAATACACCTCCCTGCTGAAAATATACCTGGCTTTTTTGGCTAATTGCAATACAGAAAGACAGAAAAAGGTTGAGTTTTCCTAGAGATGCTATTCAATCTCATTTTTCAGTTGCATAGCATTTTCTCCCACACTGCAATTTTCCTAGGTAATAATATCACCCTCACTTTGAAAGGGAGGGAAATATTTATAAATGTGTCAGAGCCCTAAAAGACAATTCTTTTTTGAAAGCTAAAATTTGCTCAAGTAAGAACTTCAGTCATCAGATTTTCTGTGCCCTCTGCTGCTGCATACTATTATTAAACTTTACTAATGAGTATGAAAAAACGTGACACATTAACCAAAGAGTTATATAAACAATACAGATGCTTCCAGTGAAAGAACTGGTCACAAGCCCTGGTAAAGTATGCTGAAGTGAGGGTAGTAGGGTCCCTATCACTGAAATAAAACTCTTCGTGCCATGTGGCTTGTGATTATAATCTTTGTTGTAGTTTTCTGGCTGGATAATTGGTAAATGATGGTCCATACATGATGGCAGCAGGACCCCATCCTCTCAGAGTCTGTGAGACAGGGAAGATCTCCAACTAAAGTCTCAGGGGACATTCTGAATACCTACCATGTTGCTATGATAGATATAGGTGGAATTTAATATCCACTCCCAAAGGAGAGAGGGATGTCATAAACCGCTACCCCAACATTAAGCTTTTTCACATCGTACAAATAATGAAAATGCAGCATTGGATTCATTGAAAAGCATTTCCTGATATTGCAGGCAGTAAGTTACAGAAAGGAAGTTCAAACCATCACAAACTAATTGCCACTGTAAAACTACATTCTTCAATTCCCTGATCTTATGATATAATTAATGGAATTGTACAAAAATTGTTACTGTGCTTCCTCTTCTATCCATGTGTAGAAAGAAAAGTAATCATCTCCAGAGCAATTTTGTTTGTATTTCTATAAAAGCAGAATAAAGATCTAGATTTAGACATGCCCCCATCCTCAGCATGCTCTGTTGGTTAGTGATGAGTAGTAGTGCCTCAATGTATTAGTGGTTTTGGAAGTCTCTTCCCACAGTTAAATGCCTAAGCATGAGTTAAAATATCTATTCAGGAGGCCAAGCACTTGTCGGTGAAGTCCTTCAGTTCCTTTGCCTTATCTGGCTGAATTAATTTCTTGGTGTTTTTAGGCAGATAGAGAGGTAGGACGCTCACAGCGATTATCAACTGTGGGCTGTTAGTTTCAGACTTCTTTTGTTTTTATTTTTTGGTCAGGATCTCTGCAATGACAGTGCATCTGTCTTTGGTTTGACAGTGCTTTCTGCAATCTAGCCAGAATCCCACAGCTCTGTAGCCCAGCAATGTCATGAGCAAGACCTTTGTGATTTGTCTTCTCATGGAAATTTGCAACATTCCATACTACTCCTCCCCTACAGCTGATTTTTGGATGTGATACCAAGCATCACCACTGTGTACTGGAGAGAGGATATGGCCCATTACAACGGAATATCAATAACTATCACCTCATGGACTGCAGTGACAGATTAAATTCTGGGGATTGTAATTACAGACAGGAATTGGTGGGTTGCCTTCATGTCCATCTTCCCCTTTAACCCACACAGTAAGGCATGCTGATATGTTTGTAAGGAAGGTGCTAGACTGAAAATGAAATAGCCATGTGCTCCTGCAATAAGGTTTTTGAAGAACTCCATCATTCATATGGGTGCAGACTACACAAACCCCTCTGAGGTATGCACAGAAACAGTGCTCCCAGATCAGCATGAGAGGGCAGATGTGGCAGAGGGTGGGTAAACCACCATGCCTGGGACAAATCCTCCATGGGGCACGTCCCTGCAGGTGGGGTCAGTGGATACTCCAGCTGACACACTGCAAGGTACCCAGGGCAGACACCAGAGGTTCCTTTCCTTAGACATTGTGTTAAAGAATTTAACTGGAAATTTGCCTCTGGAAACACTGAGACATGACAGGCCAGAGGAAAATTTCCTGGTCAACAAGCTAAGAGCCCCAGGATTACTGTGTGAAGAGAATTTATGTTGCATACATGTCCCATCTCGTGAGTAGGAAAGGAAGCCTCTTCTGCAAAACTTCCCTGTGCTGACCTTGCCTGCAAGACTAAGTGATAAGTGGCATTGTGATCACTTGGCAGAGAGTATACCATTTCGTCTATCCTTTTCAGATCTCATAAAAATAAAGGTGAGCTTATTTATTCATGTTGTCATTGCTCAACCATCCCTACAACTGTGAAAACTCATCCATAAGGGAAATACCAAGAAACAACTTTAAAAACTGTCTACCTTAACATATCTTCCACCACTATCACAAGGAAATACTAAATAAAAGCAAGGATGCTTTCCTTTCTTACTTTTTGTTCACATACCAAGCAAAATTCATGTCCGTTACCTTGTCTTTCAAAAATAATAAAAGAAATTCAGAATAAAAATGTGACCATTGGTTTAGAGTAAAAACACTGTATCATTCACTATATCTTTGTAAATGTCCAGTCTTCTGGAGATTCACCTAGCAATTCCAAGGCTCTAAAAATTACATGTAACAAAAGAATTTATAAAAACATGAGAAGACACAAGGTATCTTTTTTTTTCCAAAGGAACCATCAATTACTGTTATATTTCTTACTTTAAAAACTGAAAAATAAATCAAGTCACAGTCATTTAAGGTCATTAGACTGAATAATTACATTTTCTTGGAAGTACTTCCAAGTCGAGTAACAGAAGATATGAACTCTCTGCTTGGCTGTTTCTAACAAGTACTCAAAGGAGCTATGCAGTAACAAAGGAGAGGAAACTTCCTGCAGCTTTCTTGTTCAAGGGATTGTTCTGTGCTGATTCTATCCCCAGTGTGATCTGGATGCTGAACGCCCAGTGCACCTCACCATGTTCCTTACAGAAGCTGGCCCAGAATATACAGGCAAATCTTCCTCCGTCCACAAAAGGATGCAGCCAAATACAAAGTGTAGCCACAAAAAAATCCCTAGTAGCTGCTCCTGACAGCCTCTGGCACCCTCTGCATTTCCAGCAGAGCACAGAGGGCTCCAAATGGGGCTGAAGTTGCTGCCTGCAAACTTTATAGCAATGGTTGTGGAAACGAAAACTCCAGAACTAACTTCACAGAAATAAAATTTTCTCTCTCTCTGTCATTTACTTTACAAGTCTTCTGGAATGTGGTACCACCCAAGTATTAGTCGTGCATCACTATCAAGCTGAGAGCTTGAGTAAACATGAAAAATCACAGATAAGCTCATTCTGACTTGTGAAAGCCAAAAGTGAGCTGGGATCTAACAAGGGCTAAGTGTGGCATGTCCTGTGATAAGGAAGAGCTTAATCAGGGAAGGGCCCTTGTTTTCAATTTTCTAATTTCCTTTTTCTACAACATTGTCAATAACAAGGGCGTAGAAGGCCTTTTTAATTGGAAAATATCTTATGTCTTCACTGGTTCAGGCAGTTGCAGGGTGTGGGTGGGACTTCTACCAGCACTAGCCAACACGGTCCCAGTGTTTCAATGTTCTCTGTCCTTCTACATCCTGCATTGCTAGGTAAAAGAACTTGTCATATTAACCCATACTGCCACCAGGGAATACAGAAAAAAGTAATAAAAGGAAATTAAGCTGGAAGAGAGATGGCTGAATCTCTAAGTACAGTGAGATCACTAATGCCAGCCATTCTAAGCAAATGTGTAAACCAGCTTCATTCTTAGTGCCCAAATTCTGGTCTGATTCACATGTATGTGGATCCAGATAAACTCTGTGAAAGTGAATGGAGGTCCTGTGAAGCTGCACCACAATAAGAGAGAAATAGAATATACCCCTTTGCTTAAATCCATCATGTTTTCAAAACTAAAAATTACTTGGGAAAACCCTCTTTTAGGCTTATGAACTAATGAAAAAAGTAATCCAGAAAGACAAAGGTTTCTTAGGACACAATGACCCAAAACACAAATAGGGTACTACTAGATTATAACTCTTAGAGTTGCAGTCCTGGGAGAAGAAATCAAAAAGGAAGAAAATCAAACTGTAATAGAGCAAAAGGGAAAATCAGAATCATCGAGTTTTCATTCTGCATAATAGATTCTCTTTGTATTTGCTTCCACTTAGAAACAAGTTGTGCTTTTGACTTTATAACACATAAAAAACATGTAAAATTAATTTGTGTGAGAGCCAGTGTTTCCCCAGATTCTGCGTGGCAACAAGCATGATGAACTGAGAGCTACCCACTGGAAGTGACACTTTGCATCATAAAATTCATAAAGTATCACTTTTTTTTCTATGTACAGCACAGTACCAGCTTTCACTGCTTGATTCATCATATTTTTAGTGGGACAGAAGACTAAATAACAGAATGCCTAGCCTGGTATAATGTTTTTAGGATAGAAGGATAGGGGGAATGAAGGTCATTGCTACTGGAAAAGAACAACCTACTTCACAGAGGCAAGACAGAACAGGGAGAACTGGAAACCAACAGCTTTGGCTCCCATGCTGCACACACTGATGCTGCCTATGAATTGTCAGTGACTGGAAGTCCCCACTGATATCAGAATGTGAACACAGAGGTGTCCAAATTTTTCCAGAGGCATAAAATGGGGAAGCTAAATGCAGACTAGTGAGGAGGTTCTCTTCAGCAGGAGGTGGAAAGCAATTGTAAGGTTTCAGAGGGGTTGTCTCTCTTTGTGAATTCAAGCTGTTAAAGCACAGAAGAATGGCCTACTCAGTCACAAAAAGGTCCCAAAATTTCTGGCTGTTAGACAGAGCTGACAGATCTCAGCTTTCCTACAGAAACCAGCCAGATGCTTTAGTCTCTCATACAGCTTGCTATGTCAGGCAGAACAGGGTATGTAATCCATGAGCCAGGAAAAATTTTGCTGTGTCTTCCTCTGCCCCACTTGTCTTGGTTTAAGAGGACTGAAATAGCTTCTTGTGAACAGAAACAAGCACAATTCTGAGATAAAGGACACAACCGCAAGAATTTGATATTCACAGCTTGGTTTCAACACCGGTTCTCTTTCTGCTCCCAAAATTTAGACATAATCAGCTCTGGAGTGGTCACATCTACTCAGCTTAGCTGTCTGCCCCTGCACAGCAGAGTAGTCCCATCCTTGATGTCACAGAGGGAGAACAGTTCCAGGATTGCTCTGTCCCCAGAACCAAGCCCAGGTATTTGTTGGTAGAGTCCTGGATGGTCCAGTCAAACCCACGCCAGAGGCTGGGCTAACAGACACTGTGGGCAGGAGAGCCCTCAGCCCTTTTACTGCTGTACTCACAGCCCTTCAGAAAGCCAAAAGAGCATGAGAGACTGTAGGACCCAGCAGTAACAGCCCTGACTTGTGGTCACCCTCTGTTACCTGCCATGGACAGCTTCTCCTCCATCCAGTCACTGCATTTCAGACTAGACTGCCCCACAAAGTCCTGTATCACTGTGCTTGGAGGAGCTTTGGCTACCGATGTGATTGACTTTCCATAAAACAGTCCCAGTCACAATATTTAAGATGTACATAAATTCCTCTTCCAGTGGATCCAGTGAGGAACTAACCTTCCAGAGATGTAGCAAATTTCTTAAAGACAACCTCCAAAACATCCTGTCCAAAAAACAACAATGCTGTCACAACAAAAGCCTCTACCCAATCCCAGGGGAGAATGGCCAAGGGACCCTGTAAAATCTGCTTCTGGAGACAGAACGTGCTCAGCTTTGATGCAGTGTACAGACTTTTGATAGCTTGCTAAACAGTTTTGAAAATAATTAGTTTAAATTCAACTAGGAGAAAGACACACAACATATATTTCTTGAGCCCTCTTACGAATTTTTTTGCTTTATTCATTCAGGGCTCAGCAGGGATGCTTACCAATTTCCTTAGTATTGCCAGCAGTCTCAGGGTTTCAGCATCACTAGCAAATGCCAAGACTTTCAGGGTATCTGTGATGTTTGAAACAGAGCTTTGGTTATGACATTTGTTTATAGGGTGTTTTCACTTCAAATTCCCAAAACACTGACCACCACAGAAATCCCTGCTCTGCTACTAATGGGAATCCCTTCACTGGTCCCTGGATTATTAAAACTTTGGGCAAGGCAGCAGCAGCTCTTAATACAGCATTTCTCTACTACAGTCTGAGACAAGAAAGGAAAAATAATATATCTAACTAAATTACATGCAAATGTCAGTGAGACAAAATATAGTTACCCACATGGAATTTGGACAGAGCTCTGGTGTTAACACCCTAGCTCCTGGCCAAAGTGCCAAAGCACTTCTGGAAGTTAAGAGTGGCCAAGAAGTTGGTTTTACAGCTCATCCAAAAGCCCATAATGTTTGTATTAACTAATGGATTATATAATAATTACCATTTTAGCAATAAGTTGCAGATCTACATGTTATGGTTTTTTTTTTTAGTGGTAGTGTTGGTAAAAGTGGTTGTAATGGTGCCTGACTTAAAACGGTCTGTCATTCACTGCTGTTGGTTTTTCCAGTTCTGTGTGGGTTTAGTCCATTTAAAGTCTTGCAGGCACTCTTTCTTTTCTGTGCCTCTTGGTGATAGGCATTTCTGCAGGAGTCGTTTCTTCTGATTAAAAAAATCAAGACGTACAATTCAGGCAGTTTTTCAGGGAGGAGCTCTCAGATTTAAGGTAAATGCAGATTTTGCATTCATCTGCAAAAGTTCACTGCAATTCAAGGAGGGTCTATGTGACCGGCTCATAGCAGATTTTGGCAAGTCACTCATCTTTCTTTCTTTCTCTCTCTCTCTCTTTTTTTTTTTTTTCTAATCCAACCAGCAGTCTCTATTCTTCCAAGCTTTAAATTCACCTTGTCTNTCTGTGTGTGTTGTTATTAGGCAAGTGCAGGTGAAAAAAATATGTGAGCAGCAGAATTTATTAGAGTCTATTGAGCACCAGGGGAGACTTATTATAAAGCTTCAATACAAGACTGACACCATCTGGCTACCACAAGAGTTTGCAGGACATACAACGTTTGTGTGAAATACTCCTTTTAAACCTGGGAAACGACAGTATTTTGAGATCCAGTTCCAAGTGGCAATCCCCAGTGAGCAGCCAGCACCAGCTGTGTGCATCCTATGGAGGCTGGAAAAGCAGAGGGATTCTCAGCAGCAAACACTCCCTGCTGCTCCTCCATCACTGCTCTCAGAGCAGGTGCAGGTATTTTATCACCACAGCTCTGCAATGTTGCCAACTAAAACTGTCCCCTGGTGTAAGCCGTTTCTGGTAAAAACTGATTTGGCTTTTTTTATATCTGCAGGATGAACCCCTAGCTTTTGTAGGATCTTCCCTGGAGCATGCAAGCAAATTATGTGAGAGGCAAGAGTGTTGGTTGAGAAACTGCAACATTTCTCCCAGTTAATCACCCGAGGCTTAAGCCAATGAACTTGAACAATGTACCAAAGTCAATGAAATTGCTCATGTTCTTAAACTGAAATGACTGGATAAGCACCTCCGAACAACAGCTTGAAAAACAAATTTAACTAAATGCGACCTATTATTTACCCAGCTCCTGTACTGAGCTTAGATTCACAACCTATGAACTTAATTCCCTCCATCAGGAAAGAAAAATAAGATAATGATCAAAATTACGCTGCAGTTGAATACGAGATGACAAGAAGTATTTTCTCACTTCTCTAACTGCTTTCCCCCTGATGTTTGCAGCTGAGTTATTTGCATTTATTTGGAGCAGAATTACTTTTTCTTTCCCAAAAAGGAGTAATGCTGACTGCTTTCTCCAGCTCAGTGAGTCAGAATGAGTCAGACAACAAGGCAGGAGAGGGTCCCTGGCACAGAACTTCTCTCTGCAGAGGGTATGAGGAAGAAGGGAGTTTCAAACCACACATGGAGCTCCCTCCTTTCATGGAGCTTTTGCCAGGATGCCACAACTGTAGCCCATTTCCCCATTCAGATCAGAGCAAGGGGAAGTTGCATTAAGTCTTTGCTTGACTGATAAGGTGAACATTTGCATTTTTGGGGAAGGAGTAGAGTTATGTAATAAACAATAAAGTATATGATCCAAAGAAATCATCATTGCAATTATACACACAAACACTTCAAAGATATTACAAGCAGATGGAGAAATAGGATTTTCAAAATACAATGCTTCCTTAATAAGAACTCCATCTGGGATTTAAAGTTTGCAGCTTTTTCTAGTTTCCATAGAAAACTATTTGCGTATCTTAACATTATATAGATTATTACCGTGTGTCTGCAAAATTTACTAAAGGAGTGTACAAACTCTACCCAGAAAAGGAATTTTCATTCTTCACATTGCATATTAAGTTCAAATCTGCATGTTCAAATAAAAAAGGGATTTCTTTTTCCTTCCTTGAAATCCTGAAAACTGCATACAAATGTAAATAAGTGAGAAAGAACTGTGAAATCTCAAATATACTTCCCTTCCTAATAAATGGTCTAGTTTCCCAAATACAACTTGGAAAACAGCCATCACCAGAACTACTAGCCAGAGCTGTGTGAATATCTGTTTGTATCATTTGGTCGCCAAAAAATGATCAAATAATGAAATGAAAACTACTTTGAAAAAAATGAACTTTTCTTAATTCTTTGGAAAAAAACAGACAAATCAGTGAAAATTATTTGAGTACCAAAAAAATACCCGTCTTTTTTAAGCTTTATGGTATTTTTCGTATACTGAACCTACTACAAATGTTTGCATTTGCTAGCATCGGGGGTTTTTCTCCTGAAAATAAGGTAACTGGTTTTAATCAGGTTACCAGATTAAATACAAATGCTTCTCTCAGTGTTTGTTGTTCTGTGTCCTGTCCTTAAGAGACTTCAGTGCTTCTGACCATGCCCTATTATTAACATTTCAGCAGCTCTGAGATGGAGCCAAATGCTGCTGTGGGGAGAGTTATTCTGCACCTTGTTGGAGAGCACTGGGCTAGCCTGGATTCTGCCAGGGAAGCATCTCTTTTCTGTTTGGCAGTTCATTGCTGCATTTATGTGCAATTTTCTACCTTGTATCAAAACGGGCTAGTGACAATTTATTAAAAATTCACACAAGCATTTCCATGAGTTCACACTCCGTTCTTATCACAGGTGGACCCAAATTGCAAAATCTGGATCCTGAATTAAATATTCTTTTGCTTTGGTATGTCAGATGCAAGGTCTTGCGTTCACTAAGGGAAAAAAAGGAAAAAGAAAAAAAAGCAAAAGGTGTGTTCTCATTTTGAATTAGTTAACTAAAGGTTAAATCCTAGCTAAGGCAAAGAAACTCAGATTTTCTTTGGCTTCTCTACAGTCATCAGCTCAATGTTTAACCTTTTTGAAGCCCATAGACTGCCCTGTCTTCTATGGAGAACTGTTGTGCATCAATTTTTCCGAAGTATGGGTACCTATTGTCTTCAGTAAGGAAAATACCCAAGGACCTGAGCAAGGCCAAGGTCCAACCTCAAAAAACACCAGAAATATTAAAGCACTGGATGTCAAAATATGTATCATTTGGTTGTGCTGCCAGCACACTGCACATTGTCAGAGGCAATAGCGAGGCAGAATCCCAAAATGAGAGATATCACTTAGATCTCCAGTACCACGGAAGAAAGAAGGAACTCTGCAGAAGACATTAGGATTTTTCTGCTCTGCATGCAATGATAGGAAAGCATCTTGTTTTGCCTATGCTGGTTTGTGACCAGGACCACTAGTAATAGCATTTTTTACACTTTTATTTTTGGCTGGTCTGTGTGTTATAACATAAGGAAGAGAAAATGAAGACCAGTCAAAATGTAGCGTAAATTAGATTATTATGATGAAAACACCTAAATTTTGACATGCACTTAACAGTTCTTCTGTGCCCAGCAATGCTTGGAATATGAGCATGTTTTGCAGTAATGCCAGATCCCATGATACCACCCAGGAGCAGTAATGAGAAGGGCTGCTCCCTCTGAAGGTTCCTACAATCACATCTTTCCATGGAAGGTTTAATATTCAGCAGTCTGTTAGGAAGAAATGTGTTTTAAAACAGAGTTGGAAGTAGAAAAGATGATTATGACACAATTATGCAGAAAGAGAATGGCACAGAAGACTTCACAGAGAGCAGTCTGGAAGAACTCAAAACAAACAAAAAAAAATGAAGCCTTTTTTTCTGTGTTACACCCAGCTTCTTGACAGAACCTCAGTGGGACTGCTACAGCTAAATTCTCTGTATTGGTTTATCTTCAGTCATGTTAAAAGATCCTTCTGTCACGTTCTGAACCATGCAAAGGATAAAATACATAATGCTGTGTACAGTTAAAATTCAGTGGTTCACAAATATTGCAGCCAAGGCCAAAATCTTTGGATTGCAGTGTCAGCTTTACGATAGTACTTTGTAGCACCAGAGTTATCTATTTCCACTTCATAAGCATTTTTTTATTTGTTATGCCTTTTGAAGTCCAGAAAACCTTACAGCATGCTGTATCACCAGACAATTTTTCCTTTAGAATTTTCTTTAGATATTTCCTGGAAGATTGTCATCATGAAATTTGTACTGTTCCATGATTTATGCTTTTGCCCTGTGCCAAATAGATACATACTAATATACTACAATATATGCTCTCAGTCTCACCAAGCAGAAGCACACAATCTATTAAATGTCTACTAAGTTTACCATCTGAGATCTTTTAAATTATATTTAAGTGACTTCAACCCTTCAAATTCGTTTAAAGCCAAAAGAGTTGGCATAAGTCCAGAAGCAATCAGAAGGAAGCCAAGACCTATGGGAGATAGATAGAAAATTTTAAATTTAGGGTCTCTGAATCCAAACTGCTGACAAAGAATGCAAGCTCAAAAAAAAAAAACAAAAAAAAACCCCAAAATAAAAAAACAGTTACTAAACCAGTTAATGGCTTTTCTAAGTAAACACCCAATATATTTTCTATTGTGCAATGAAGCTTTTTGATATAAGTAATCTTTGCTCTTTTCCAGTTCCTATCTGTCAGTGGAAATGTAATCTTTTATATACCATCAGATTAATGTTCTCAAAAAAAAAGAAAAAGCAAAGGAATACACTATAGAAATCACTTTTTAAAAACACAGCTAGCTAAATATTGAACATTTGACATCAAGTACTATGAGGATAGACTTTGCGTCAGAACATCTTTTCCTTGTTTTTATTTTTAAACAGTGACTAACTATAGAAGCAGCACTGCATTTACGCTACCATAATTAATGTGGTGACAGGTTTTCCATTATAAATTTCTGTTTTCAGGGATTTAGAACTCATCTGTGGAAGATTGTTCTAGGCAAAAAAAAACCCAAAAACAAAAAAAACCAACATTTTTGAAGTGCAAAGATCAAAGATCACATTAAACTTCATGTTTAAAAGAAAACTGTACCTTTTTTCTTCAGCATAGCAAGCCAAAAGTTCAAAACAGCATTGAAGGGATAAATGGGTCTGGTCTGCTTTATTTTGGCTTCACACTGGAAGAAGTGATAGAGTTTATATGTTTAATAGCAAACATTAATATTAGAAGAGCATTAAACTGATTTTGAGGCAGCATGGAGGTTGGCATTCACTACCAAAATTTAAAGTATTTCAGTTCCTTGCAAGACAAGAGTGTCTCCTAAGAGTTTCAGAAATAACAATTTTACTTTAAATTTGGGGTAACCATTGATTTCATAAGATCTGTGATTTTGCCCCCAGCAGATTGTACACAGCAAAAATTCAGTTTCATCATGGGAATGTTTGGGTACTAGGGATAAATAATGTCGAGGTTTATTTAGGTGTTGAGAAGAATGAAAATACTAGATCAAGCAGAAAAAAAAATATTAAAATTACCAAAAGTATATTACCTAAATCTTGTCACAAAACAACCTTTCTAAAGCTCTTCTATGTGTCTGTATTTCCACTGAAGTCTGTACTTTCGCAAGGCTAAAACTAAAATACAAGGATAGCTTTAAAAACAAAAACAGCCAGGCATGAAAACCACAGATACAAACTATTAAAGAGAGAATTCTGGCATTAAAAAAGCACTGTCTATGCTATTTAATCACTAATATTTTCATAAGTTTTTTCTTTTTTTCTTTTTAAATAGGTGAATTAGTTTTGATATTACATGATATATATAAAATAATAGGTTATAAATCATTAAATGTGATGATATTGTTTCACTTAGCATTTATGTTTTATTTGCATGATGGAATTTTTTTGCAGTGCGTCTCTAATTATAAGAAGATTTTTTTCCCTGTATTTTATTTGACTTCATTCACCACTTCTCAATGTATGCCATATTTAGGATGTGATATAACTAAAATTTGTGTGAAACCACACCAGTTCTTCCATTTTAGGGCCTACTAAGGAATGTAACCCCTTTAACTGAGTGTTTAAATCTCCTTTAGTTAAAGATCATAATTAAAATAAGCCCCAAGAAGGCCACCTCTGTGGAGGCAAAAGTGATGCTGCTTGTAGGATACAACTTGGGCAGGTTTCAAGAGACAGACCCAGTGATGGAATTCCTCCAGTGAGGGCATTGTCACTGGGCTTTGCAGATGAAACTCAGGAATCTTGCACATCAATCTTCTGTGAGCCCAAACTGTTTCTGTGCCTCTTCTTCTAGATTATCCCACTTTAGACCTTATGACTGATATATTTGGCTATTGTTAGTATTCATTTCTAAGCAACGATCAGTAAAGCACAAAAAAAAGGTTTCAGTTTAAAAAAAAATTATGTTAGCTCTAACAAATCCTTGGGGGAAAAAATCCATATTTATTTTGGCTGTTTCCTTGTCTCTCTCTGGCTGATAAATTTATGAAATATATGAAAACTCTGCATCCCACCTGTACTTTCTAAGCACAAAAAGGTCCACCCTCCAGATTCACAGGATGCAAACCCTACCACATCTCTTCCCTACCAAGGATATACGCACTTTTTGGGAATCAGAAGCAGAGCCCAGAACAAATCTAAACCGTTCACTTGAATGATGGTAAAAATTAATTTATACAGAATTTGTAACTTCTCTTTTTCTACAGAAAAGGTCGGGTTACCTAGTCTGTACTCTGACACATTACAGGTCATTGCATTTTATCAATTTACCCTTCACAAATGTTTAAATATCTAAATTTAGGACTCTGAAAGAAAAGCTCAAAGGCCCTGAGTTGAAGTCTTCTGCTCTTTCCTTATCCCAAAGGTTCCTGCACCTACAGCCAGGAAAAGGGGTAATTGTTACAGCCTGCACCCTGTTGCTGCACCTTAAAACAAGAAAGATGTGGGAATACACAGCTGTACTGTCACCTCCAAACACAGAAGCTAGATCCAAATCTGAGCACATCTTTTCAGCGCGTGGGTCAAAATACCCTGAAGCTCATCAGTGATCCTGTTTACAATAGGAGAAATCAAAGCCTTACCAGTGTCCAAGGCCCTTTATATGATACAATACTGCAATTATTTCTATTGCTAATCTTGCTGTTATTCTCAACATTTCCTGTGTATACAATAGTGACTGCAAATACAAGTTCAAATGTAAACAGCAGACTCTTTTATCCCCGGAGTCAGGCTCTTCTCTCAGAATACCACAGAAGTCAGTAGAAGAATTTGTACCAAGAATAGGTTTTGCTCTTTCAATTGTTTTTGACACCTCAAACACATGCAATTTTTTTTTTGTGTGTGGGGCATGTGAGCCATCTTCAAGAGAAAGTGGTCATAAAAGGCCACTGATCAGCTGCAGAAAGTCCTCCACTGGAATGTGCCTTCCCATGACTGGATTAGTGCTGTCTCTGCTGCCTGTCTTCCTTCAGCTGCCTGACCTTTCACAGGCAATGTTTTGTTGGTTAGGATCTGAAAGGTGTCATATGGGAGGTAACATGCCTCGGTAGATCTGGTTTTTCTAATTTTGTACGGAAACTTTTCTTCAAAAGGTACCTCTTAAAGAACCCTGTTTTAACTAATGCTGGGATCGGGCAACCTGAAATCAGTGTCCTGTCACCCCCTTCGGCACAGCAGCCTGTCTGTGCAAAGCCATGAGGTAGAGCACACGTCAGCCTGGGAAATCAGTATAATACTGAGTTCCCATGTACAAATCAGGGACCCAGATGCCTTGAGGTTTGTCTGCAGCTAGGTGTCAATGCCATCTTCTCTTTGCCTCGTCTTAGAAAGGTTCTTGAAGAAAGCCATGAAAAGCCACCAGGAAGACCATTCCTTCTGTGAGAAGGGTGGGTGCTGTAACCTGCTGATGTCATGGCAACAGGCCAGTGAAGTTTTACGTTATTTTTGCTTTATTTCAGGACACATGTGTGCATTCATGCAAATGAGGATTTGTTCCCACTGATTAACGCTGTCTGATATTTGTTGAGTCACCTCACAATGAAACTACTGATTTCTGCTGGACTAGTAGAAAAATAAAAGACGAAGCAAAGCTCCCATAAAAGTCATCTAGATTAACCCTGTGACTGTGGGTGGTGAACAGAGATTACAGTAATTTAACTAAAATGTTTTGAATCTACTTAGTTAAAATCCATTAAATTTCCATATCCTTAGAGAAATGTATTGACTTGATGTATATTAGTTTTAGGCACTGCAACAGATTGATAAATTTTTACAAAAAGGACTGCATCTCAGATTATCTGAATGAATTTACAAATTTAAAAACTCTGTTTTCACACTGGGACTGAGACTGACAAATGTCTTTTTCTTTTATATTGACTGAAATGATTACATGAAAATTACTGAAATGAAAGTCACCTATCCATGATTACTGTAGAGAAAACAAACAGCTTCTATATTCACAGTGCCAAAGAGCAGAAGTATGGTGAGGCCTTTTCTAAACGATTTCTCATATATTACCACACAACTTTCTCATTAATCCAGAAATTGTTTCTCTTATCAACCCAGGATTATTTTTGCATTATGTCAAGGATTAACTCAAACACTTCAAAAGTAAAACTGGAAGAGGAGGGAAATGTCTGGAAAAATAAATCTGGTTGACTTCTGCTAAGTTTCTGGATGTCAACTATTCTTACAGTAGTACTTTGTAATGTGTGTCTCATAGGTGCAACTGTACTACACTCTAAATGGAAGATGTGATCCCTGACCCAACAAGTTTACATCTGCTTTTCAGTTTTGGAGCACAGGGAGCACATAAGAAGAGGCCAAAATACAGAGCCTAAAAATCTAGAGTCACCTGTAACACCTTAGTTTGATCATAAAAAATAACACCAAAGATTAGGTTTGGATTTTTCCTAAAAAAGGAAATAGTGGGAGTTTTTAACTTATCTATTAGACCAGGTGAATTAATGAGCTCCAAGAAAGCACTTGCTTTTCTGTATCCTATTCCAGAAAGATACATGAGCATTGCAAGATCTTGCATTCTAAAAGACAACTACTTTGTTTGGTCCAGAAGATGTAGTGTACATTAATACCAACTTAATGAATATTGTAATGGTAAGAAAGAAAACATTCAAGAAATGCAAACCTGGAAGGTCCATCCTTTATGATTATTGATCTGCCTGTGTCCTTCCCTTTATACTGGTGTTGCTTGGACTCCTCTGATGACAGGAGATATTGTGGATGTTGAATTGCATGCTACTGTCAGTAGAGGAAAAAATGGGAGAGATGAGTTTCATAACATGAAACTGGGATAGTTTCAACCCATCACTGTGATGGTGGGTTTGTTTAAGCCAAAAGATAATACTCAACTAGGCCACCCATAGGCAATATCAAGTTCAAGTCTGTCTTTCATATTTAGATCCCCATTTTCCATATTTTTCCCAAGGTGTAAAGGCATGGGACTCTCTTAATTACTTCAGTGGTGCTAAGGATTTACACATTCTGAGGAGAGACCAGAAGAAATGTCTTACAGACTGAGTGTCTCAGCCATCAGGCCGTAGGATTAATCACACAGGCATGGGAATGTGCACATCTGCATGTGTGAACATAGGAACACTTGCAAGTGTTTAGGGACATCACATCTGTACACCATCCGGAGTCAGTGCCTAGCTTTGATACCCCTTCAGAAATCCACAGAGCCTGTCTCACAAGGGCAGGGGACAAGCTGGGACCCCAGGGAGTGTGATATGTGGGTATGTGTTCATCATTCTCCCACGATAACAGCACCCTCGTAGACTGTCTGCATTCATGTATTTATTTTGTTGGCATTGCTCATGGAGGTCTTAAACCATCCTAAATGAAACATTTGAATAAAAATGCCTGAGAACTGTCAGCATGCAATTCCACTCTGTGTTCTTTTCTATGCTTTGCAGCCTTCACAGTACAGATGCTTGCAGTCTGGTGTGCTAGAACTTGCTTTTATTTTCAAATAGTGTACTTTTTCAACATTTCAGAGCCATACAACCTCCATCAGGACATAATGACAGCTATCACAGGTTTTAAATAGCTGCCTGATATTTAGAAATACAGCTTTCTAGGTGTCCAAGATTAACTCCGTGATTCATTCAAAGTTGAAAGAAGGAAGGTAATGACTCTTCTCTGATGCACTCTGGTTATGAGGAGGATCTATTTTATTCTTATGTCTTAACACTCTCCCCCCCTTTCCCTGTGAGAAGGGACTATTAGCAATAATTTAGCACCAATCTCCAATCTCACCAATGTCTGACTGAGAGAAACAACTTAGGAATCATGGTGACTATTGATCAACATCTCCCTAGTCTACACTTTGCCATGACTGTCTCATACCACATAAAATCCTTGTCGTGTTGTGTTGAATTTGCCTCATTATAGGTCATTGGATCAAGAGCACAGACCAATGTGGAAACAGGAAGCAGAATCAAGGTTTTCTGCTTGCTGAGGATGTACCTATAAATAGTAGCCTAATGATTTAGACACTTTTGTGCTTTCTGTGCTCCCATCAGTTTCACGTTCTGCCTGTAGAGTAGATGACCATCACCACAGACTTGTCTATAGACTGCCAAGAGTGCAATATCCTGGGAAGGACAATCTGAATCTCATCAGGATGAGAGGAATATTAAACCAGATCTCCTCCTTTCTGATTAACATTGTAATCTTGCAATACTATCTGGTATTTTGAGCTATAGTTTGGAAAATACTGTTTTTTTTTTTTTCTGTGCTGAACTCAATACCATGTGATAAACAGGTCTAATTTGCTGCAAAATTGGCTTGGATTTAAGACAGATGCCAGAAAGCTCCACTAGTTATGACAGCCAGTGTCCTGAGGCACAAGGCACAGAGCTTTGACCACCCCTACAAATGCAGGAAGGCTGTGCAGAGCATAGCTTTGTCACCTGGAGGCACCCAGGGACACCCAGAAACCTGGCTGAATTCTGCAGTCCCTGTGTTTTGTGTGGGCCAACTGGCATTGATCTGAATCAGTCGGGACTGATGCCTGCGTGAGCAGAGCTAAGCAGGCACAGACCTGTCTGTGGGACTGCTGATGGTGGCAGACAGATGAATCCTCTCCTGCATGCTTCCTCCCCTGCAGCAAGGAGGGCAAAGGAGCACAGCACACGGGGCTGAGCCACAGCAGCTTGTGTGCTGGAACAAACTCAGAAGCAAGCTCAGATGTTCAGGTTCAGTGCAGTGGTCTTTGTACAGCAGGGATTTGAACTCCTTCCTGGATGTGTTTGCATTCTCTCCTTAGAGGCATTCTCTCCTTAGTGGGGATGGTATGAGAAAAAACATTGAATGTTGTGAAGCTTGCAGACATTTGGATAATGGGGTCATGCAGCTACCCCGGATGCATTGTTAGAAACTGTACAGCACACTGGTGATTTGTTAGGAAATACTGGGGTTTTATTACTTTATCTACATAGGTGCATTATTATACAGGGATTAACACCCCTGAATTTTGCAATAGGCTAAATCTTTCTTTTCTATTTTCTGTCCCAAGGTGAAATATTTTTTAGGACATCTCAGTAAATTGCTCCATCCATCCCAAAGTTCTGTCAAGGTAAAAATTACTTTTTTTCTCTCCATTTTACAAAATTAAAGGTGCAGATTTACCATGACAATAGGAACATTTAGAGAGGAAGAGACAGACTGCCACCTACTAAACACACCACGCAAAATAAAAATACATACCCTGTACTTCATAGCTAGAAACATGTCTTTTTAGTTAAAGGTGTAACTCCTTATAAGCAATAGTGTCAGTTACTATAGACTGAGTGGCTTAAATTAAAATGGTAACATCAGACTATGAGGTGCTCTCAAATAAGGTAAGAACTAGTGTGACTGCTTTTGTATACAAATGCCACACCAATGGAGAGGAGGCACAGAAGGGCTTCACTGACTCGAGCAAAAGTGTAAAGCTCCCCTTAAAAGAGAAAATCATCTTCAGAATAGAATGCATCTGCATTGGTGTTCTTTACTGACTCAGCTGTGCAGGAGAGGACTTCTTATGTGGGCAAGGTTTTATTCCTTCATGTGAGAGGATATTATCCATGAGATTGTAGCATCAGTTGTTTCCATTACAGGAGGAAAACTCAACCTTCACTTTGTTATCAATCACAAATTGCCATATTTCAGAGAAAAACTTAAGGCTCGAGGAGATCTTGCAGGTCTTCCATCCTTGCTGGATGAAATGTTGCATGAAAAGAAAACAGGTCCCAGAGAGGACTCCAGTAACATTTCCAGCTTCCAGATTGGATTCAAGTACTGATGACAGCTTATTATGTGTGAGAATACAGTGTTGTTCCATTCATCATTATATATAAAGCAATATTTTTTACTTTCCAAATTGGAAGAGTTGTGAGGCTCTTTTTTTCCACCAAGCCATTCAAGGAAGCAAAAAATCTAACTCCTTCATATTTTCAAAGAATAATGAGATTTGCGGTCTTCCATCTGAGTTCAAGGTTGTTATTCCTGTCCAAAGTCTTCATCATTACTAGCCCAGTGTGATATTGACAGCTATTAGTGCAAGCATAGTGATGGACACTTGCATACTGACATTTTGCAGTCTGTTTTTTTGGAATGGACGTCACTGAATTTTAAGAAGTAGCATTTAGCTTTGGATTAAGACAACTAGGTCTTGGTGTTGAAAGTGTTTGAAGGAATTCAAGGAATACTTGTAGGCTCTTGTGCTACTTTAGAGAACTTAGGTACTCCAAGCCATTTAGAGGTAGCATGGGGCTTGCATATGACACTGAATTTGCAAAATATTTGACGTTTCTTGGAACAGCAGGTGGTATGTCTCACAAGCATTTAAAATTACACAGGATCTACATTTAGATAACTGAATCCAGATGCCCATGAGTCTACTTTAGAATGAAATGAACTTGAATTTTGGCAGCTTAGATTTAAACAGCTAACTTTTTGAGCGACTGGTATAAGGTGAACTTTGTTCCCATCATATTTGTTAATCTAATGAATATATGTTGCCTCCACATTTTCTAATCACCTTACACTCATTACACTATTATTTTAACCACCAGAGATCTCCTGTTCCCAAACGGCCAGGCAGAGCATGAGATCACAGCCTTTAGATTCACAAGCATTAAATATACACACCCTGTATGTATCTCCAACATGAATAGAAGTTGCATGACTGTCTCCAGATAGCTTTAGTCAGATCAGCCACTACACTTAGAAAAATTCACAGCAACGTTATCTTGGCTCTGGGCTGGGCACATGCTTACCCCAGCTGCTGGCCTTCCTCCTACTCAGCAACTGCTCTGCGAGTGGGCAAGATCAGGCTGACCGGTGGCAGCTGGCATTGTACTTACAGAGCAGAAGGGAGACTGCTGGTAGGGTTTAAAATACATGTTTTACAGCATGCCAGTGCAAGGCAGGAGCCAGTTTTATGAGATTTGGCTGGTATGAAATGTCTATCCTCGATGCTTTAGGGAACGAGAAAATAAACAGCGCCAAATATGCAAATTCAAATCATTCTATTCCATACACGCATTTTACTAGTATGATAGTGTGCCTGGCAATTATGTCCTCAACTAACCCTACATTTAGGCAATTTCTCATTCCCCAGGCCAGCCTTTTGTGGTTATTACTTATAAAATTTGTGTTTTGCACTGTACCTTGAAAATTATTAAGTTGGGACATTGCAAGTAATTTTGAGGAACATGGTAAGCAAGAGAGTCCCTGTCTTTCCACAGTGGTATGATTTGTCTACAATATCACTTGTAAATTGAAATTTATATCTAAATAATCAACTTTGTGTTGAATTAGATCTTTCTTGAACTCTTGCACTATAAAATATATATCCAGGAATATTTATGTGCAGGGATTTTTTTTCATATACTTTTTAACTTTCAACCTGCTAAAAAATCTGCTGTAGACAAATTCTTGGACTCCTACATTTTTCACTACTACATTACTTCTGCAATACTCTTAAGCATTTCATACTTTTATCTAAACTAAAGGTAGTATTTACTGGATCATAGTTCTATGGAATTTTTCAGCAAAACCTCTTTTCCAAACACTTTGAAATCCACTTCACACAGAGATGCCTCAGCTCGTGAAGGCTTGGTACTTAACTATCGGATGTAAGAGGGATGTTGTGTGACATCTGAGGTCATGGAGCAGCTTACAGGCAGCATTCAAAAGCGTGTATGGATGAATCCAAACTAACTGTATGAACACAAGCACCCTCCATGAACTTGTAAAGCCTGACTATGAAAGAGTTCATTGTATCTGTGTGTACGTGTGTGTGTGCAGATACAATCACTGGCAGCTGGCCCTTCACGGCAGACCAAAGTCAAACAGCGAGTGAAAATGAGGACATGGAAATCAGCCTGCTCTGCAGTCACCTTAGGTCTTTCTTATATTCTTTTTAATTTTTTTTTAAATTAAGGAGATCAATTATGCCAAACAAGCAAGAAACCAACCATAACAATTATTCACAGTCCAACACAAATATGTAACCAAGCAGCAGAGAAAACACCCCAATAAAAAGGCACAAAGACAAATAAGTGAAAAAAGGGAAATGGTGCATGTTGCTTAGTGTGGATATGAGTAGGATGGGGTAGAATGTACATAGCACAGGCTATAAAGCACTTATTCACCTGTTCAAAGCCAGGGATTGGAACTTTTCTACCATATCCTGGTTACTCAGAAGTTGTTTTGTAGTGTGGTTAGTGTAAGCTTAAATCCACCATGACACCTGATGATGCCTCTGAGGCACTGTCAAGAAAGGGACTCCTTGTCCCTTCCCAGTTCTAATCTGGGACTCCATGGAGGTGCAAGAAGTATCATATTTCCAGGTGGATTCACGAGGCCAGGATGTGGTCCACATGACTGTGGAGATTTTGTTCCCCTTCTATCTGGGGTGACTCACCTCAATCACCATCACTACTTGAAACATCAAATCCCTCTTGGTGACCACAGAAAGCCACAAAAGCCCTGTTTCTCACAGTGGCTGAACCACAGGACTTGCTTCCTGCCTTCTGACATTTCCTTAGATAAATTGGAGCTCAGGGGATTCCCTCTCCTATTGCATTTAAAAGAGCTGTTCCTAGGCTGTCCTCACTTTTCCCTTCCTGGACACATTGCTGCCTGTTAGGGCTTCCAATCATCCCCTGCCTTTTATTTTTTTTTTCTTTTGTTAAGAAAAGGGATTTCCAGCTAATTTTCTTATATCATCTGCTTTCTGAGAAGCTCCCAAATAATCTTGCAGATTTCCCCAATACCTTTGATTCCCTGAGCACAACTTGGAGCAGAGATGCACAAACCAGAGAGAAAGAGAGTCCCTGCCTATTGGCCCCTTAACCCCAGCTGAGAGGCTCCTACGTAGCTCCTACCCAGTCCCACTGTATGCTGTAAGCTCCCATAGTTATGCCAGACCCTTTGAAATCTTCAGGGTCAGACACCTCATCCATCACATAGATCAAACTCAGCCAGAGCTCAGATGAAGCCTTCAGGTTGATTTTTACAAACAAACAAATCTCCAGTATGATCTGAGAGCAGGGAGGGTGCTCTTGGAGCCTGGCCCTTGGCTCTGCTGCTCAGCTGAGATTTCGAGTCAACTGAGCTGAGGCAGTTACATACATTAAAGCCATCAGCATGCTTCTCCATCTCACAAATGCTTGAAAAACATAAGACAAAGATTACAAGTTTTAAAGCAGGATGCAAGCTTTACTCAAATTAACTGAAATCAGTGAAACATTCCTAATTGACTCCACTGATTTTTAAGCTAGACTATTCCCAAAAGCTTTCAAGTCATTTTTAGAGCTGTGGGAAGCTATTAGGAACAATATACCAAGAAAGTGAAGTAAAGCAAGCTGTGAGGAATTGGGAAGGTGAGAAGATTTCTGGCATTTTTGGACCATTTGCCAGGGACTTGGCACTCTACTCAGCCATAATAGAACATACCACAAAAGGGGAAGATGGTAGCATTTACCCTGAAAAGAAACGGACAAGGTTTTAGTATTGTTACTACTATATCTCTGAGTTCAGAGCCCTTCTCTTGGCCCCGAGGGAAGCAAAGGATTTCATCCACATGGGTTTACTCTTGTATGCTGTCATATCTCTGTAATAAACTTATGGGACATAAAAACAACAGCGGACATGAACCAGGTGTCCCAACTCTACCCAGAATCCAAGCTAACTTTATCCACTGTTTCTGTATAAACATCATAACAGTATGAGGGAATGTTATATCCCAAATATACCCAGATAATGCATGTGTATTTTAAGCTTTCTGCTTTCCATAAAAACCAAAATAGCAATTTCTCCACCATTTAAAGAAGCATCATTGAATGGGCTCTTTGTGCAGCCAAGTGTGCATATACTTGTCTTGGCATCATGGAAATGAGAGTAGGGGATGTGCATGGATCAAACATTTGCCTGGCCAGATTTCATGTTCCCCTGTGAACACCACTGGAGCACTTGCAGGTCTCTAGAACCAAATGTCCATGGGGCTGGAGGAGGGTTTGGGATCCCCCTGCCCTCCCACAGTGCGGTCAGGAGCTGGTGCGATGGCAGCAGCTCCTCACCACAAACCCTCCCTGCCCCGCGCCGTCCAACTGGGTGAAAGGGAAAGCTCCAAGCACAACCTGCTCCTGCCTCTGCGGACTTATCACAGACACAGGCCAGACCTGGCAACGAAATATTAAACAAACGCGTATTAGCACCAAATAGTCCGCGCTCGTGAGTCCCCAAACGCCGCTGCTCTGGCACAGAGCCGCACTTCCCTCTAGCGGCTGCAGCACTCCCTGGATACCTCGCCAGCAGCTCAGGAGCAGCAAAAGTCGGGTCCCCACAGGGCTGTGACACAGTGACATGGACTGATACACTCATGTGCGTGCTGTGCAGAAATAGGTAAAGATGGGTATATGCAAGAAATCTTCAGTTAGCAATGTAAATGTTTTTGGCTTGAAGGATGGTTATTTTAGGATCCATCACACAGTGTTTAATACATTTATACACATGCATATACTTATATCTACATACATACTTCTTAGTGCTGCTCACTCTGTGTTGATTTTTAAATCAGCACTCTGCTTTTCCTTTTTATTTAGGCACTTGCTGTTCATAGACAGACATGAGCCAGAAAGAGTTCAGAACAGATAAATATTGCATTACCAGACTTCTTTCACTTTGCAAAGGGAAGTCGAAAAGCTCCCCAATAACAGGATGTAGATTTCTCCAATGGAAAGCACCCAGGGAACTCCCTGGGCCTTTCAGTAAGCCCCAGCAGTTCTACAGCCAAAAGCTAAAAATGACCTGATGAGCAAGTAGCACCTCCAGTTAGGGAAATGTCAGCAGGGGTGCCTTGACGTGGCGCACACTGTGTATTTTAAGCATGGATTTGTGCATGATGTGAAAACCATGCCAGGGAAACTCATCAGCCTAGATTTCTCCCTGGATGCCACAGGTCCCAGATACGCAGCTGCTAAAATGCTCAAGGATGACACTTCACAGCTTTCTGGCACAGCTCAGTATGTGCTTTTCAGGTAAAAGCACATAAAAGAAATAATACATAAACACTGGCTTTCCCTCCGGCTAAAGGAAAGAAACAGAAATTAATTTAACTGGGAAACCAAAGTAAAAAATTAGATTTTTGCCTGTGTAGTGATTTTGTGTCAAAATACGATGACACCCATCAATTAAAAAAATACAGCACTGCTTTCTGTTTCTGTTTGCTTACAACAGAAATGGGTTTTGTGCCTTGCTGTCTTGGAAGGCTGCTGCATTTCACATTGTTTGTGAGTTATATACTTTTAATAGCACCAAATGAGACATGTTCTGCAGAATCCTCCTCTGTTCATAAACGTGATCCATTGCTTGCATGTGTAGTATTACATACCAAAAATAGCTCACAGCTCCTACCCATATTCTAAATATATCATACAAAAGAAGCACCATAGAAGCAGCAGACAGAAATAGAAATCGTGGGCAAAGTAAAAAGGATTATTGTAATTCAGACTCTTGTAAGTGCATTGGCATTGTCTTTCCTTACACGATCTCATCCTATCTTTAGCAAGATTCATATCCTATTTAGTACTTGCAGTTTGAATGGGACAGAGACAGGTGGAAAAAAAAGCTTTTCCAAAATGGCTGCAAGCTTTCAAAGAAAAAAAATCTCTTTTGCAACTGAAATTAACCTTTACACTTTTAATAAGCCTAATGTGGGGAGGGTTAATATAAAACCTAATCCCTTAAATTTATAGAAGAGAGAGAGAGATTTTCACGAGCTCTGAAGGAAACAGGATATTTTGCCTGTTTTTATCACAAAAAGTGGTAAGTGTGGATGCATGGTGAAGATCAGAAGTGTAGGCATATGGTGAAGCGTGTTTTTCATGGTCACCACTTCTCAGCCATTTCTGCTAGGGCTCCCTTCCCCTCTGGTCTGACCTCAGTCTTGTCTTTTCCATATATCTGCCTCTGAAGTTTGTTCCTATTTTCCTCCCTGGGGCTGGTCCTGCTCTCTCTCGTAGAGGGCTGGGAGGTAAGGACTTAAGTTGCCCCTGCCTTGGCCTATTCAGGAATCCTGGCTCCACTTTCACTCACATCCCATCACTCCTCTCCACCCTCAGATCTTGATCCCAGGAGTTCAGATTTTTAATTTCTTCTCCAAACTCCTCAGCCAGTTGCGACACCCTGGCCCAGGGCAGCTCAGTCCCTTCCCCTCCTGTCCTTGCCTAGCCCATCTCAAAGCTCCACCTGCTACCAAGTCCTCGTTGGCTCTGCTGTCTCTGTACTCCCTCTGTCCAGCCTTATCCTGCACCTTCATGGTCCTTATCCACAGTTTCTTTGCTTCCTTCAGAGTTCAGCAGCCTCTATACTATCCATTACTTCCTTTGTTACTTTGCAGTCCAAGTTTCCTTATCCAACATGTCCCAGGTAATGCAGTAAATTAATCCAGTCATCATAGCAAACTTTATCCAAGGTTTTAAGTCCCAAGGAAAGCCAGGGGAAGAACGTCAAAGAAAAATCTCCAAGAAATTCAGTGGAGAGAGACCTTGTTTAGCCTCTTTAGTTTTATTAGGGGAGAGCTTTATGAGTCTCAGGGGAGCCTACCAAAGAAACCTCTAGGAAGAGGAATCACTTCTCTCTGCTGTCCTGGAGTAGAGTTGTGGAAGAATGAGTCATTTTGCAGATCAAAAGGTCTGGGAATTGTTCATGTTTACCAGAGACGTGGATTCCAGCTCTAAGCTGAAAACACACTGATTAGACAGGAGATCAAAGTAAGAACATCAAATACATCTGACCCAGATGTAACATGGCCACAAGGGCCTTTATAGTTTTGTCATGTTATGCCAAGCCATATTTCCATTCAAAAACAAACAGTACCTTATCTGAGTAGAATGGGACATCACAGACAAATGCAAGTTTCACCATTTTGCTTAATATATGTAGTTACATTTCTTTATCCAGGTGCTTGAATGTATAACATCTGTTGCTTTCATTGCTAATTCCCAAATGATTCACTGCCAAACCGTGAAAAGGATGGAAGTTTTACAGATGCCATGTGCTCCTAGTTCAAATATATGTCATTTCACTATTGTTGCTGAACTGCTTTGTCCCTCCAGGGAAACCTGACCAGAACTGCAAAGAGACACCAAACAAACACACCCTGCATAGCTGTGCTGGCAATGTTCACAGTGGAGTCACCTGAATGTTGCAGGAGGACTGAAGGGAAACCAGCTCCGGGGAATCAAATCACAAACTCATTCCACCATCAAGTACAACAGGCTCCAGTGCCACAGTAATGGAGCAGGAGGGCTAGCTGTAGCTTTTAAGCAGATATTTAAAGCAGTTTTTTTAACATTAATGCTTATGTAACTATGCAAGTTTCACAGTAAGTGTTGACAACATAAATGCCAATCAAAGGATGTCAAAAGGAAAGATCAAGAAGTGCAAATGTGTAAAAATTTTATAACATAGTTAATGATTTCTGAATTGCTAATCATGATCTTTTAATGATCAGTTAGAGCTATTGTACAGCAAACAATTATATACATAACGTAAGTAGCAAACAGTCTTCTCAGAGGTAATTTCTCCAGCATCTGAAGGCCTCATCCCATAAGCTGATACAACTTTGTTGAAGTTTTGCCAGTTAATGATCTGACCAATTACAATGAAAAGAGTTTTTATGTTTTTTTTTAATTATTTCATTCCATTAAGTTAATTAAAATAACAAATTATAAACAGTCTAAGTTATGAGGTCTTGATATTTGGAGACATGGTGGTTTCACACATTAGGGCAAGAATCAGCTGCAGTTTTAGTAGAGACACCTAATGTCTTTGAGGCAGACTGTAATGTGAAACATCAGAACCTGGCATTTATGAAAACTAGTGTTTGAATCATCTTGCTAAGGACAGCAGTAATAATGACAGCTACTTCTTAAATACCTGAAAACGTTCTTTACAGTGTTTTAAAGTATGTGAGGAAAGTTTAAAAACACCTCAGTATCAGTCAGCAAGAGAGGAGAACACATGGAATGAATGCTTCACGTGCTGACCAGAGGCATAAAAGCACCATTTAACAACAGTATTAAGTTTGTACCTAAGCAGGGGACCACAAGAAAGTGAAGTTTTTCATGGTTGTTACATCCTCAGCTGAAGTGAGAATAAAATGTATTTTGAGCTCTCCAGAGATAACCCATGGCCATTTTTGTCATTAGATTCTAAACTAAACACAACTCAATTAATATAAAGCCTGGAAGGAATGCTAAAACCGAACAAAATTCTACAGAGCAGATAATCTGATGCCAGGTTGCAGTAGATGAGTTTTACAATCTAGCAGGTTGAAGTTATACAAAAGATAGTGAACACAAATGCTTGGATTTAAAGGGAAAAGGAGGGGGATATGCTATTTCCTGCTAAAAATGTTCTGTGTGAATTGTTTGCCAAGAATCATCTGCAGGACTTGCTGCACTCACTGCTCTGTGTTTCATACAACACAGATCTCCCTTTTCTTAGGCAGGAAGTGGAGACAGGTGGTTTCAGTTACTTTTGTGGGTTGCATTTGATGAATTCCTGTATTCTGCAAAAATCTAATTGTTTTGGATGCTTTACTTTCTATTATTTTTTTTTTTTCAATGATCACTCAGCAAATACTGGATGACTAGAACACAGCATTTTTTCAATGTAGTTTAATTACTCTGAATTCTAAGAGAAATAAGAATCTCCTTTTCTCCTGTAATTTCAGCAACTTCTTGTCTCACTGAGCAGACATACCATGCCATAGCTTTGCCTAGTTATAAGTCCAGGAAAGGAGCATATCCTAAGAAGAAAGTAATTTCCTGCTCTGATTTGGTATAAGCAATGAGTCTCTAACACTTCACAGGTGGTTTTAATTGCTTAAAATATTCCTAAAGCTACCCCATAAAACAGCTCTGTAATACAGAGGTCTATTTCTGACTGAAGATGCTTGTGTGGGTAGGGGCCATTTATGGGGTTTGACTGACTCGTCAGGGGCCTTGTGAGGAAACATTCAGCTTGCCATGAGCTAAGGAGTGGGCAGGCTTTCCACAGTGGGGAGCATATGGAGAGCAGTGATGTACTTGTCCCATCACCTTTAGCCCAGCCAGAGGTCAAAGTGGCTCCTACAGCAGTTCAGAACAGCACATAGGTTATTTCCAACTTAGCAGGGTGAGACTTACCCCAAAGAGTTATGTTTCTAATTAAGGAACAAATTTCTCCTGCTGCTAGGCTGTATTAATCCATTTTGGTGGTTTCTGTGCAAAGGCAATCCCTGGCTGCCCTGATGGGTAAATCAACACCCATTTATCCCGAACTAAGTGCAACCCAGACAACAGAACTGACGAGAGATTCTGTATCCAAAGGGTTTGGTTTTGAATAAGGTGCACAAACACCCTGGTAAAGATTTCTGAAACTCAGTTGCTGTGCCCTAATGAAGCTGACTCGAGATACCTGTGCTCCTGCTCTGAGGGCAGATGGGTCAATGCCAGACACAAGTGCTGATTCAGAGTCAACACATCTACACTGAGGAGTCCCTGAGCATCTCTTGACCCTTTTAAACAGCCCTGGCAGTATGGCTAGCTCCATGGGGCAGCTAATCACACAGTGCACCCAAGAGTTTGTAAACTAGGTATGACAACAACACTTGTAAAGTCTTTTTGGAGAGACTTGATAGAGGAACAGATAATTCCTAAGTAGCCCTAAAAGCCATCACTGCTGGACACCAGAAATTTTGTATACACGATGCTGGATGAAGAAAATTCATGCTTTTATCTGGAAGACTTGGAATATATTAAGCAGGTGTTATCAAAAATACCAAATAATTTAATTGGAACATTCAGGTCTGGTCCTGACTGGTACTTAAGGCATTTAATATCTCATTGTAAAGTATCACATCATAATTATATTTCTTGTTGTTTTTGGAGAAACTACAAAATTGGTCCAGAAAGCAGACTCTCACAGAGAATTATTACCATTGATGATTGAATGGAAAATTATTTCATTAATAATAATGGAAAACTAATAATACAGCTTACTGGATCAGTACACATACTCAACCAGCATAACAATAGAATCTTATATTGAAAATATACTCCTTGCATGAGAAGTTTCACCCTGGAGAAATGGCATGTAATTTATTAACAACATAGCATAACCCATAAACTGCAATACAACTGATGGGATTTGGGATTAATTATCATTGCTATGTACCATAAAACTTCTGCAAGCATAAATTTTTATCAATGTGATAAAATAAGTGTTATAAAATGTCTGTCAGTTGCCTGAGGGTTGTTCAGAGTGTCAGAAGAACTTTTCCAGTTAAAAAAGGACACATTTTTCTGATCTTTTCCTTGGTGAAACTGCAATGCAGATCTGCCTTGAAAAATGTATACTGATTCTGAAGTCTTAGTGCTTTTGCATCCAAGACTCATTTGTACCCTTAGTCTGTGATAACCTGCATTCCCTGTGATGCAGTACTTCACAGCAAGACTTGATTTCCATCATTGCATACCCATTACAATGACATTTCTGCTAATTCAAGCCAAATTAAGCCTCCCTGCAGGACAAAAGACTATTAATTTCTAAACCAGAAGGGACTGACTTTGTTTGCTGAGTGATACTGTTTTCTCAGCTTCACTGGGGATATAATAGTCTGACTTTGCATTAAGTCTCCTGACACATCCAAAACAAGAATCATCATCAAGATAGCAGCATTTTTTTTCACTGAGGGGTAATAGCCTTTGTGTTCAGAAATATTATCTATGTTTTACTTGGCCAACAGTTTCATAAATATTTCTAATTGCAGTTTTACTCAGCAGACAACCAGGCTTTGGTAAAGGTATATAAACACATTGCCAGCCCCACTCAGTACTGCTTAACTCTTGCAGAGAAAGTCTGCAACCATAATAAACAACTTGCAATATCTGTGTGAATCATCTACTGTGGACTGGCGCTGTACCAAGAGATCTTCAGCCACCCCAGCCCAGTGTTTTGGGAGGAGAATTTTTATGAGGCATTTGGCACCTGCAGGCCCAGAGATGCAGCTACCTGTGTCACCCAAATTACTGCTCAACCCACATGCAGCCCTTCTTTGCAAGAACTTCCCATGTGAGGGACTGGCTTATAAAGGTAGTTTTGCTTTTTCTTATATGTGGGCAAGGAAGCCCATCTGCTATTCAATAGCTGGTATTTATTCCTGTTTAGACCCTACTCCTGCATAGCTTTGGAATTTGAGATTTCTCTCTGTGAGAGAGACAGAATAAATAAAGTTTTACCTGCTATGCTATTGTCTAATTCTCTAATTCAAGTAATCAGACAAAATCCATTTCTCTTTCTTCTCTTTTGAACTTTTGTTCCTTTCTGAAAGCTCGTTCACTCCATTAGAGGGGAGTCCCCAGTGACTAGGGTATTTGCCATGCAAGAGACCTCTTTAAAACACTGGCAGAAAGGCTTCTGGTTTCAACCATTCACTTTCAGTGCTCTCAGCCATGGTCCAGTTAAAAACTGTTGGCAATTCTCCCACTGACTCACAGCAATGGTAACACCTGACTCGCAGCGATACCCCCAAGTGACAGGGCTGGCTCACTGGTTCCATCCCTTCAATGGTGTTGAATCACTGTGGATCACCCTGGTTTTTACTGGCAAGGAAAAGCATCCAGTATCTCTCTTTAGACACCAACAGAAGTGAGGTGAAACAAGAGCAAGTGTGGGAAAAAAGTAAGAAGCAAGCAAAGGCCTTTGGACAGCTGTGGTCTGAGGAAGGAGACTGGCTGCAGATAAAAGCAAGGAGGCAATGGAGAGGAATGCAGCAGGTGGAGAAGTGAGGGGCAGAGAATGACAAGAAGTTAGCCAGAAAAAATGATTCCTCAGCATCGTTTAATCAGTATCACCAGCTATTTCCAAAATCCTTTTGGTGTTGGAAAGCATTCTTTAACTTCTCCCTGCCTGCTTGCATAACTTTACTAACTAGCTAAATGTTTGTCTTTAATTTTGAAGCTGAAGAAAGCCAACTAAGCAAACTCCCTTAACCTGTGTTTGAAACTAGAAAAGAATAATAATTTCATTTGTCTGGTTTCTTTGATTTCTGCTACAATATTGATTCTGAAAATCAGTTTCTACTTTAAACACTAGTCCCTGTATTTAAGATCTTTTATGCCAGAAAATATGTTGGGACTCCTGCTAGCAGAAACAAGTATTCTAGAAAATCATTCCACACTTGTCAGCAGGAGATACATCATTAGCTATGAAAAAAATGAGGGGTTAAAGAAGTTTTATGAAGTTTAGCAGTTCTTAAGATGTCCTCATAAGAAAAGTCGGCATTGTGAAGAAGAAAACATTTTGTCCTGCTGTTAATGCCATCCCCTAAAAACCTTTATTTTTCTTGGAATTGGTGCTTTTTAGGTAAAAAAAGGGAAAAGTTCAAAAATTTCCATCTGGAAAAAAGAAGAGACTGGGGACAATATGCATTTGTCATGTTGCATTTTATCATTTTCTCTATCCATCTATTTTGTTGTTGTTGTGAGAATAGAGAAGCACTGACTCCCTGAACAAGAGGCTGTGTAAATTCCAGTTATGACCATATAACCAAGCCTTATATAATCAAAAGCAATTTTTTTTCTCCTTGTCTGTTATTTTCCTTGAGTTCTTGCTAAAAATGCAGCTGCCCATCTTTACAAAATTTACATTAATTCATGGATTTGATTGAACTGATACAAGTTATTCTTCACAGTCCAAAGCCTGGAGTTATTTCATCATTTTGGACACTTCACACTGGGGTTTTTGAGTGGTTCTCCCACTTCCATGGTGATATGAATTTCACAGAAGCACTAGAAAGCACAAAATCACTATGATCCCTGTGTTCACTAGACATGTTTGGTTTGCACCAGATACCACTGAGTTCATCCAAAACCCAGGCTGGCACAGGCTTGTAAGGTTCTCCAGAGCAAGTCAGGTAACCATACAGATGCCTTCAGTAACAATGATTCTGCATGGCCACTCAGCCCACTACATTTCCTCATTAAGGTGAATGCTTTCCATTCCTGAGTCTGGCCTTCAAATTCACTGAGAGGCACTACAGTCATCCCACCCTCTATATTTAGAGATGTGCTTTCCTACCTCACACTGGGAAAACATTGTCCAGGCCAATTTATCAAGTACAGGTTGGCCCAAAGGATAAAGCTCAATGAAGCAAACAACCCAAAAATCCCACAAATCATTTACAGGAAGGCTAGATCTAGAACTCAGGAACCTCACCACTGCCTGCGCTCCACCATAGATTTGTTTGTGGACATTTTGTTATCTGAATGTCCTATGCTTTCAAAAAGGTGTTACAAAGGTGGCCCTGGAGAAACTCAGAGTGATCTCTGTTGAAATCTTGCAGGATGTGACTGGCTGACGCCTCAGTGTGCTGCCATTACACACATCTCAATTCATCGGTCAGCCATCCTTGCTGACAGGTGTAAGTCAAAAAACTTTGGAGACATGTTCCATAGCTCTAGCTGTGGAAGAACCAAAGTAAAATGTCAGTGTGCTACTGGAATGACTTTTGTGGCAAGAGCCTGCTCATTCCATTTCACTGGCATCCCCTTCACCATATATTCCAGACTATTCTAGATTTCAGAAGATTCTATGTTTTGCTCTACATGTTATCATATCTGTTTTTTCCTATAGTCCTATTGGGTTTAAAAAAAAATAATGTCGAAGCTCACCTAGTCTGGATGCTTTGGTAAAAATCTCCTGTCTGCTGCTTATTCATAGAGGATAGCAGGATTAAAAGAAGCAGTATTAGCAATGACAAAGTGCACCAGTGACTGTTTCCCACAACTTCTTATTTTAACAAATCCCCATCATCTCTTCCTTCAACCTGCTGCTAAGAATTGTAGGGTTTTAAGGCTTTCCTGGAACATTAAATACAGTTGGCAAGATTAGTTTGCAGAATTGTGACCTTTTTTACTCTATATTTGTAAATACAAGGACACAAAAACTGTTGTCCGTCCTTTCTTTTACTAGCAAACTCAGAAGCCCACGATCCCATGATAAAATCCCTGTCTATTCCAAAGAACAGTGAAACTTTTTGTCACAGCATAAGTATTTCCTGGAACCATTTTTAAGTTCAGAAATAAACAAATTTCCCATGGAAGTTTATTCAACTGCTATTCAGAGAACACTAACTTATATAGCTGCTTCTTTCCAGTACTGTGCTTCTAACTCATGTAAACACTATGTTCTTATTTCACATTGAGGGAAGTCCAAATATTATTACAATACCGAATGCAAGCCAATAGGGAGCATGTAGCTCCACTGGTAATGCTTTCCCTGGTAAATATCAGACTATTTTCAGAGTAATAGCAGATAATTCTTCAGAAGTACTACATATTCTTGTTTATAGAATTCTATGAAAGCTGGCAGGTTTTTAAATTACTGTAATGGACACATAAGTTCACAGGATTTGAAACACATGCTCTGATATAGCTAAATTCAACAACTATGGATGTTTCCCGTGGAAGTGTGAGATGTAGAACAGGGGTCAGCATCTTTCCAATTGCAGTCTGCCAGACTACTTTTTTCCCCCAGCTAGAGGCTAAGTGTACTTCAAGGAGCTCAGTGGCAGCTATAAAATACTGCATCTGAAGGGATGAGGCAGATGGTAGTTTCTCCTCTTTGTGAAGCAGGGCTGTTTGCACCCTGAACTCAGAAAGAGTCAGGAGAGCCACCAAATGTCTTGTCAGGGCTCAGTAGTCCCTGCTCTTTATACCTGAGTGACATTCAGGACCTACCTCTCCCCCGCTTCTGGCGCAGTGTGTTGTTGACCCTTGCCTTAGATGGAAACATTTCAGCCATATGCAGACTTCTCTCTCTGCAGTACCTTGAACCCTCCAGGCTAATGCTGAACCCTCTCACATTAAAATTTAATTGCATCAGTTACAGACTGAGATTATTCATAACCTTAAAATGAAACAAGTAGCAGAAGACTGACCTCACCTTTTTTCAGGTAACAAGAATGTAACTGTCTGGTCTATACATATTCCAGCACCTCATTCCATCCTTGCTAATCTCTTACTTTTTCTAACTGAAATCATAAAAAATGAAATGAAAGGAGAAGTACACTAGACTGTGACCTTCACAAAACCATATATTTTTGCTGACCCAGTACATTTCCATAAGGTTTTGGGAAGAAATAGGTAGAATTTAATTGACTGCAGTGTCAAGTCAAGGGTCTCGTACAAAACACTGCTATACTGCCCCTAAAAAGTCACCAGCTTTCATTAACTCATCTGGCTCATATAGTGCCAGGTTGCAAATTGATCATAAAAGTGATTCCATTAGTCTCAGTGCTGACAATCCTGGGAGCTCCAGATGCACCAGCAAGAATTCTGAAAAGGTCCCAGGTGTTTCTTGCCACCCCATTTCTATGCCTGTGATCTGCAGAAACCATAGAGCTGTAGACAGCAGGAGTAACTGGTGATATATCTGACTGACAGAGGGGAAGACTGAAGAACCGTAAGGAACCAACAGTTGTGTTTAAATCATTTCTGTTTGCACACATGAGTAATGACATAAATATATTTGGTTTTTAGAGAAAGATTATGAGTCTTTAAAAATAAAAATCATACTTATAATAAGGTTTTCATCATTCTGTCAAGTAAAGTTAAATCTGCACTTGTGCCTTGTACCTTGACTATCATAACACATGGGAGGTATGTAAACTATGTAAGAAAGATTACTTTTCTTCTTGAAGTATTATTTTTCCAAGAAAAGATAAAACTCTCTTCCTCTATTATTTGCTGAATAGGTTAGAAATCCATGACCTAATTGTGTCGTTTAATTGTAGTAACATTGTGTACAAATCTGTAATCTACAAATTTTTAGGCTTTGTACGTGATTCTAGTAAATTCATTCTATTAAAGGCAGCAGAACTGTTGATTTTCATGGAAAAATGGGATCTAGCCAAGATGAACGAGTGGACTGACAGTGCCTTATGAAACTCAAAATGGACAAACCCAAATTGCTGCACTTGGGAAGGAAGATCCCCTTGCTGTGACACCGTCTGAGACTGAGAGCTGGAGAGCAACCCCATGGCAAAAAGCCCTAGGGGTCCAGTGGGCAGTCAAATGAAGGTGAGCCAGCAGTGACCTGGCAGCAGAGAGGGCCAGCAGCCTCCAGGGATGTATTAGAAGGAGGAGAGCCACTAGATCAAGGATTCACAGCAGTGCACAGCAAAAGGGCAAGAGACAGCAGGTGTAAGTTGGAGCAAGGCAGGTTCAGCCTGAATACACAGATGAACATTTTGCATGTGAGGACAGCTGCCAAATGAGGATGTACAGCCTCCATCCTTATTGGTTTTCAAGAGTGGGTAAGGCAGCTACTCAGCTCTCACAGCAACCCTGCATCACACTTAGTTGGATGAGAAACAACCTGGAGTCCCTTCAAAACTGAATTTCCCCATTTTTAAGATTGTATTATACTGAGAAGATCTTGGTTTGTGCTTTTCTTAAAACAGCAGCGTAGGTTTATTCATAAAGTATGTGACCTATTCAACACTTAAGTGCAATGAGGCCCATAAAATTAAGAGCTCACATTTCCAGCCCCTCCCCTCAGCACAGTAACTCTGAGGCAGTAACCTCCTTAAGCATTCAATGTAACTTATTTTTGAAAGCTTGAGAGTACCCTCTGCTGGCTTAACACTGAAGTTGTGAAAATCTGCAGCATAACATACCGAACAGCATGGCAGAGATAAACTCATTTTCCTGAGTAGCACATCTGTGCATCTCTGCATGGGGCAAACAGCTGTGTTGTAGCATTTATCGCCTACAAAGCGAATGCCTGAAGCAACACTGCACCACGGGCCACAGAGCTCTCTTTCCCAAACAACTGGAATTCTAGAGCTGCCTCATTAGGATGACTGTCTTGTCAAAAAGCCTGTCAAACGCCATCTGTGTTAAGAGCTTTAACCTAAAACAAAACTTATTCTAGGGACACTCTGTTTGTTTTGAACATGAACAGTGTGCAATGAAATGATAACAGAATTATGTCCTAAAAGACACAACAGCTTGTGTCTTAATGACTCATCTTTTCTCCCTTGCAAGCTCATGGGAAGAGTTTATCAAGCTTCTACAGCTCACAATTTCAATTGCAATCAAATTTCTTGTTGCAAAAGTTAATACCAGGTAGGAAGAATTTTTTTTAGTCACTGCATATATTATGGTGTATAACAAAAAAAGATTTAAAAGTTATGAAGTACTCAACTGGAATGTGTTTATTATTGTAATACTATTGCAATCCTATTACACATAAGTCTATATAGACCACCTATGAAAGTATTTCTTTATAAATGTAAGCATTTAGATGTATAGCTAAGTAAATGTAAAAATGGAGTAGGAGACAATTCTCTATTTCTTAACGTAAATACTAAGAAGCTGTTGCTTCAGTCTAGGCTCTTGGACAAAATTATCAAAGAGCTCCAAGAGATTGCCACTGAAGGTGGATACCACACCATCCCTTTCTAGTGGCTGCTCCATACACCTGGTGACTTTGTATTCCCCCTTTTCCACTCCAGTGATGTGTGATCTTTCCATTTGTCCATGCTGAGCTGCCACAGCTAACCTTGCTGTTACTTGATAAATAAATTAAAATAACTTTCTTAAAGTTACAAAAATCATTGAGGGGATACACACATACAAAAAAATTCTGAATTTCCCAAGAGTAAGTTGATTTATCTTAGTAATGAAACTGTGTTTCACTGTTGCCAAGAGTTATTGTTAGCCATTTTCTTCACCTAACTACATTTCACACAAAAATGTCAGCTGTTGTTATGCTTTTCTAAATGGTAGCTTCTGGCCTTCTTTCCTTCAGTGTTTGAAAATGTGACATTGCTTACTCCAGAAACCAAAAAAATTTGAAAGCCAACCAAAAAGCTGTATATTTTTATGCCAAAGGTCACAGCTGAGTCTCAGTTCCCTGAACCTGTTCCTCTTCCACCTTTTGCAAAGTAAAGATCATATACAGGGCTATCTTTTGTGTCTATGCATTACCTCAAACAAATGAGGCATGATCACAGCTGCATATGGGAGAGTTCTTGTTTATTGTGCTAGTCATTAGAAAGAATTACTATCAAATGATAATATATTCTGATAAAATAATGTGGAACGATGGAAAGCATATTACCTCAGCAATTTTGTAATTAGATACTGCATTTCCAAATGGCACAGAGAGAATAATTACACATTGGCAAGGGAAAAATAAGATGACCCACAAGGTCTCACTTGTTAGAATAATGATTAATTTATTCACTTGTCCCCTTTTTGGGCAGCCATTTTTATCTAGGAAGAAAAAAACCAAAACAAAATAAAAAACCCACATAAGTAGGACACCTTATTTCTTAGTTTTAAAGTGTGTATTCCTTCTTCCTCCAACCCATTAAAAAACCTAAATAAACAGACTTTTTTTTAAACTAAGAAATACTAAAGAAAAATCAATGTCCACTTTTTAATAACAAAGAACTTCTTACAGGTACACAGAATGAGCAAGAATAACAGGATCTGGACCAAATTCCTAGAAGCCACTGAAAAAAATCAATGTGAGCCAAACTGATTTTATTTAAGGAGCTTTTTCTTTTTTCCTCAAGGAAGATAAATTTGCTTGTCTTGGGTTTTGCCGTTTATAGTCAGAATGGAGGGGGTGGATGAGCAGGATTTAAACTGATTAGCAGAAACTGGTAATGAACGTCAAGTGCTTTTTGTTAACCAAGCCAGCCCAGAATATCAGTGCTTTCTTGCTTAGTCCAAGTATGGTATCTATCAAAAAACCCCCCACAAATACAGAAAGATTTACAAAGTTACTGCGTACATAACCTACCAAAATAATACACCATGTGGACATCACAATCTGCAAAGCACGAACCACCACCACCAAAGTATCCACGATTTCTCAAATATGCTTAAAATACTGATAAAGCAACCCCAATATGTATTTAAAGATCCAGCTGTTTTCTTTTCTTCCCTCTTGGATTTACTGTGCACTGTGAATACAGAATGCAGCAATGGAAACACATCCTAGCTGCACAACTTTCCAGCTACTGCTCGTGCACTAGTGGGTGCAGTGGTAGATGTGAATCCTACACATCAAATGCTGTGATGCAGACTGGGGGACGTGTGAGGATTAGGGCACATCTCTAACAAAAGCAGATCAAAAAGATGACCCTCGGTCCCAAAGAGCCTACAGTCACCCCACTAACCAAGGCTGAATTAGAAGGGTTGAATTCAACAAAAAAGCACCATTAAGTAGCGAGACAATATTTTTACCTCAGCAGCAGACCAAGAACTGTAACCAAATAATATTTTGCCTTCAAAGCAGTAGCAGGATCATAACCCTTTATGTCAGAAGGGTGGAGCTGGTCAGTTCAGGGATCAGCACAGGAGGAAAACTTAGGCAGAGTCCTAGACAGAACAGTCCAAGGCAGTTGGCTGATTTTCAGTGATTGCCTTCTCCAATCCTCACGTGTGGGAAATCAAGAAAAGCTGGAAGGAAGCTGACAACCTGAGAAGAATGAACAAGCTCCTGACTAAAGTCCTAAAAAGGAACACACAAGGTGGAAACAGTGGCAAGTGACCCAGAAGGAATACAGAACACTGTCCTAGCATGAAGGACGGGAGCCAAGACAGCCAAAGCCCACTTGAAGAACCAGCAAGGGATTTGAAGAGTATTAAGGACTCCTACAGGCATGTCTGCAGCAAACAAAACCATGAAATTAGACAAGGTGTGAAGTTGCTGAAAGGGATGACAAAAATTTCATTTTGATCCAAGGAAGGGAAGAAAAAAAAAAAAGCACAGGCAGTTGCTTTGAATAACCTCAGAAGATTCCTTTCAGAACAGATAAAATACAATCTTACGAAATAACCCATAGCAGTCTGACAGACAGTGGGAAGGGAGAGGTATCAGGAGGTCAGCTGGACCATTATGGACAACGGCCATTTATATTATTGCTACATATGATCCAGGACTACTTGGGTTTTTTAAAGCTTTTATTTTGTTGCTGGGGTTTTTCTTTTTTGTTCCTTTTTTTAATCCCGACACATTCTTTTCAGTTAGTCACTTGTTAAGGCAAACTTGAATTATTTGTGTGCCTTTGTGCTTTATTAATAAAGAATGGTCTGAAAATAACCTGAAGGGCAGGATGCACCCTGTTCGGCAGGGAGAATCGTCTCAACATATCCACATAGTGCTGCATACACCGAGAGCTTTATGCTGAAAATATGATTTGGTGATTTTCACAATTCTTGGTGTTTTTCCAACTTGCAAATGTCATTGTTTGACTTTAGAACTGACAACTGCCTGACTGAATAGTACCTCTCCCATCCATATTAGGATGATGTATGATCAGTCCTCACCATCCATAAAAGGAAAAAGTGCTGTGTTTGTACAGTATATCCCACGTATCTTACAGTCACCTGTGTCCTGACCTCATCTCTAATTTATGGACTTTGGCATCTTTCCTGAGAAAGAAGACTGTGATTTGAACCCTTTCAGGTAAATATTAACTTCCTGAATTACCTAAGTCATCAACGTATTCTGCAAAAGAGACCTCAATTACCCTATTTATGAATTTATGGTATTAGACTTTGAAGAGAACTCAGTGTCTATCATAGATAGACATGTTGGGAATTCACATCAATGAAAGAAAAAATTCAGTATTATGTACCAATGCTCAGCTGAAAACGTTTCAGCATATACTTAGATTTCTAAGTTTAGACTGCAGGAGAATTGTGGTATAGATGCTGCATACTTCAGACTGCTTTCCTGGTCTTGTTTAGAGCATTTATTGAAACATGCAGGTCTAGGTTTGCTTGCTTCTCCAGAGTGTTCCTGGACCTTCTGTGAAGTCTGGCTGTCACATACAAGAGATCTTGTCCTTTTAAGTGCCTAGATACACTATTCAGTACTATTTTGCATTGCAAAAAACTTAGTGTTAGGTAAACATACCCCAAAGTAGTGACAAAACAATCTAGGAAAATGGATGCTGCTTTCACTTTGATACAACACAGTATGAATTTTACAAAATAAATCCTAGGTGTGAATCCAGAAGTTCACCTTAGTATTTATGACAAAAGTACTTAACCAACATTTCACTGAGACACAAATCGTTTGTTCGATATCTGAGATCCCTTCTGAAGTATTTACCAACATATTTATATAGTTGGACAGGAGACCTATAATTCTAGACAACCCTAAGTATAAAGTCTTGAACCACACAAATTATGTCTTTACAATGCAATGAAAAATTTAATTGGAACAGCTCGCTTTCTTTCACCACCAAGCTATTAACATACACAGTAGAAAGCATTGATAGTCTGGACTGGCTTGGTTAACAAAAAGCACTTGACCTTCATTACCAGTTTCTGCTAATCAGTTTAAATCCTGCTCATCCACCCCCTCCATTCTGACTATAAATGACAAAACCCAAGACAACTGAGAGTCCAATTCCCACGATACTCAAGGCAGAAGAGTGGAAAAAAATATTAAGTTCACTCAAAACAATTTTTAGTTTCTACTTCTAAAACACAGAAGTAATTACAGTCTGAAGTAGTAAAAGGAGAATACAGAATAAAACAAGGGAACTAACTCTTCAGAAACTCAGCATCAAGAGGGTGTAAGGCAGTAGCATAGTACTGAATATTTATCACATACATAACTTAGCCAATATTCTTTCAATGAAAACTCTAAATATTTGGATTCATCTTTCTGGACCCCACAATAATTAATTGCAGAGCAACAGGTCCCTATAATTGGTGGACAGGAGAATGGGAGAATTGAGAAAAATAGAGTAGCAACAACCCCTAACACCCAGGTACCACATCTTTTATGTCTTGTAGGGACTAAATATCTGATGGTTCTACTCTGATAATGGAAAGCTGAAAACGTTTCTCTCCAGAACTGAAAAACAGTTTGGTTATATCAGACTACTCTCATTACTTTTGCAGGTCAGGCTAGGAAGAGTTTCTCCTCTCTATCACCACAGAAAAACAAATTCTTGGCGTTTTTAGTTTTTATCAGCTCATCTCAGGGTTGAGCTTAACTAAGACAATTCAGTTAAGGCTTTCTGTCCAAAGCTTTGGTGTGGGAAGCAAATGCTTCCCACGATGTACTTAAGAACCTCATCAGGCATCCCCCAGAGTCCCAAATAAGTTGAAAGGAACTTAGAGTAGCAAGTTCTTCTCCATATGGAAGCTTTATTTCAGGCTTGGAACATTAGTAGAAGAGTTTGTACTGGACAGACAATTCCCTTGAATGAGTTGATGGTAGTTTCCAAACTGGTAGAATTGACATTTCATATAATGATTAACAACCATTCGTACCATCACCTGCAACACCTGGGACTTACACATCAGTGAGTGAATAACAAATACAAGCTACACTACTGCAGGACCCTTAGGGGTAATACTGCTGTAACTGGCTACACCTGTACTAAAAATCCCTCAAGATCCTTGAGGTGTACTTCATGTGCTTCCCAAACAGCCTACTTTTTCCTCCTTTTAATTTAGTACTTATTAAATACAGTACCTTCCCTCCAACTTGCAAGATTATGTGGCACATAGGCCCATCTCTGACCATTACAGCTGAAAAAACACTAAACATTTCATTCTCAGACTAGCAAGTTAAGAAATATCTAGATGTAACAGCTAAAGGAAACTGACTTAAAGAAAACTGTTACAGATACCTTAATACCACTAGGTATTTAAACTACCAGGCACAAGATCAGCTTAGACAGTTTTTAACATAAGAATCCAACAGAATCGGGTTTTGTAGAATATTCACCTAAGTATCTATTGCACATACAAATCCTACATACAATGTTCACAAACTGAACTGTGACTTAGTTTGAACAAAGAACTCTTCAGAAGTATAGACAAGATGTCTGATCTTCATTGCTCAACAGGTCAATCCTATTTATAACCTTTTCATGTCTCCTTACCTCAGGGCACTGTTTATTACTTCTTCATAGCCAAGCCTAAACTGTGCTCTTCTTAGCTTTATTCTATAACCCCTCCCTGTATCCACCACCACGATGTATTCTAAACTTTACTCACTTCCACCAGACTGTACCTAGATGGTCCTTATCTTATTTACAGCTGTGACAGTCCTACAGGATATATCTATTTTAGCTCTTATACTTGCCTTTAAGCTTAGAGACAACACATACGAAGTTGTATCTATGCTACACTTACTAGTTTTCCCTCTGAAATGGCATGAGAGACAAGATGAAAAATTGATTGTATTATGCTTGCTCTGCAGAAGACAGGAAGCCATTACCTAGAGAAGTGGGCTGTGGTGAAAGTCATGTATTCATCAATTCTAGAGAGTACTCACCTAATAACTATGAGCTACTGCAGGTATGTATTAGCCCAACCTACTTTTCCTCACTTTATAAACTAGTTTACATACTTAATGCAAGTATCTGTCAGAAAGACCTGTCTACCTGCCTTTGAACAGTTACAGTGTGATGTAACTCTTCCTTTAGAGCAAAGTGTGTGTGAAAGAGGGGATGTTGCTGGGTTGGGTGGTTTTTGGTTTTTTTTTATACATATTCCAACTCAACTGAGTGCTGGAATTCAGCACTGAACTGAAACAGAGTTTAGAAGGTTCTGGGATTTTGTTTTTGTGAGGGTTGTGTGAGGTTGTTTTTGTGGTTTTGGAGTTTTTTTTACTGACTTAAAAGAAAAACAGACATGCCAACACATCAAGGTATTAACACCTTAAAAATTTTAAGGCACATTCCAACAAAATAAACTTTTATTGAATGCAATATTAGGCATTCTATTTTGTTTAAGGGAACAGTGCTTTTCCCCCCAAAGAGATTCCCTTTGACAATTTCCAAAAGCTGTATTTCAGTTACAGAAATACTTCTCATGATTAGAAACAAACTTCAGTGTAAGTTTTCCTTGAATTATGAAGTGCAACTAAATTCTTCCAAAAGATAATAGTTTACAGGAGGCACTAGAATGAGAAGCCTGCAAGTTGTTTACAGTTGCTGGGTATAATGTCATGTTTATTCCAATTTTATACTAACCCATCTAGAGCGTTGTTCCTGAAGAATTATATAAAAAGTGGGATTTAAGAATAAAGGAATGCAGCTTAAAGAGCAGGCTGTCACCATTTAAAAAAAAAACCTTAATGGCAACCTGCATATTTCATACCACTTCCACAGTATGTCAGCTAGCAGAGGCTTAGTCCAATAATTTAAAACTTTAGATAGGAATGTCTTTTGGTTCTGAACGCAGATCATAAGTCATCATGTTCAGTGTGTGAAGGCTCAGTTGTTTCACTCTCTACTTCCTCTCCTGTGAAGTTAAATATCACAATTAGAATATAAATCTACTATTTTACATATATAATTATACATATATATAAGAGAAACCCAAATCAACATATTTATCAAGACTAGAAAAGCAATTAAGCCATACATAACACCTACTTGCATCATCCTCCTAGTCTAAGCTTGTATTTATTTTTATTTTTTACCAGATACAAACAAAATATTTTAAATAAATTATACTGTTAGTGGAAAAAAAATTACTGTATTATACTGTTAGTGGAAAAAAAAAATCAGCACAGGTATTTCTATTCTAGGCTTTTGTTTTCAGCTATTCACAGTGAATTGCCTCCTTTCCACACAACCTGTCAGAAGTAGTTCTGGTATTTGAAAAAATAAGGCAGGTCTTACTCAGAATTGTTTTCTATTGTACAAACTTCTCAGTTCAGATGTTATAATAAAATTGCTCTGCTTTTTTAAAAGTTGTTTTATCAGGAAAAGCATAATCTAAAAAACCCCTTAAGCCAGTTTGTCAACCTTTCATTTTACTTTTAGCGTCAAAATGTCAGACCACATTAAAAAACATAGCAACTGATACCCTGAATAACTGCATCAGAGAAGTACATAACTGATTCTAAAGGACTAACAGTGAGCACTGAGAGAAACAGGAATGACCTGAGTGGCCTTGACCAGCAATACAATATACACCTTTACAACTTATTAGTACAAGACGAAAAAGTAGTCTTGGGGATGGAAATGGGGGAACAAAAAAACCACCCAAACAAGCTAAGAAGTAGAAAGAAAATAGAGCTATGAAATGAAGTGTCTCTCATCCATTCTCCTACAGCTGTTATTGCAAAATAATCCCATCTTTCTCTTTGGAATTATAAAAGAAACCTAGATGGAGTAGTGGAACATTCAATGAATGTAGTTCTGTCCATATAAGTCAATACATACAAGAAAGAAATGACAGTTGGACTTTCTGACTGAAGGTATAGTTTAGGTGAAGGTAAACAGTTCCCTATGACTGACAGATGGATGTCTTCTCCAGTTTCACCCTCACAACAGCTCTGGCACTTACATGATCAAAAAATAAATAAATTCAGCTCTGTCATCCAGCAAGAAGAATGCCTATTTTTCTGAGATTTCAATGAGTTCAAGCAGATTGCATGCAATCAGATAAACCTTTAAGTCATTACAATTTATGATAAAGGAAAGAAGTGGGGAGGACAAACGCCTTTTTGTGACAGCAGAAATTTGCTAGCTCATTTTACATAATGAAGCCTAACCCTTAAGTGACTTAAAAAGACAACCTTAAGTTATGCAGAGCTGTAGCAACACAAGAACAGAAGATTTAAAAACATCAACTATCTTTAAGCAAAAAAACATGCATGTCAGAGTGTGGCCTACACCATAAATACTGCAGGAACACGGCTGTAGGAAGATGAGAAATTATACAGAGGGGTTTACAAGTAACTAGACCCTTACACTGAAATAAAACTCCAAGTTGTCGATACAGCATATTATTTCCCTGAAAAGTTCCCTGAAAAGGTCCCTGAAAAGGTCCCTGAAAAGTTACTTGCCTGGTTTTACAGTCTGAACACATGTTCCATCCTTATCTTCAAACCCTTCTGAACATACACACTTGTAACTACCTGATGTATTAACACAGTCGTGATTCTCTTTCGTGCAGACCTTTTCAGGAAGGTTACATTCATCTATATCTAGAGATAGCACAGGGAAAGAAAGAGTCCACTGCTGTTATTTTGTTATAAACCTTACTTGTGCTCAGTCATATAAACAAAATTCTATTCAAATGTGAAAAACACTGAGGAGTAGAATGCTGCTGCAATGGATTTAGCTTCTTTTAAAATAATCTAATTCTTCATGATTTGGACTGCGTTTCTAAGTTTTTCAGGTAACACCCAGTACAGTTGTTTTTTAATGTTTTGCACATCCCTGTACAGAGAAATGTATTGAGCAATTATGTTTGGCACAATTAGGCAATTCATCTTAACATACTGAACATTTCCTCCCCAGTCATTTTCTATTTATGCCATCAAAGTATAGCTAAAGGGGACAGAGAGCTTGTAAATACTACATCATCATAGTTAATGGCTACTTCAGATCATATGTTCTGTTCTTTCCAACAGAGGAAGTCTAATCTCAAGTTAAAACTCACTAAGAATGAATATCATTTGAACTTGGATATTGATGGATTAACAGAATTCTTGCCTTTCTGTTACAAAATGAATAGAGACACACATCTGATGAAGTGGTAGGTAACCAACAGAAGACTCCTGTAGCTATTTCCTGAACCTGCTATAAAATACCTTGTTCCCTTGTACCAGTGGTTCACTTTAAGCCTTGTCAAGCACATTAGCTCAGTAATATAAAGACAGTTATTAAAAATGTCTTTGCAGCAAACAGAACAACTGGGTTAATCTTGACAGGCATGAACGCTGAAGCACACAAATGTGAACATACTTACGAGCTCTTCAGTGTGGCTAACCAGTGTTCTACCTCTCAGGTACTGCTAAATCCACCAACCTGTACATCTCTCATCTTCCTTCATGTATCCAGATGCGCAGGTCTTACATTTGTCAGAACCTTCTCCTGTGCAACCTACACAGCTGGCATCACATGCTGAAGACAAAATATTTTACGCATGAAAAAACGACATATCTGAGGTTTAAAATACCACCCCTTAAAATCAGACAGTTTACCCACACAAGGAACCATAGAACGGCCTAATCTTGACCCTAAAAGATCATTTAATTCCAACCCCCCTGCCATGGGTTGGACACCTTTCACTAGACTGGGTTGCTCAGAGCTCCATCCAACCTGTCTTTGAACACCTCCAGGGATAGGATATTCATAATTTCTCACGTCCAGTGCCTCACCACCCTCATAGTAAAGATTTTCTTCCTAATCTCTAATCTAAATCTACTCTCTTTCAGCTTGAAGCCATTCCCCCTTGTCTTGTCCACTATGTGCCCTTGTAAAAAGTCCCTCTCTACCTTTCTTGTAGGCCTCTTTAGGTACTGAAAGGCTCTGGAGCCTTCTCCTCTCCAGACTGGACAATCCCAGCTCTCTCAGCCTGTCCTCATAGGGTAGGTGCTCCTCTGGATCAAGATCTTCACAGTTGTCCTCTGGACCCACTCCAACAGGTCCATTCCTTCCTTATGTCGGAGGCCCCAGAGCTGGATGCAGTACTTGAGGTGGGGTCTCACAAAAGCAGAGTACTAATAACCAGAAATTTCTTGTTTTCCCCATGCAACAGATCTAAAGCATCATTCTCCCCACGACCAGTCAGGACCAGACAACATGCATTTTCTAGTATTACCTCTAGCATTAGATTAGGATTCTAGACAGTAAAATACAACAGCAGATTGAAAAGAAACCTTTGCATGAGAAAGATCCATCTGTGTTCAAACAATACTGGTGATCTTTGCAAGGAGAAGCAGCACATTCATCTAAATCTGAAAGATAAAAAGTGACAAGTTAATTAAAATAGTAGTCATTATTAAATAGCCAGATTAATACTTGAATGCTATAAACTGACTGCACTGAGAATAGTTGCAACGATTTTCGGGTCAGGTATGCCACATGTTAGAAACAGAACTAGCCTGATAACATATACTGTTTTGTTCAGCTTAAACCCATATTAGAAAATCAAAACTGATCCTTAGAAGATGTTTTGTGATGACAAATAAAAGATGTATCAGAAATTCAAGAGCTCAAATTAAATAAACTTCCAGGATACTGGCAATCCTTGTCATTTTCAAGTAATGCATTTATGCAAATATCATAACAAACAAGCAGACAGACTACTGTTCTGGAATACTATTTTCTCCTCTACTCTAACATTACCAAGTTAGAGAACTTTTAAAAAGACTAAAAAACTTATACAAATGCACATACCTACACCACTTAGTATTCTACACAAAGCAAACTGGAGCAAATCAGGTTAGGACCAGTCAAGATGAAAATCAATTCTACTGCAAAGCTAAAACATGCAAGCCTTATGATTTCAAGGAAAGGGTGCAACAGTATTTAATCAAAAAATTCAAACAAAGAAAGGTGATATTTCAGTCCCTCTCTTCCTGTCTGTTATTGCTGTCACTCTTATTCTGGTGCTGCACCCATCTTTCCTACTGCTTACTCAACTGATTTATAGTTCATTAGTGACAACAATTATTTGAAAAAAACCCAGCTGTACAGAAGACAGTATCAAAGCATCTCAAAAATGTTCTTGGAATGTTCAATAGTTACCTAAGCAGGTACTGTAGGAGCTGTAATTCCTACCCAGTTCTCACTGGCACTTTGCAAAGGAAGCAGTGTTCACATAATTTCTAAGACACTGTTTCCAGGCGTTATGTTAAAGGTCTTTAAGGGGTCAAATTCAACCAGTTAAACAGAATGCATTACTCCCCCCTAGAGCATTCCTGCATTGGGAGTGTTTTCAGTGTTCACATTTTTCCTGAAGTGTTTCATAGTTATTTCCTCATAAACCAAGTTAAATGCTAAGATAGAAACAGGTAAGAGAATAATGGAAGCACTGAGCTTGATGCCTCCCAGTATTTCTCTCCAATAACAGGAAAGGCTAGCATGCATGGCTTTTAGCGAAGTGTTTGAACTCTACTAGGCTTGAGGATTTACAACAAAGTTACGTGAAGGCAATTGTGCAATTACCACAAAATATGTAGTTAAGTTTACAGAAATCTTCCAGTACTTGACAAAGTAACTTAAATTAAGAGCAGGGCATTGCCTAACATTCAAATAAACACCAAGAAAACCCATGTCCAAAAATAAATACCCCACTTGCTGCTATCTGTATTCTACTAAACTAAAAAGACATACAGTGAACAGTGTGATAAAGTTAACTACAATCACCAGGCAATCAGTGGTGAGAAAATACTGCTTTCCTGCAACATGAAACAAATTAGAAAGAGAGAGAGAGACTACTAAAACACTTGAAATCGAAACTGACAGATCATTTTCATAAAATACAATAAAACTTGGAAGTGATGTCATCTAATCTTACTAGCCATTGTTACTACAAAACCTGTTTGAAGTCTGCCAAGCATTACTCACCCACACAAGCTCCATCTTCATTTTTAATCCAGCCTTCTTTACATTCTTGGCAGTCCTTGTTACTTGAACCAGTACAAGTTTTACAGGCAGCGTGGCAGGCTGAGAGAGGAGAAAACTACAAGCTGAATTTTGTTGAGAGATTCCAAGACAAGTTTGGGTACACAAATTTACAAAGAATACATCAAATACATCAAAGAAAACTTTATTTAGGATTCACTGGAAGCCATCATCTTTTAGTAGCTTGGAACTCCCATTCACAAGATGGCACCTCCATAAGTCAAGATTTAATTTAGAAACATGCAGCTATCTGACCAAAACAACTTCAAAATCCCAAAATACCCCTGGAAACCAAACCTAGCAATTACAGTTATTTGCACCACTGAGAACAGCGCCACGAAATTCTAGTGACTAGAAGTGGCAGGTCCAATTTCTAAAACATTTGGAAAGAGGAAACCAGGAAGGTAAACTTAGCTTAGCCGCTCAAGGCTGGAACATCAGTTTAAACATCTGACTCTGTACTTCTCCACCTAATGAAGCCTCACACTACTTCATTTGCAACTAGCGATGAGAGCAATGTATGAAGAGAGATCACTCTGAAGAATTTCAGAAGGAAATATACTAGGAATCCAGCTGTATATGCATATATATATATATACATATATATAAAAATGTATGTAATGCGTATATAACACACTATATAAAGCGTATGCATGTTATATATTGTAATAGAAAACAAATCATACAGAAGAATTACTACACAACCAGATTAAAAAATAATATCGCCTATGTAAAAACAATCTTATTAGACTGCAGGGTGAGGATGTAGCTGTTGCAGAATATCACCAAGGGTCTAAGAACAGCTGAAAAGCTGACCAATGCAAAATTTCATTCCTATGATCTGGCTTTGTTTCAAAATTAATCTTCGGCATATCTAACTGGAATCTAAGTACTATGCAATACCGATCAACTGTTTCCATGCCCATTTATTCCATTTAAACTTATCCAAGACGTGAGGAAAATCTAGCTTTCCAAGTAGTCTAGTATGCAGTAATTTCAGCTCAAGATTTTAGCAGCACTTGGGAAGCAGAGAGGCAAAGATTTTAATGACTTCTGCTTCTTAAAGCAGGAAAAAAAATTAAAAAATCAAGGGCTGTCTGGAAGGATGACTTAGCAAAACCTTATAATTCCACCAAACTGACTGACATGTCTTTCATGCTTAAAGCTGAGCGACCAAACTATGTTTTAGTTCTACATTTGTTAGTTTAAACTGTTTCTAGTTTTGCTTACAAAAACAGAGAAAGTAACACAAAGATATATGCACGTGTTAAGAATTTGTTACCTGTACAAACAGAATGTGTCTCATTTCTCAAGGAACTGAAGTAACCACTAGAACAGTCCAAGCAAAATTCTCCTGTGTACTCCTTGTTACAGCTACACGAGCCATCTCCACCTCGGGTACCATCACCATCACAGTGGCCATTTCCATGGCAAGGTCTTTCTGATCCACCACGACAGGCTAAAAAGGGTCGAAAGTATTTTTATATCAGATGTTTAGGGAAATAGCTTTCTACTCTCAGACTCAGGCAACCAAAGTCCCTCCCTCTTCACAGAAAATAAAATAAAAATTAATTTTAAAAAAGAGCCACTAAACCAGGATATAATTTCCAAAGCCCTTTTTTGTCCTTGAAAGCAAAGGTTTGCAACAAGGCAATGCTCAATAATACACTGAGGTGCGAGAGAAACTCAAAATAATCTCTAGGAAAGTTCAGTTATCAATTTAATTTTGGGTAAAGACCATGGCTCAGATTTTATTTCTTTTTCTAGCTTCCTGAATAAAATTGGTATCTTTATTTTTTCTGGATCTCTGAGAAGGCTCATATCACAATTGTAAGAAACCTACCAGCTATCATTTAGATCAATATAGGGAATGGGGACCTAATTTTTTTAATATATTAAGTGGCCAAAACTGATCTCTTTTGGAGGTGCAGATTTTTTTAGAGATTTATAAATTATACCAGCTTCAGAAGCCAAAATATCTCTTATCACTTTTGCAAAGATGTAACTTTCATCTCCCACCTACTTTTACCCAGTTTCTCTCAATGATTTTTTAACTGATCCTCAGTTGCAAGTTTCTTCATTTAATCCCACAGCAGCATTTTTGGCTGTTTTACTCTTGAAAATTGTCAAGAATTCTTGTCTACACAGATTCTGCAAGGACACCTAAACAAAAGACTTGACGTCACTGAGAGCCTTTAAGAATGGGTCAGATATGGATATATGAGCATCAGATTGATGGTTTCTGCACATCTCTGTACCCTTGATAGCTTTGTACATTACTACGTGCCCAGGAGACTTATTCAGGCAGGATATTCACAAGCTAGCCACCTAATTATGAGGCAGCAGCCAGGTACATACTACACAGCAGCTCGTGTCTCATGCGAAGTACCATACATCATGTATTAGTCCATGACAGCCAAGACTGAAACAAACAGGTAAAGAAAACATATCTGCTACTGAATTTTTCAGAAGAAAAATTACCAAGGCAATCAGGTCCGTAAGTTCCAGCAGGGCAGCAAACTTCTATTGTTTCAATGCAAAACCACTTAAACAGATCAGGATACTTCTTTTTTCTGTATATAAAAGACATTCATTTATAAACAAAAAGAACACAGATTCTTTAAAAGCCAACTCATACAACTGATCCAGCACAATACAGGAGAGAAGTCTATAGCACACGACAGATTAGAAACCTATTTCTTCTGAAGATTTCAGGAACCAATTTCTAAAAAAAGTCCTCCAACTTGAAAAACAAAAAGCTTAGCTATAACAGAAATCACAGCCAAGCTTCAAAGGTGGGTAGAAAAGTTAGCTGCTACTCTACCACTCTCAAGAGATCCAACTTCTATGCTGATTACCACCAACTATTCTTTTGATTGCCAGGAGAACAAAATGTAGTTTCAGGAAAGAAAAAAAGCAAATAAACAAAAAACCCACAAGAACCAAACAGTCCTTTGTGACAAAGGAAAACAAATAAGGTACTAAACTTCAAAGTTTTCCAATGTTACTTTACCTAGACACCCTACTGCTAACTGAGTATATAACTCAGTGTATAAGTGTATAAGAAGGTAGTGATGACACTTTTGTGCAACACTGCTGGAACTGAAAATCAGAAAGAACACAGTACAGCAGCACAGGATACTATAAGTCAGCCTGAAACCAGCTGTACCCAATAGCAACTCTTGAAGGATAATGAAGAATTACCCATACTACTATTGTTCAGGCACAAGAGTTAACATTAGTAGTTCATCCTCTTAGATAACTTCTTCACACAAATATCTCTACCAAAAATATAATACTTACAATTTGAACCACCATTTCTCTATTAGTTCTTCATGTTCTTCTACCATGTTGTTACATTCGAAGTTACTACTGTCGCACAGATTCTCTATGATCTCTACAAGACGAATTTCACTACAAACAGAGAAGGAAAACTGTAAATTTTATTTAAATGTTCAACATAACTCAAGACATGACAGAGCAATCAGACTTCAGCTCAGAATATTTCATCAGTTTATGGGATGCCCTGAAATAGTTTCAAAACACACTAAATATCAGAATAAATAACTAATAAATATTACTTCAGTCAAAAAAAACCCAACCAGAATAATAGATCAGAAGAACCCTGTGACTTGCTTGCATTTACTATGTTTGCAGATTATAGGTTTGATAGATTTTTAGCCTCCCAGGAAACTGGAGTGCAGTACTTGTGTCTTACGTTCAATAATACATTCAATGTATTTTTATTTGATACAAGCCTGTGAATCTCACAGCAACATCTCAGTACTCCAACTAAGCTAAAAAATGAATTTGAAATTTTAATTTGAAAGATATCAGGTTACTTTGCTCCACGGTCAACCAGAGACAAATAGATAGACAGATAGACAGAATACAGTAACCTGCTTTCTCTTTGGCATTGAAATAGTGACAGCTCTAGGGAAGAGATAGTGCTTTAGTTCTACCATGTTTATTATTAGTTTATTATGACCAGCAATAAAGTATTGGCCATTATTCAGGATCATTATTTTAAGACTTTACAGGGTAAACAGAAAAAACCTGCTATCACTAACGACAGAATTAACTTCTGTTGTTTTCAGTAACAAGACGAATAAAGGCATTAATAAGGTGTTTCAGTCATTTTTATAATCTTTATATTACAATGTAATGTACCATTTTGATCATTAAGAATTTAAGGTTTGGCCAAGAGAAATCTTATCTGCAAATTTAAAAACTGAAGTTTCAGACAAACACTGGTACAGTGACGTTACACACAGTGAACACAAAATGCAGCTGAATGAGAAGTACTGAGACAGCTCACCTGGACTCGTACTTTGACAGCGTCTTCTCTTCCCAAGCAGTGTTTCCACCACCAAAGTTTTTTTTAGCTGTATCTGCTAAACCCTACAAATAAGTACCAGAAATTACATAGGGTCTGTTTCTAACAAAAATTAAGGGCAATAGTAAATGCTTACATAAAAATTGTGAAAAGCCCCACGCAGGAACTACAGCAGAGTTCTGAAGCTGCCAATCATATTGCTAACTGAAAGAAACAGCTAATGACAACACAAAAAGTGAGAACGTGTAGGTTACAGCACAACATGATTAAGTTTTCCTAATGCATAAACAAGGCCTTAATGCAGTCTTGATTTACAAGAAAAAAAGCCCACGCATATATTAAACTTTTACACCCTTCTACCTCAAGCTCTCAGGAAGTTTATTATTATCATTTGAACAGAACCTCAGCTTCACTGAGTTTTGATAACAGCCCAGTCTGCACCACCCACGTTGTAACTCACGCACACAACCGGACACCAGGGCGATCAGCACAGCTGTCCCCACTCACAGCCAATGCC
>VZRM01001202.1:215701-252331 GCA_013397955.1 Grantiella picta
CCGCCCAGCGCGCACCTGCGGGGCTGGCTCGGCTCGGCTCCGCTCGGCTGGGCCGGGCTGGGCTGGCCGTGCCGCTGTCCCCTGCTGCGGCCGGGGCGCCCGGGACCGCGTGGGCGCGGGGAGGTGTCCGGGTGGGAAATGGGTAGGCTTCAGTGGAGAGCATTTGCGTGTTTCTGCCCTGGCCCCAAGAGTGACGTTTCTCTCCAGCTCCTTAGTACCGTCGCGTCTGATAGTGTCCCACACTTTATGTCCTGCCTCAACTTTGCCGCCTTGTCTTAGTTGTTTGGGTTTTTTTAACAGCCAATCCTCAGACTCGTGAGGAAGTGTACATAATAGTCACTGTGCCGTTGTTNGGGGCGGGAGCGAGGAAGGAGGGATGGAGCAGCGGCCGGGCGGGAGAGCCGCCGGCTGCCCGTGCTTTTGCCGCAGCCGGGCCGGAGGGCGTTCCCGGGAGCCACGGCGGGCGCTGCCAGGCGGCCGCAACAGCTCTCCCCCTCCTGGGCACGGGAGCGGTGGCGCGGCGGGAGGGAGCGGGGCCGGGCGGGGCCGGGCAGCCGCCTCCCGATGGGTGTGCGCGGGGCGCGGTGCCTGCCCCTGCCGCGGGGGCCACAGCGGCGGCTGCAGGGGCAGCGGGTGATGTTCGGGCTCNCGCGTGGGCGCGGGGAGGTGTCCGGGTGGGAAATGGGTAGGCTTCAGTGGAGAGCATTTGCGTGTTTCTGCCCTGGCCCCAAGAGTGACGTTTCTCTCCAGCTCCTTAGTACCGTCGCGTCTGATAGTGTCCCACACTTTATGTCCTGCCTCAACTTTGCCGCCTTGTCTTAGTTGTTTGGGTTTTTTTAACAGCCAATCCTCAGACTCGTGAGGAAGTGTACATAATAGTCACTGTGCCGTTGTTTCCAAATAAAAGATGGAAAAGCAATCCCAGCAGCTACAAGGTTTAAATCTGACCTCATTGCGGTGTTGACTCTAGAGCAAAGTTGGAAGATCTATCAAAGCATAGGAAAAAAGCCATGAAAAGTTAAGATAAAAGGGGTTTTGCCAAAGCTAGATCAGGCTGAAAGGGGAAGACCTTATGGTGGATGTGCTTGATGGTTCTGCTGAGATGCCTCTGAGGGAGTGAAATGACTGTCGGCAGGTTTAACATGCGGTTTGGCTGCCAAACTCTTATCATATCTGCTCTGAAGAGAGTCTGAAAACCGTGATAAAGATATGGTAGGTTTTTCACGGGAAGGGTAAAAAGTCTTTTTGACCTAATGATTCTTCCACTGAAAAGGTATAAATCAGCAACAAACCATTTGTGATTCAAGTACCTTAGCGTTTTTTTTAACATAAAACCCCGTTTTTTTCCCCACCCAGTTTAATCCCAGGAAAAGATTAACTCCTTGTGTTAAAGCCCCCTGCTCTTCTATGATTCAGTCTTGATGTAGGTACCTGGGGGGAGTCAGTGTGGATATGCTGTAGAGGCCTGAGGAAGATTCTCCTGAAGTTGCCAGAATGTAATCAGTGGAGAAACCTATATGTATTTGTTTATGATTATTCCTCTAAACTTCATTATGAAATCGTTTTTATTAAATGAAAATATGTTTGTGTGATTTTGGTATTTAAAAAATAAAAAATTGTAATTGCATGTTTTTTTCTTTTATATAGCAAATTTATTTTAATCGTCAAATTCAGTTTTTACCTGTCCTGATAAATTTCACTTGAATTTTGATGCTTGTCAGCATCAATTTTCAATAGAGCAAGTTATCTTGAGTCTTGACAAGACCACTGAATTTATTAGGCTTTATCTCAGAGACCTGGGTGTTGTTGTCATGCTTTGTTTTTTTATCTTCTAGCATGTTTCCCTTCAGGGAATTTCAGTATTTATAATGCATATCATTATCTTCAAGAGGTACAAGTATGCTGGCATGCTTCCTTTCTTCAGGCATACAAGAAGATTGGAGTCAACAAGATTTGAAAAAAAGCGGTTGTGATAAAGTGTGTGTGGGATATGTAGCTTCACTTTCATTCTGATTTAGGAAGTTGGGGACTGATTACTCATGTGGTTATCAGCTAAAGATACCAGTAGCAGGCTGTATTGTAGATCGGTCAGAGGATAATGAAGACAGTATTTGTAGGTAAAGGTAGCAGCTCTTGATTATGCAGCTAATAGCTCTTTATTATGCAGCTGGTGTAGTTAAGAAGGAAAAAAGATAGAGCTTCTTGGCACTTAGGTCCTTTTACAAGTGTTTATTGGGTCCTAAAATACCTGCAATGTTAAGAAGCTGTGAATTGGGAGTCAGGAATATTCATACTCACCTTGCTGGTGAATATGCCGTTTCACCTGATGCATGAACTGCTCAAGTGCCCTGTTCCTGTGTGCTTGCCCCTTCCATGTCTGTTTTTTTTCCTCTGTTAAGTTTGGCCAAAAGCATGAGGTTCCTCTGCATTTATTTGAAGAATTCGGCAGGATTGCCTTCTACAGACAAGACTTTGTGCAAGATAAATTGCCCTGTGCAGGGATCTAAATCCTGCCAGTCACTTTTTGAGGTGCTCCTGATGTCAGATCCATATCTCTACTACTACTGCTGAGGGAAAAGGATTCTGTTGTAGCATAAACCATTTTTATCCATTCTTTTAAAGAAATAATACTAGCTATACGATAAAAAGGCTGTTCCTACTTCTGGGGGTGAAGGGTTTGTTTAGGCTCCTGACAATGAGCCCAGGCTTAGAGCTTCAATTACAGTCTGTAGCAGAGAGAATCATCAGAAAAAGAGATGCAGTCAGTGAGGTATTTAAAATAATGTCCAGATACATGCAATTTACTGGAACTGCACAAATTTCTGGATTTATTGTTGCTAGTTGTGAATATAAGGAACACAACCTCACTCTTATTTTTACTAATGAACAGCACAAACATCAGTTCAGAAAAAGGTATCTCTAGGAGGCAGTTGCTAAGTGATCCTAGGAAATCTGCCAACTAACTTATATCTGTTTGATGGACATATTTAGACCAAAACACAGGAGAAAACATCTCTAATCAAAACCCCAGTTGTACCTTAAAAGCGCTGGTTTTGAAGTTTCGTTTCTGTGAGAACACAGCAAGAATAACAACAACCAAAATCCCTTATCTTTTATTAAATTTTAAACTCACAAAAAGTGGGCGGCATAAATTAAAAGAACATGAAGTACATTTGCTCTGGCATCACCTGGACACATGATTTTATTATAATGATAAAATACAACATACATACTACCATAAGAATGGCTCGGTGTTGTGAAAGGAAGTGCTAGGGAGAGGTGGCCTTCATTTCTTGGTAGAAGTGTGCAGGATGGGGTACAGATTGTCTCATGCCTTAGTGGTGTGTGGCTGCTAGAGGGGATTTGTCCTTCTCTGGCTGAGTCCAGACCTAGCTGCTGGCAAACTTGGGAGATCAAAGATCTGTTCTGAATAATTTATCATCCTCCTGAGTCCTCTCCCACTGTTTTTGGAGCCCTGAACAAACGAGAGTATGTTCTAAAGATCATGTGTAAATCCAGTGTGCAGTTAAAGTGAGAGTAAATTACAAAGCTGTCTGTCCCACAAAGCACAGATGTAACTGAGGTGACGGTCTCAGCAGTGGGGACAGTATGGAATGCAAAGGGATATACTTTCTTAGGTAGGGTCCATGTTGACTTGAGTTTAACTGAAAACTAAAATGATTACATTTACGGAGGATAGGAAAAATTCTGAAATGCTTCCTGAACATATTTTTGACTACCGTAATTCATTGAGTGTAGTAGAAAACTTCCTGGACTATTTGATTTATTAGTCTTTGTTTAAACTTTTCGACTGCTGCAGTACATTTTCCTTGCATCATCAATCTTTTTTTCTGGTGTACACTTCATGCCATGTTATTAATGTAATTTCTTTTTATTTTCTTTTTAATAATAATAGAATATATGTGAATTTCAAACCCAAGATGGCTCAGAAGAGGAGCTCGAGTGGGCGGCCATTCCCATTGCTGCTGCTGCTTATTGTTGTGGCCTTCATTCATTTAACTGTCTGTCCTTTTACAAAAGTGGAGGAAAGCTTTAACCTACAAGCTATCCATGATGTGGTGTACCACCAGCTGGACTTAGATAAGGTAAATTGAAAAGAATGTCTTCGTTTTTGGATGCTGTTAAAGATTGCAATTCCCTGAAATATTCGTAGGCTAAATGTGGTGTGAATATGGTTTATTTTCCCTCATTTCTGATTTGCCTGTTTTAAGTAGACTCTCCTTTTTGCAGTATGACCATCATGAGTTTCCCGGAGTTGTCCCAAGAACATTCCTTGGACCAATTTTTATTGCTGCTCTTTCCAGCCCAGCTATCTACGTACTTTCTGTGCTAAGAATGTCCAAGTTTTACTCCCAGCTGATAGGTATGAAAACTTTAAATCCTCAGAGATGTCACCCATTAGTGCATCAGTACAAAAACACTGTTGCTGCATTCAGTGTTCAGATCAGTGGTTAAATTGTGTTACTCTCTTCCTCAATGAGGGAAAACCCAAACTGTGGTACCTGGGGCCAGCATGGCCATTCTGCTCCCTCTTTGGGGAGTAACTAACAGCACACAGAAAGTCTGTGCTAACAAATGTCAGGCAGTGTAGGAAAAGCAAGTGTGTTTAGTGTTTTCAGAGTACATTCCCATGTACGCTTCAGAAAGGATTGTTACCTTCGGCATGGAAGCGCTGATCTTTGTACAGAGCTACCAGACAAGTTAAAAGTGGATTAGAATAGATAAACTAAATGGAGTTTTGGTTGGGGTTTTATTTCTTTGAAGGTGCATATATTATGATATCTTAAATATCTTCAGAATGTCTTCTTATTACATTATATAACATGGCCGTTCATCAGTGATCCATCTGATACTGCTCTTTAATTCCAATTTTTACTCTCCTAATAGTCCGAGGAAGTTTGGGGCTCAGTGTGATTTACACATTATGGAAGCTGCAGAAAGAAGTTAGAAAACAGTTTGGAGCAACTACAGCATCAATCTTCTGTCTCATCACTGTTACTCAGTTTCATTTGATGTTTTACTGTACAAGAACCCTCCCTAATGTGTTTGCACTTCCTTTTGGTAGGTATTTCATGGGGTAAAAAACTAAAATGTAAAACTTCTTTTCAAATATATCAGTAGTTAAAGCACAGGAAAAGTATGGTCAGACCAAATTAACATACCTGCTTGATGAAATTGTGTGATAACAAGACTAGAAAGCTTGAGATTTCTTTCTCTTTTTTTTATCGTATATGCTTACAATGACTGCTGAATCAAGTTTTATTGAATCTGTGTGGGTTTTGTCAGATGACTTTGATTAGCTAGAGGTTTGAATACACATATCTAATGCATAAAGCATGGAGCTGTGAAAAGGCATGAGGTACACCTGCAGCTCAAAATAAATCCTGTGAACTTGATCTGCACAGGAAACAACTTTCTCATGTGACTGTGGAAGAAACTCCTCCTTGCAATATCTCCACTTTCCTTTTCTGAAGTTGTCTGCAAATACAGCAGTTTCTACATAGAAAGTTAAAAAAAAAATCAAAAATCAAAGTCAAAACCCTTCTCTACATATACAGTTTTCCCCCAGAGCTCATGAGAAGGAAAATTAATCATATGAGAGAGATATTAGCTGAGTCACTAAATGTTTCAGTGCAAGTTGTTCAGCTAATAAAATTGTGAGGTTGGTGTAAGAACCCGTGTAGATGAGGACTGAGAAGCAAAATAACAGCTGATGAATTGTGAGATAAACACTGTGTTGTAATAAATGTCTCAGATAATTTCTGCAGGTATTAAAAAATACAATTTGTTTCATGATTTGGTACTATTAGTATTTCACATGTTTTCCTTAGGACCATGACCACTTTACTATGTAGAGATTTAAACTGAAAAAGTAGAGACAGCTTCATTTGTAGAGATCTGGTGTGTCCCACCTAATCACACAAATGAATTCAGAGATCCTTCTCCCTCAGTGGTAGTCTGTAGTCTCATTTTTGTATTTGAAATGGGTTTGTGTTATCATGAATATAGCATATACTTAGCCAAGAGAATAAGCTAACTGCTCAGCTGATACTGAGCAATAATAATTATGAATTGTAGTTTGAGAGCCTTTTAGTACTCCCTTAAGGTTTTTTCTTCTTTACCCCCTTAACAGGTATTTAAATATACTGTCTAGAAAGAGTTCCCATGTGTTTCTTCTGTGGTTATACTTTTCCTAATTACTGAAGCATCTACAGTATAAAGCTGTGCATTGTTCCAAATTACATTTCTCTAACAGAGGAAGAATTTCTAGACTAGAAATGGTAGGAAGACCAAGAGTGGATTGGTGGGAAGTTATAGGAACAGGAAGATAGCATTAAGTGTTGCCTTTTAGAAAATGAATGATTTGGTACATGGGATGATGTGTTTTGGAGATTTTTTTGTTGGTTTTTTTTTCAGTGCTCCTGGCATTGACATTTTGGATACAGCAAAAGCAAAGGCCATTTATTTGGTTCTCAGCTTTGGCAATTATAGTCTTCAGATCAGAGCTCTGCATATTCTTAGGCCTCATGCTCCTGGTGACGTTATTAACTAAAAGAATCTCTATTTACAAGGTGCTTTCTCATGCTGTTCCTGCTGGAATTTTTTGGTTGGGTAAGTGTTTGGAAGAAAGCAAATGACATTGAATTCAGGAGTAGTCTAGAGTTTTGGCTGGTTTATCTGGTGAATGGCCCTTAAGGCGCTTTTTTTTTTTTTTTGGCAGGGGTGGGGGGAAGTAGAGGGGTGTCATTTTTTTGTTGTTGTTTTAGTCTTATTCTATTTGCTAATAACATGACGAGATTTTTTAATTTCTTTGAAAATTTCTATGTGAGGAAATAGGCTCTGCACGGAGCAGAGAAAGCTACTGTAGCCTCTGTCTTTAAATGCTTAAAGAGGCTTAGATGTGCAAGTTGACTTCAGTATAATTAGTTCCTTGCTGTAGCTACTTGTGCATATTATCAGTTGTAGTATCTATTTCCATGGTGATAAGCTGAATCCCTGGGTAAAATACAACGGTGGGACAGAGATACTAAGCAAGAGGGTTAGTATGGGGAGAGTTACAGTTCAGCTGTGTTGTGTTACTAAATTAAATTTAACAGCTTAAGTGATCTCCTTGCTATAGAGGTTGAAAAATCCCCTTTTCTCTACCCATCTGTGGAAGACCCATGTACATATGCGCAGAAATATTCTAAGCTGCTGTGCCAGCCCACCTAATTAAAAATGCTGTTGTCAGATATGTGATGATGACCCCTGGCAGTGTGCTGTCCCTTGCAGAGAGTGCAGAATAGAAACACTAAACAATTATGCCATGTGCATTTAGAGGCACCTCACAATGTAAGAGTTTGGAGGTCCAATGGGAAATTAATCACTGGCACTCCCATTTCCTTCCTGAGCAAAATCCTTAAATACCAGAGCAGTTTTCACAGAGCTGAGTGGAGGAGATGGGGCTGATGGCTTGCCTGCTCTTCTTTTTGCCTTTTATTCCTTATCCTCCTTCTCCCTAATAAATAGTAGCAAACTTTGTGATTGCTTTTGCAACTTAACAGCTTTATAATAAGAAGTTAGCACTATTTGAAGTTAATATGCGCTTCTTGTCATTCATTACATTTAATGCTCTTAATACTCTTTTAAACAAACCTCAGCTAAACCACTTTTTCACACCTGGGGTTGAAATGGTGCGAATCTCAATTGGATTCATATCTAACATGCTTCTTCTAAGGCTTCTATTAAGAAGTGCCTCCTTTCCCTGCATTTCCCCTGCAAGACAGACGTATTCAGCTTTCTCTGTGGTTTTGGGTGAGGCTTACAATACATGTTTCAGTTATGTTGGTCTCAATATGCTGTATATGTGCTATTTGGATGTGTTAGTTTGCTTTTCCCTGGTTTTTAATTAATGCAGATTTGTGTCTCTTTAATCCTTTTAGGGTTAACAGTTGCTGTGGATTCTCTATTTTGGAGGCAACTTGTGTGGCCTGAGGGGAAAGTGCTCTGGTATAACATAGTTTTAAACAAAAGCTCCAACTGGGGAGTATCCTTTGAAACATCCAGGGAAAAAGAACACTACCAGCCAAAGCAAAGACTTGATGTGACTTACTCCTGAGACTCAGGGTGTTCGGTTCTACTTTTCATTGTTTGAAACTCACGAGACAATGTCTGTTTTTTAGGTGTTTCTACAAATTGTAAGTTTCCTCTGCTAACTTTTTTCTTGCCACTTTGTGTTCTACCGATGTAAAGCCAGGTTTCTTCCTCTTGGTTTTTCATGTTGCCCATCATTAGTGCCATTTGATGTGCCTCTCTTGGGTGATGTGAATGCTTGTAGTTCTCCAAAGATATGGCAGGAAATGAAAGGCTGGAAGAATGTGTATGCAAAAACTGTACTGCAGATTTGCAAAATGAGTGTGTACTAAAGTAAACAATAGTTACTTTACTTGTTAGAAGTGAAAGCATCCTTAACTCTTTTCACCTTGAAGACCTCTCCCTTCTTGTGGTATTTCTATTCAGCCCTTCCTCGTGCTTTGGGATGCAGCATTATATTTGTACCTTTTGGTGTAACAGAAAAGAGAACTCGGATTTTACTTTTGCCAGCGCTGGGCTTTATCTTCTTGTATTCGTTTCTCCCACACAAAGAGCTGCGTTTTATCATCTATACTTTCCCTGTCTTCAACATAGTGGCTGCTAAAATGTGCTCACGAATGTAAGTTCAAAATCCTGTTTGCTTGTTGGGGTTTTTTTTCATCTGAAAATGCAAAAGAAAAACTGTTACTACTATTTTTATGCACTTCTTTCCATCTTGAAGTCTGGGTCATATTGAAATGGGTTATGTTTATATGCTGTAGAAAGGAGGTCAAGGTCATTGTACCCATTTGACCACAGAGGGAAGTAGAAACAGAAAAGTCAAATACTTTGACAGGACCAAGTCTGGAGCAGAGTTGAGAACAGAGCCCTGATTTTACTGTTAATGTTGTTTCAATGCAGTTTATTTTATCTACCAGAAAAAAGACACATTCCCGTGTAATCTTGTGCTGTTAACATAACTTACCTCAGGAGATAGTTCAATACACAGGTGAGGCTTGTGAAACATGGAGTTAAATAGTTACATTTGGATATATTGAGTAAACAAATTGAAGCTCAGAGTTAAACTTCTTTGGAAGAGAATACATTCATAGCTAAAGTTTTTAAAAACAGAAATACTTAGCTTCACTGATAAGCTTGTCTTAGCTTTATTAATGAGAGTATTCTAATTTAAATGTCACTATAAGTTAATCTTCTAGAAACTGGTAATAAGTACATGCCATACAAGATTAATAAAATCTGCATTAATCTTTATTATCTAGAAGTGGAGTTTCCATAACACTTGTGTCACCGTGGTCAGTGACCAGTATGAAAGAAAATAACAGTTTATACTTGCTTGTTTTTCTCTTCCTCAACAGTCTGAATAACTACCGGAGATCCTGGCTGTACAGACTTGGATCTTTCTTTATTATAATGCATCTTCTAGTTAATGCTGTCTATTCGGGAACATCTTTATATGTTTCACATTTCAATTATCCTGGAGGAGTAGCAATTCAGAAGTTGCATGAGTTGGTACCTTCAACAGCAGGTATGTAAAGCTGGCTTGAGATATGTTCACCAAATTTTAATTTCAGTATATCTTCTCATGTATTGAATACTGCTTCTTCAAACTAGGTACATGCATCTTTTTTGTTACTGTTTTGTTAATTTATTATTAATCAGAGTGTACTTAAAATAATTTTCAAACTGTATTTGATTTTCTTTTTGTAGATGTCTCTGTTCATATTGATGTGGCTGCAGCACAAACAGGAGTCTCTCGGTTTCTGGAAATCAATTCTGATTGGAGGTATGTTCTGAGTGAGGTATTTTGATCTGAATATCTAAGTAGCATGCTTTTTCCTTTTTTTGCATATGCATAGGGACAAGCTTTGCAAACACAGTTTTTGGTACAGTGTATTTATTAAACCAGCTCAAGAGTAGTGTGAATCTGCTAAAAATTTTTTATGTCTGCAGTACTGCCATTTCAGAAATAAAGCATTGCAGTGTTTATTCTGATTTGCCTAAATAGCATAGAATATTTCAGAGGATGAGAGGAAATGGCCTCAAATTGTGCCGGGGAGGTTTAGATGTGATACTAGGAAAAATTCCTTCATAGCAAGACTTGTTAAGCATTGGAACAGGCTTCCCAGGGAAGTGGCGGAGTCACCATCCCTGGAAGTGTTAAAAAAATGTGTGGATACCGCATTTGGGGCCATGGTTTAATGGTGGATGTGGTGGTGCTACAGTGATGATTTGGCTTGATGCTCTTAGACATCTTTTCCAACCTAAATGATTCTGTGATTCTAAAGACATCAGAAACAGCACAAAAATTGTTAGCTTACCAGAATTTACACCAATAATATTTAATGCAGCTACGTTTTATACCCCACTAGACCTTGTGAAACAGAGCTGTTCTTGGCAAAACAGTGTGTATAAAGTTTTGTTTGTCTGAATGATGTGTGGCAATGTGAGGTTCATGTACATTTTAATATAGAACGTCTGTTTTTATGTGGAACATCCTTCATACAGATGGCATTGAAGCTGCTGCTGTGAACACATTCATTAGCTCTTAGAGAAGTCTGTTGAGTGTTTTGGTACTATGACCAGCAGTGACAGATATAAGAGTTTAAGAGTTGGAATATTGTAATGAATAGTAGGAGACATTGTGGGATGGCATAATTTGCTTTTCAGGATGCAAACCAGAAAATAGACACCTTTCTGATTCTTAGGCCGACCTTTTCCACTGAAGCATAGGTTTTTAATTTAAATGCAAATTATCTAAATGAAAATTATTGATTAGAAGGTAACACAAAATCTCCCTTCATACTTCTCAAAACAAAAGCAATACAAGCAGATTTTGATTTAAGAAGTGCTCTGAGCTTGGAGTTCTTTTTTCCCAGTTACAGTATTCAGGATCAGATGAACAAACATAATTTAATTATTGGTATGTTTAGAGATAAAAGTACTTTGGAAATAAATCAGAAGAAGGGAAAAGAATGCTTTGGAGGGAATTACAAAAATCATCGATCTCACTATGCCTTATTTTATTTTCAAGCACTCTCATGATGGTACAGACTGTTTAAAACCTTCACAATTACCTCTCTACTGTTTATTTCAGATTGGTTTTTTATGTTGACTCTAGAGAAAGTCTTAAGCCGTTAATTGGGAGGAGACATTAAGCTGTTAGAGTACAAGGGATAGAATGTGCATGATAGCTAAAATATTTCAATCTTAATACACTTAAATTCACACACTACTTTGAATACAACTCTACTCTCTAAATAGTGCTTCGTTTCAATGAGCTTTTTGCATTGGTGAGTTTTGGATTACTTTGGGCTTGTAAGGCTGTAGTGTAGTGGGATTGGAAGGTGAATGAATAATATCCGTGTCACTGATGGATGTTTCATAGTGTTGCAGCTACAGTGCAGTTTCTCTCACACTTTTATCTCTACTCAGCAAAACAAAGTCTCAAGGAAGGGCTGATTCATCATAAAGTTCCACATTAAAAAAATCAAGCAAAATCCGCAACTGAGCATCATATGCAGGACTACCACTTTGACAGCACAGTAGTGCAAAGTTTATTGATACCAACTGTGCATTTTCTCTTTGTCCAACAAAGTGACAGCCCTTCAGATGGGGGAAAACTAACTTAACTTCTTCATAGACAGTGTATATTAGGTGAAACAGATTAGGGATGGGGTGGCTATGAAGGCTGATGATTCATCAGGATAACTGCAATCCATAAATAAAAGTGTCTTTAAGTTAAGAGCTTTCAGTAGTGTGCTCTGATTAGATCTATTTGCCTCAAGAAAAATGCAAGCAATCTATTATTTTTCTTCAAAGGGTGATTGAAAGGATCTTGATGCAGGTTCTTGCACAGAACAGGTGTTACAGTCTTGTCTTCAATTAGTGCAGTCTCTTTGAACCCTGAATAAATACGCTGTGTAAGCTTAAAGTATTTAAAAATAATGAAATTCAGAAATGATTGCAGTCAGATGAAAGGCCTTTTACTTGCTGATGAAGAAAATGCGAAATTAGTAGTTGGTAAGGTTGTTACAAAGTATGCTGTTCTTCTGCCAGTTTGGATGCATGCACCAACTTAAGGGGTGTTGTGATATTTTTGGAAATAGCACATGAAATCAGCATGCAGTTGTTTTAGAAGAAGAAAACACCTGTTTGGTGTGCGAAGTCTAATTCTGCATTATATGGTGTATTTAGTGACACTTCTGAATTCTGTCAGCCAGGGATCTCTTTGAGTTGCCAAAATTTTAGTTAACAATCCACACAAAACCTCTAGTTTCCCATTTAAAGTACTTCCCTATTTAAAGTACTTCCTTTAAATACCTTTATGTTAATGGCTGCCCTGTCAGGCAACATTACAAAAATATCAAAGAGACTTTTTTCAGGGAATTCAGGCAGATGAGCGAGCAGGCCTGCAAAGACACATGTTGCCAAAGATGCAGGCTGGATTTAATCCTAGGTGCATTTAAGGGTAGGTACGGCTGGGACTGCACCAATTCCCTACCAGTGTCCATGTCTGCAAGAAAAGTCACAGCCTGAGTAATATGCTTGTGAAATGTGTGGAAGGATTCAGGTGCCTAATAGGAGCTCCAAGTGCTGGTAGGAAACAGTTCACAGAACAGGGCAACAGAAAAGGTGAAGAATGGAACACTGCTCTTCACAAAGGTTACAGAGCCTAACAGTGGTTTATGGAGTGTTTTGCAGTGAACAGAGTTGAGTTTTTTCTTCTCCTTTGAAGTTGCTGGATTGAGGACTCAATCAGGCTGCCATGTCCAGTATGAATATCCTAATCCTTAGGCTATAAATTGCACCTGACTCTCCTCAGTGAATGAATAAATAACGATTGTGAAGTAGAACTCATATCCCCATGAGACAGTGAGGGAGGTCTGTCTCAATTCCTAGAAGATTAAAGGGATTCATAAAGCTCTGAAGAGATAATGAACTTCAGTTTTGGGCTTAGATCAGATGAGAAGTGGCTGAACCTTGATCTTTCACATCCCTGCCAAAGGGCTGTCACTTGTTTTCTCATCCTGTATATTCCCTCAACAGCTACATTGAACATAAGTCCTTTTAAGAAATAACGTAAAGTGTAAGTGTACGTAATAAATTGTCCTAGAACTCAGTAGTTACTTTTTAAAAAAAATATATATAATTTATATGTATTCTGATACTTAAACGGTTTATAAAAGCTGACCCAAAGTGACTTGACCACACATGTAGTAGATCAGGGAACTGACCTTAGAAATAACAAGTGCCAAGTTAGTACTGTAATTGCCAGGCTCTTTCTTTACTCCAGTGTTCAGGAGGTCTTCTCCCTGCTATTCTCTGAGGCTCCTACTCTAATGTATGACTACCAGAAGAAAAAGGTTTCTGCTAAAATACCACAAAATGTATTTTTTAGAATTACTAAAAAACCCCACGAAAAAAACAAACCACATTTCTCCAAATGCAATTCTTGTAGACTAAAACTTAAAAATTGGCCCAGTTTCCTGCAGTCTTAGGCTTTGGTGTCCATTCTCCACTGAACTCAAATAGCAAATTAGTGAGAAATTTTCTAGGAGTCGTGATTTATATCACAGTAGCAGCAGAAAGGCTGGCATGGAATGACCACGTCCCTAAATTCTTCAAAAATAATTTCCTCCTCTGGTACTATTTAATCAGGAGATATAACTGAGAATGTTAGTTCCTTCGTGTGTTTCATCTTGGATGCTACATGCCTCTGCAACAATGGGCATGTTTAGTAGGTAAAGCAAGGAATAAAAAGAAACCTGCTTTATTTTTTTACAGGTATGACAAAAGAGAAGATGTTAAACCAGGAGACCAGTTGATGTTTTCTTACACACATATACTGATGGAAACAAATCCTCTTCAAATATCACATTACAAGACAACCCACAGGCCACTGGCAAATATACCTGGCATCAGTAAAATCGGGTTGAACCTTACTTCACTACCTCCTTTTACTGTAAACTTGAAACCAAAATTAGTACTGTTGGAAAAACTTCCTCTATCATCTTGACTGTGAAATTAAGTAAGTATTTTGATGTGATTTTGCTGATGACTGAACTATATAAGACAGCAGCAAATTTTCATTCCGGCACTGCAACTCAGCTTCTGTGGAAAAGCACGGAAAATCTCTGTACTGATTGGTATTTAGCTCTGTCCTGTTTCTTACATAAATATTATAGTGCATTCCTAGTCAGTATATACTCAGTATACTGAGTTGTATTGTTACATATGTTTGAGAGAGGTTGCCTATAAGTTTAGTGGTATTAAGTAAAACCTGTCTACTTGGTTTGGTAGTCTGTTTCATCAGTAGCACAGGTATGTCGTAACTGTCCTATATAAAAAACAAAATCAAAAGGTTTGTGCTACAGCAATAATTTGATATGTAATCTGTGTGTGCAAAGACATATTACTTAATCTGTCTGCAGGATTGTAGCCCCTTCTGCTGTCAGATTGCCTGTGTGAACTGTAATGATGTTATCAACATAGGAAAGCCATATTCACTGTAGCTTCATACCTAATTGAGGCCTGTAGGCTACCAAACTAATGAAAGTGAGACATTCACTTAAAAAGCAGTTGGACCTCTTGAAGCACTGTTTCATAAAAGATTTGAGTACTAAGGATGATTATCTTCATTCCAACAGTTCATTAAAAAGCAGCAACTTGGATTTCCCAGGAAAAAGAATTTTTAAAGTAATATTTTCTCTCTTCTGCTGTTATGGTATCTTAATTTGCAGTGCAAAAATTTACCTATGAAAATATTTAAGATAGGTGCTGTTTTCCTTTTTTTTATTAAATAATCCCTTTGGAAAGGAGTACTCTAATGTGCCATGTGCTGCATTCTATAAACTAGAATAAGATTGCATGCTCTGTAGTTTCTTTAGTAGATGTTTTTGTTAAGTATGTCTGCATAGATTGCTGAGTGGAACAAGGAAAATAAAGTTAGAATTCTGGTTAGAGCCAGTTGTAATATGACAGAAGCTCCATTAGTGTAAAATATCAGAATTGCTGAAATTATCATGGGCAGAAAACTATTCTTTGCTGACTGAAAACTTGAGTAAAATGTAATTATGGAATAAAGTGGTTTGGGTTTTTTGTTTTGTTTGTTTTTTTACTCTTAAACTTGCTTGATTCAGGAACTACCTTTACCTGTGTATATTTCAGTTTTGGGGACCACGTTTTCCTTTTATCCTCTGGTTTATGTATCAAAGGAACTGATCTGGTGGGGTGGAGCCTGCTGCCCCGTGGGTGGCTGTTGTTGCCCAGGCTTTCTCAGCCTGAGCAGATCTGGCAAAGGCAACCTGCAGAACTTGTTGGTCCAGTCTCTGGCCGCTCTTGAAATTTAAATCATTCAAGTATTATCTATTTGACTTTGGAAGAAAACTTAGGTTCCTCCAGAGCCAGTTTGAACATCAAACAACTCACAAGAGACAGAAGGAAATACATGTGCAAATAACTGCAAATTTGGAACCACACAAAGGAAAGCTTTTAAGGATGGAGGTAGGCCTTCATGTGAAGGCTAATCGTTGTCAAGAACCCAAACTAAAATTCATTCTGCCCAGATGTATACAAATGTCTGCACTGCTGCAGTTAGGTGTGTGGTTACTCCAGCTTTCCAAATCCCTGGTTGTCAGAATCCCTCTCTTGGAACTTCCTTCTGTTAACTACAGAGAAAATCTAGGGTTACTACGCTTGCAGAGTAGGCATCTCAAGCTACTGTCTGAAGCGGCAGAGAATATGTAGATGTGAGGTGTTTGAAGAGTTTCATCTTGCTGAATATCACACTCACATCACATCCTTCCACAGACTTTTATTCTGGTGTGTAGGTGCAACCTGTGGGACTTAAACCAGTGATGGTGTTCAGCTGTGGAGCTCATGTGAACTAGTGTTCATAGCCTCATCAGCCATGGAAATAGAAGATATCAGCTCAAAATAGCCTTTTAGTCTATTTGTTTGGGGTAGAGACAAGTAAAATGCATACAAGGAAACAGGAAAGAGATAGTGGATTGCAGTTTTGAAATGTGTCTGAGGTTTTTTGGGGTCCTGTTACATCTTGTTCTCCATTTGTGGTATTGAAAGTGCTTAGTTTGAAAATCTACAACTTTGGGTTTGTAGATAAAGGGCTAGATAAAGGTGCCTGGAGCACCACAGTACCTGTGGCTATGTGACCTCTGTAACAGCATGTGTCAGGGCAGGTTTAAGTTAGATAATAGGAAAAGGTTCTTCACCCAGAGGGTGTTTGGCCACTGGAACAGCTCCCCAGAGAACTGGTCACAGCACCAGACTGACAGTTCAAAAATGTTTGGACAACACTCTCGGGCACACAGTGTAACTCTTCGAGATGTCCTGTGCAGGACCAGGAGTTGAACTTTGATTATCCTTGTGGGTCCTTTCCAACTCATGTTATTCTTGGATTTTATGGGTAACCACCTCAAACACAAGCCATGAATACTGTGGTGGCCCACACTTGGACAAAGACAACACAGCTAGAAAACTGGGATGAAGATTACTGCAGTTTTTCCCCAAAGGCTGCTTTCAATAAAACACACAATCCTTGGAACAGACACTAAAGCCATCTCCCCTTTCTCTTAAATGAATCTTCTCAAGTCTTGTGTTGCCTTTCTTTAGCTCCACAAGAACAATAGAGTTTATTTTCTCCTTTAATATAAACTAATATTGTTTACTTGCATTGAAGAAAGAAGTGTGAGTTTAAGTTCCCTTAGAGATAAGATGGCATCAAGGAACTCTCTCACTCCTTCTACATACTTGATGTGGGGTATTACAAATTCTGCATTTGGGGGACATAAGAGGAAGTGTCAAGTTACAGAATGAATGGGGCAGGTAGGAGGTCAGAGACTGAACACTTAGAATTGAAGGGACTTTAACGTAATAAATTTCTCATGCCTATTCAAGTTCTTAGAAGAAAAATAACCTTTTGACTTGACTGATTACAAACAATCTTGCCATAAAGTACAGCTTTTCTTAACAAAAGCAGAAATAAGGTGTGCATATTGAATTACGGAAGGTTGAATTAACCTGAATAAAGCAAAAAGACAGATAGTACAGTTCATTTATAATGCTGCTATAGAATGAGATTTATGTTAGGGTGTCTTATAAACTCCTCAGGGGTCAAATGCTGTGCAGCATCATACATTGCTCTTTCAAGTGACTTAATTTCTTGCAAGCAATGCTTGTTCCTGTGAAAAGTCTAACATTATTTGGACAAAAATATATCACTGTGTCACTTCACATGGAGAATGTAAATGATCATTGTCTTATAGCCTGAGATTTAGGACACTGTGTTATAAAACTAAATAAAGTAAATGCATAAAAAGAGAGTTGTGGAACTCGCCAATAGAGGACATTTCTGGATGCTGAAAGTAAAAGTTGCTTCAAAACAAACTGATCACTCTTGCATTAAGAACCAAAAGAACTAAAGATCAAGGAACAACTTCCAGTTCACAAAATCTCTAATATCAGAGCTGGGAAAAAATCAGACTATTTACCTTATACCTGCTCTAAGTACTTGCTATGAGTCTTTTCTCTCAAGAGCTAAATGCGAGTGAGGAGACAATGGAGAATGGTTGTATTGGATCTGACATCAAATACATTTATCTGCCTCCACTGAGGAAAAACAAGAACGTCTCAGGTTCTTCCCTTGTCCATCCATCACAACACAACCTCAATGCAATCTGTGCAACGCATTCAGAAACACTATGCACACTCCTTTTTCTCACTCCCTGGCCATTCCACACATCCCCTTAGTGAGACTGGTTGCACATTCAGAACAAGATTGAGACTGTGTTGCCACTCCCGCAGTTGTTCCAGGACCATTCTTACCTTTCCTGAATACTTCCAGTTCTTCCCATAATGGTAAGGAGCTTGAAAACTGATACAAGGTCTCAGCATTGGTTTGCTGTATCAATTTCAATGCAAGAAAGACCGTTTCCCTTGCATCTGAGAGCACTTTTTCATAACTTATACAGAAATTCCAGAAATTATACTCTAGTATTGCTTCCCTTTCTTTACTACCTGGGCTCATTCTTAAATACACCTGTTCTACCACCACCCTCAAAGAGCTTTCGTTCTAGCTTAGTATTCAAAGGCTCTTTCTTGTACGAGTGACTTCACTTTCTGTTTGCAAGAAAAGAACTTTTCAACAAGCTGAGTTTATCACCACTGTAAGACTGTTTAGCCAGAGCCATCTCAGTGAGCTGGTTACATAATTAGTCTCAACTATGCCAAGACTAATGTTAAGAGGCTGTTAAACAGTGATACGTGAAATGTATCACTATCTGCTTAACGTGTGACACCAAAGATTAAAAGGGTATTTGCAAAAATTCCTAAAGGTGAATAACACCTCTGCAGAGATTTTCTTAATTTCCTATTTAAGTGTGTATGATTTCTAAGTGTAATTGGTCCATTTTGTATGCAGCTACTTATTTTAGATCACCTCTTTAGATAAAGATGAGCAACTAACAACTACTTTTGACTGCTCATTTCAGACCTTTGTTTATGACAGAAAGGGCAGCTAGTGTTTCCTCTGAAATTCTATATCTTACTGTCATGGGCAGTCTTTCACCAATTTTGCTTTATTTCAGCTACAGGTGCCCTTGGTTCTGTACTAAGGCTTCATCTGTGTTAGTTTGTGCCAGGTATAAGGTTAAAATGGTGCCTGAAATGGAGTCTACCTTTTCCTTTAAAACTGCCAGCTTAAGAAGCTGAAGAAAGCATTGCTTCATAGATTAAATGAAAGAGTCAGGGATTGGTTAGGCAAAGACCCAGTCCTTAGAAGCCAAGTTGATACTTGAGTTGGGGACATCGCTGTGTATTTCTGGTTGGCATACTCCATTTTATGAAACCACTTTTGGGTCAGCTTTGCAATGAAACCAAGAAGGTAAAGAATCACTCTTTCTTGTTGTCAAGAATAAAACAAAAGATGAGTATGTTTGTGAAAGAGTAAAATGCTTAGTTTATAAAATCGGAATAATCAGAAACTGGAAAGTGTTATTGTGTACTATACATGTGTGTATTTCTATTTCCTGTGTTTGGAGGTACTGAAATGAAAGTTCATATGGTCAGCTCTGAATAGTGGCAGAAAAAAAGCTACTTTAGGGGAGAGATCTCAATAACTGTAAACACCTACTCTGTGCTGTCATCAGTTTAATCAATTACATCCTTATTCTGGTCTTGAAACTGCTCTAGTTGAGATTTCTGTTCTTTATCAATTCAGAAGCTACTTTTGGGAAGCTATGAGTATTCCTAGTAAATGTTTGCTGACTAAATTCTGCAAACACATTTCCTTCGCTTGGACTTGGGTAGGGATAGAGGCCACATACAGAGGCAAATGTGGGAGAAGCATTATCTCAGGTTTATGGAGTGTAATATACATCTCAATAGATACTTTCCATTATAGAGCTGTCACAAGACCTGAGTTATTTGAAAAGGCTATTGCAGATCTCTACTTCTTCCCCTTCCTACATTTATTACTACAAACTATTTCTTGCTGCAGTGTATAGTTGTTAACACACACCTACTTTTGAAAGAAGCAAAAGCTTTAAGATTTTTATGATGACCAGGTATCATCTACACTTGACTTTCTATGCTAACACTGAAAAAAAGTCTGCTTAGTAAATTTATGTCTCAAGTTGTTAATGTACTGAGATTATCTGTTTAAGTATCACTGTTGGAGGGTCACCATATTACACATTATTCAGGAACTGTCTGCTGCCACAGGGATTGGTGCAGCACAAACTCAGGTGGTTGAAAACTCCCACTGTTTACAGCTTTATTAGTCTGAGGGAAGGCAGTGTAAAAATGGGGGGGCTCCTATCCATTACAAATATGAGAAGGGTTGGAAAAACCTAAAATTTTTGCAATTACTGAGAACTTACATTAAAAATAATAAACCAAACACAAAACACTCACTCAATAACTTACCTCCAGCTTCAATTAAAGCTTTCAGCTGTTCTTTTGGAGTGATTCTTTTCTCACAGGCAGCAGTGCCTGAACTGAAGGAGATGCTCCTGTAACTCCTATGAAAGGATCAAGGTTTACAACTGAGAAGAGCAACTTTGTGTTCTCAGTTTCTCCTATTTTTATTTAAGAATTAAATGTTTCAATTTAAGGCCTTTGGGGCCTGTGTGTTATCTTTATAAAAATACTAACATAAGCTTTTAATTAATTCTTAACCAGGCTGACACTGAAACAGCCTGGTCTTCAGAACTAAGGCCTTCAAAAAACCAAACAAAACCAAACAAAAATGAAAAAGAGAAATAACAGGTATAAATAAAGTAGACTAACTTCAACTGATAAAATTTTAGTTTTAAAAATAGTGACTAGTTCTTGTGTTCTTAGGAAGTTTTGACAAAAAGTATGACTATACAATTAATTATCTGTATGAGTAAGAAGCAAATTTGGGGCTACAAAATGCCATCACTACAACTTTGCACACAGGGAGTTTGACAGGAGCTACAGTAAAGACTCCCTTTAGAGAGGCCAAGACGCTTGCATCCAGAGAACTGTGATTTTCAGGTAAGCTTGTTCACTGCCAGTATTGCTCCTTGTTTAATGTAACTCAACAATGCATTAAGTCATAGGCTGTACTTACATTCAAGCCTTGAGTGAAAATTACATCACTTATTTAAAAAGAAAAATGTTTTTTTCATCCTTTCTCCTCTCCACTGGTTTGGAGAGATTAAAAATCTCCTTTACGAGGGTCAAGGTTATTTCACAGTTAAAATGTACAGAAAAGAAACTGAGATAATAATTAACCAGTAATCATTTAAACGTTTCCCAATAAGCTGCTTCAAACTCACCTACTTCCAGCTACATATAAGCTAGAACAAACTGTTTTATTACTGCAGAAAAAAAGTGTGCTGTTCTCATTTAACCCTACAGGAACAAAGAGATGCTGACTGCTGACAGAAGTAAAAATTATCTCTGAAAATACTGCAGGGAAAAAAGCAGTATTAGTCTTTTCCCAAGTACATGATGTAGTAATTTACCTAAATAGTACAGGTATAAACATAACATCATGGAATAACACTTGAAATACCTGAAACCATAAAATGTTTAGAGAAACGGCACATGGAAACCAGAGCCACTTGTGAAGTAATTCAACAAATTTTCCTGAGGTTAAAACAGCTTTTGGAAAATGAAAAGAACCAGAATCCAGGCTCAAGTCCAAAGAGCTAAATGGAAAACCCGTATTTTCACAGAGCTTGTTCTGTAGTATATTTATGATAACAATTTTTTGCATTCATTTTTATTCAATGGTTGTCTTAAATCCATCTGAAAATAAAAGGCAGTGTTGACTACCACTGGAAAATTGCAAATAAAATGTTTAATTTCAGAAACTGAGTTCACCATTTATAAATACACTAAAACATAGTAAATGCAAAATTAGATTAGGCATAGGTAGAGTATTTTAACAAAGCTACAACTTTTCTAAAAGGTCATAGGCAAATGATGACTTGTTTCCCAAAAATGTATTCAATGAAAACTGAAATGAAAATATGAATCTTTCTAGAGTTAAACTAGGGAGAATGTTCCTTTCAAATGAAAATGCTGGCTATTTTTTCCATCTTACTTAAGTTATAAGGGCTCTATATCCCATTTGCCTGATGGACACCAACAGTTAAGAATCAACCCTACTACATAAAGTTCTAAGCAGTGCACCATATCCATAAGGCTATTACTGAAAACCAGAAGATCAGTTATTTCTGTACTAGGAGCTTTAAGACAGGCTGTTCTACACAATTGAAATTACATTAGGAGTAAGGGCTCAGTTTTTACAATAGGGACCTTACAGTTTTGATGCACTAAAGATTAGAAAAGGCTTCATAATGACATTAGAGTCTTTGTGGTACGTTGCCTTTTTTGTACATGGTATTAAATAACAAGCATTAATTCACAAACTTTGAGAGAACTTCCAAAGACCTTTTATAAATACCCAGAATATTTCTGTAGTTCATTTAAAATGTAAAACCTGAACAGGAGAACCCAGAATGGGAAGTTTTACTACCGATTGCTGTATAACTGACATTCCATATCATCTTAAATTTAAGGTTTATTTTCAGCTATTAAGTCAAGAGTCTCCTGTAAACACATCTTCCTCAGCAACTCTTCTTAATCCTTTAAGTACTTTAGGGCTTGCAGTTAAAAACATCATATGATAAAAAGAGAGCTTGAACCCCATCTTTCATGTACAGCTTTGACAACTACAAAACCTTTTTTCTTGCAATTAAAGCAATGTTCAACTAAAATACAGTACCTGGTTTATGGTTTTTACATAATAATTGAATAAAAAACTACAGAATAGAACTGTTTACATCTTTTTTTTTTTTGCCATTCTATTAAAACAAATGACTGAGATTTTTTAAAGTTCATTTACAATTATGGATTAAAACCTACATAATTTTGTATAATTTGACGAGGCAGGCTATCTCTAGTGTGAACTTTTAAAAAACATATATACAATATCTGGCCTGAAGTACTATGAATAAGGCACATGTAGACATATTGAAAGCTGAAAAAAATGAACCTAAAATTTGGAATTATAGTCACTGATTAGATGTCATACATGGCCCCTACTGGAGCAATTTAAAAATCTGAGTTATAGATAGTTAAAATCCAGTGAGCAACAACAGATTTAGTCTAGCAGTTTGTTCATTAGTTTCAATACTGGAAGTATATTAAAGGAAGATTGACTTTCAAAAAGATAAGCTTTTCAAAGTGTTCAATCATTAACCTTGACTGACTAAAATTGTTGCTTTCATTGGATGTATTGAACAATCTCTCTGAAGGAACAATGCTTGGTGGACAACCCAAGAACCTGACAGCCAATTTTGACAGTACTGGCCAAGATGACTTCTTAAAGTTCCAGTAAGTTAGAGGATCACAGTTATGCTCAAGCACTTCTTCCTCCAAGTAAGAAAGCACCATTTCCTCTGGTAACTTTGCTCTCTCTTTCAGGTCTTTTGTTTTCTTCATGTCACCCATGAGTGACCAAAGATTATCTTCCCCATACGAATTTGTAGATGGTGAACCTATATCACATCCATTGGAAACAGGTTTATCATCATCTGAGGTAGAACTCATTATTTCCAGCTCCCTGATTAAGTCTTGTTTATATTGTTCAGCCTCCTCTTCTGTAAATAATGATGTTTTATACCGGGGATCCAGAAGTGTAGCAAAAATGTACCTTGGATCATGAAGCGTGGAGGACAATCTACTCACCATAGCTTCTTTCAAAGATTTCAGCATAGTATCTATGCCCATAGTTTCCTCAAACAGCATTTCAATTTTTCTGTTAAGTATATGAATCATTGGAATCACTTGGCTTAGAGTAGACATGTGTGTACTCATCTCCCTACTTGCAGCTTCGAAAGGTTTGAGAGCGTGACACACCGACTGCATGACTTCCCACTGGTCACAACTTATTAGCTCCCGAAAGCTGCACTCTATTGACATTTCATCAATTGCTCTTTTCTGTTCAATAAGACGTTCAAGCATATGAAATGATGTATTCCACTTGGATGGAACATCTTGTATTAGCTGATGCTGAGGCAACTCATACTCTTTTTGCAACTCAGCTAACTTCTCTTTTGCTTTTGCTGACCGATGGACGCGTTCACAGATCTTTCTTGCAATACTAAGCAAATTCTGAACCATTCTCTGGCTTTTAATAGCCTCATTTACGATAACATTAACAGTGTGACTAAAACATTGTACACTTGAATGATCACCTTCATTTAAAGTCTTCTCTATACTCTGATTATCAGTAACAGTAATCCCAATCTGAAGTCCAATGGAAGTAATCCATGTTTCCCACCAGTATTCTAATTGCTTTTGAATACTGATTCCATTGTAGTCGCAATCGATCTGCGATACGTTTAGTAGTGCTGAACAATGGTAATCCTCACACTGTGGTCGAAATGAAGACTCAAATGTTACCCAGTGAGCAGTCAGGGTTAGATATTCTCGTGTTTGGTTGCTCATCCATATTCCAGATGTAAAATGGATCACTCCACTTTCAGCTTCTTTAAGATGTGAAATAATTATTTGTTTTACGTTATCATACATATCTGGAATTGCTGTCCTAGAAAAGTAAGATGGAGAAGGTAAAGAATATTGAGGTTGCAAATATTCAAGCAGCCTGTTAAAGCCAATGTTGTCTACAAAAGAATATGGCTGAAGGTCAAGTGCAATCATTTCGGCTACAAGACTTGTGATTTTTTTGGCAACGGGGTGAGAGTCACAAAACTTGTCATTGGTTTCATCAAAATTTGAAGATCCTAGTAATTCTGTGCGGAGTGGCATGTGATTATCCGTAGGTGAGGATAATACTGTCTCTGGGACATCAGTTTTCAGTACATTGTTATGAAACCGCTGCAAATGTCTTAGAAGGCAACTTGTGCCTAGGTTTGTTGGCTTTTTCCCCCTACTTATTATACGTCCACAGTGTGTACATATTACTTTTGTTGAATCTGCAGAACAAATTGAAAAGTGATTCCACAGTTTTGAGGTCTTCTTACTGTTAACAGGAAATATAATTTGATTATCATGTGTAACCATTGTAGGCAAGTCAGTCAATTTTGAGGATGAACATTCTGCAGAAGCCAATGTGGCGTAAGGAGAATTTGCCAAACTCACATCAAGAAAGCTCTTTTGGTTTCCAATTACATCCGGATGGCGTCTATATAGATGTCTCATTAAGCAGCTTGTGCCCACATCTCCTTTCTTACCACGACTTATCATACAGCTGCAGTATCTACATACTGCTTTTAGACTGTCTGCAGGTGAGAGTGAAAAGTGGTGCCAGACTTCTGACTTAAGCCTTTTCATAATCCTTTTATTTTGCTGAAAAACAGCAGTAGGTTCAAATATTAGTGGACCTAATCCGTCACACTGTTTTTCAGGAGATGAAACAAAGGAGACTTCACCTATATCATCAGAAGATGACAGCATTGAGTCTTCCACTAGACCATCTCCAGATGTGAGATTAGTATGGATCTCCTCTGAGATTCTGTCAGGAGAAGAGGAAACAGAAGTTGGCTCTTTCATTAATTTTCCAGGAGAGGATGACATAGAATTCAGATCACTATCTGATGGCAGTAAAGAAGGCAAGAGAGTAGGAGGTGCGGTGTAGAGAGGTGGTATGCTGGTACCACCCCCATTCTCTTGCAGCACAATGGAACGATGGGCTCTCCACATGTGTCTTATTAAACAACTTGTTCCTAGATCTTTTCCATTTTTTCCTCTACTGAATTCATTCATGCAGTGGATGCAAACAGCTTTAGAATTATCTAGAGGTGACAAATAAAAGTGTTTCCAGACAGCAGATCTCCTTCTAGAACCTGATGCACTCTTTGGAATTACAACTGTTTTTTCTGCTACATTCTCAACAGTGTCATCATACTGGTTGTTCGCCTGCTGTGGAGATGTACCAACCATGACTTCTTCTTTGCTGCACTTTTCAGAAACTGAAAGATCTGGTATTTCTTCAGAAGAAACAACAGAAACAGATTCCTCAATTATTCGATCTGGAGATGGTATTTTAGAAGCCATTTTCTTCACTAGTTTTATGGGAGATAACATAGAACTCAGATCTCCAACATCTGCAGATTGAGGTGGCAGCAATAATGGAGATGAAGAAAAGGAAGATATACCTGGCATAGTTCCATTTTCTTGAATTAGTACAGTGGGATGTGCTCTCCTCACATGTCTCATGAGACAACTTGTACTCAGATCCTTTTCATTTTTACCCCTGCTAAATTCTTTCATACAGTACATACATATTGCTTTAGTGCTATCTCTAGGAGATATAAAAAAATGGTTCCAAGCAGGTGACTTTTTTCTGGAGCTTATGTTTCTGCTAGAAAGGAGGCTTTGTGTCACAGCTTCCATTGCTACATCATACAGCGTATTACTATACTGAGAAAAAAGAGATCCATAATCATCTTCATTTTCCGTAGACAAGTATTTGCCAGGGTTGTTGGCAATGAAGTTCTTTTCTTTGTCTTCCTGTTCATCACTGCTGTCCGCATGTTTGAAATCATCTTGTTCTGTCTTTATACCTGTTCTTTCTGGAGTACAGTTAATATTGTTGTCTTCTTGCTCTACTTTCAAGTTATTGATTTTACCCAATACAAAATTATCATCCATTCCGGGGGAATCTGCTTTACTCATGTCCATGGATGATAAATTCTTGCCAAGACTTCATTTATTAATAAATATAGATAATTTAAAAGATCATTTAAAATTTGATTAAAATTATGTATCTTGTATACTGAATGTAAAAGCAAAATGTGTGCATATCTTAAAATAATCTCTGGTTTATGAATTCTGTATCTGTGCTGTGCATAAGCAAATGTAATTATTCATGAAAATGCATTTAAAAATTATACCCAATTAATGGAATCTCATTTTTTCCCAGGATCAGGACATTTCACGTCATAGGTCAATGTTCTCAAAGACAGCTACTCCTAAATGCTTCATGTTGTGGATATATTCCTAAAAAATGAATGTTCTATTTTCTTGTTGAAGAAAGCCATTCTGTTCATCTTGATTAGGCAACTGAGATTCCTTTACACCATCTAAAAAAAAATCAGAAGACAAAGTTGACTAACACACATTAAAAAACTACCGTAAAGGTGAAATGAAAGCAGGCACTAAATATTCAGTAGGTTTTGCTTTTCTTCTCCTTTGAGATAAAAACAATTCAATGAACTATTGAGAAAAAAAAAAAAAGGAAAAAACTCAGCCTTTACTCAATACATTTACTGTGGGCAAATATGTGTCTACATAGCTCTGGTTCAACTTTGACAAAATCTAGAGTCCAAGCATCACTTTTGTATTTGCTTGCCTCATCAACATACCTTGCCTCCTCCTACATTATAATTCAACCACTGCATGCACACACAGATACCAAATACTCAAACACACATCTAAACCCATATACTACATAAGTGTCTGTATCTACCAATATATATGAACACAAGCAAGCATTTAATCACATTAGTGCAGAAATATGTGCTTAAAACCAAATATTACATCATACATGTGAGCCCCTCATCACTGACAGCAGTCTTTAAAAAGAAAAAAAGAAGTCTGTGTAAGGGTGTCCAGCACTGCCACACTAATCACTCTTCCTCTGACCATAGTCACATGTTTGTATTTATGCCATAACATTCCCAGACAACAACACACTGTAGAAACAAACTACTTTTGGAGTTTCATGATTAAAACTGGAAATGTTTAATTTAGGGCAACTGAGCCGCATAAATGCCATACTGACAGAGAGGTCTTCCAAAAGTGTAACAACGTCACTCAGAAACAAAGACACACACAGTTGCACACGCTGGTGCCTAGGGCAGCACTGCCGGCTCAAGTTCTTCTCAAACCCCATGGTCACACTAGAAAGCCCATTTACGACAAGACAGCTATTTTCAATAATGAGTGAAGACTTTTCACCACCAATGCCAGTACAAAGAATAGGTTTTTGAAGCTGCATACAAAGTTGCATACAAAAGAGCAACAGCAGGCTCAAGAGCTGAAACTCCCCAGTATCCCTCACAAACATGAAGAAGCTGTCTGCATTTATCAGTCACTTTTTTTCCACTACAATTATATCAGAATTCTAAATTTTGCTAAACCTGTTCTCATTCATTCATGTCATTAATGCCGTTATTGGTGTCTTCATTAAAGATAATGAACAGTTTTGGCCACACTGGTCATGCTACACTATGCATTGCAATTTTTGCAAACTGAATTCTTATCTTTCTCTACAGCTGAAGCCAAAACACAATTTTAAATTCATTATTTTAAAAACTTCAAACTTCCCACAACTTTTATGTGTTACTAAAACACAAGAACTGGAGTGATTCTCGGTGTGTCCTGCACAGGGTCAGGAGGTTGGACTTGATGATCCTCATGGGCCTCTTCCAACACATTCTATGATTTCAGCAAAATTAGCCTCAGAGAAATTAGCCACAGCCACAAAACACATTTAAAAACTCTGTTACTCACACTGACATTTCACCCCTGTGTCAAGATATACGTCATACTAGCTTTGTAACCTATTTTAACTGATTTTTCTTTGAGGTCTGTTTAGAAGAGGAATTAGAAACACTTATTTTCTGTGGATTTCTGATTTATGGAAAGCCTATCATATTATAGTGATAATTTCCTTTCTTTTCCAGTGCAAGGGAAGGCGCAGGAAAAAGGAGGGGAAATCATCTTGCAGCTATTTTAAGAAAAGAGAGATAGAGCAGTCAGAATTTGCAAAGATGTAGGGAGAAATTCTGCTTTTCTTCCTGTGCAAGTTTTATTATTTGTGCCTTTCTCATTCTCGGGGAAAAAATAAGAAGATATTTTTAGATACCAAAAGATATGAGGGTTGAACATGAAGAACAATGAAGGAAAGGACTTGAAGAAAACCCCTAGATTTCTAGAAGAAATTTACACTACACAGGACTTTGCACTGGCTTGAGAAATGACATCTAAGAACAATTTTGGCAGCCAGACTAAATTTACATGACTCAGAATAAAACTGAATGAAACAGAAACTAGTGATCACACACATACTGATGATATGGAAGCACGTGGATCTGGGATAAGAAAAAGAGTGTAACATAGTCAACTTTTTTTAATAGCAATCAATCTAAGGATTTTTTTTTCATCTTTACTTTGATCTAATCTGTGAATTTGGAGCTTGCACTGCAAACAGGAAAAGCAAGAAAATATAATAAGCTGTTGAGATCACAGAATAGAAAGGCTCACAAGCAAGTGACTGGATGCAGAGCTTACAGAACATAAATTATGCATGGAAGTGCCAAGTTACACTAAGGACATTACTGATTCCTAGCTAGATTCACACCAAATACATGCGTATATCCACTGGCACTGGGTTCTGATGAAGCTGTGTGCAATTTCTTTGGCTCAAAATAGGTAATCACATCTTCCAATTCCTGTAATTTCTTAACTGTGCAAAACCAATTCTAGGCTTGAAACAGAAAAACCCACAGGATGCTTCAACTGCCTTTGTCCTGATAATCAGTTACTGCTTAACACAGTGAAGCTTAAGGTAGCTGTGATGGGAAGATTTGAAAACCTGATAAATCAGACCACTTGCAAACTTTATAACCACACTTAACTAGATTGACATTCATTAACAACACGTTGCCAGTGGTTAAGTTCTTAATCATTATTGGCCATTATCACTACATATTCAAACACTTAGGCCCTAATCACCTTATCCTAAATTAGCTTTGAGTACACAATACCACTGAGCTGATGCCATGTAGTTAAATACTGAGGGCTGTGGTCCTTGGCAGTCTTAGTTACTGAAGCTGAGGTGAAGAGGTGAGGGAGTTATTTAGATTCTGAAGCAGGAACCATGGTGGTAGACTTCTTCCCTATTTCTCTTTGCTGTCACTGTGTGTTTTTAATACTCATCCTTTCCTCCACCAAAAAATGTGGGAAGCAATCTCATCTGCTCCTGTTCTTATTATCTTCATTTCTTTAGGATCAAAAATTGTTCTTGGTTCAACAGAAATCTTTCCTGCTTGTTCTGTATCCTTGGGTTTTGACTGCAGTTTTTACTACTTGAATTGTTGATTCACATGTTTTTTACCCCCCTTTTGAGCAATTAAACGTAGGTCTCCCTTTGCAGCTACATTATTTCTGTATTTATGCTTAGCTGTGAAAATGCCTCCATAATGTTAGCAGCCTTATTATGTTATTAGCAGTGTTAGAAAGCACTTACAGACTGTCGTCAGTTACACTGTTTTAGTGTACTTACGATTGTGTGTAAGAAAAGAAAACATTATTTGTATTTTGCCCACTTTATGGCTGTTATAGGTCTCTGGCTACATAATCCATATAATTGTCAGCATTGTTGCTGCCTTCTAGAAATGAGCAGAACTAGCTGAGACTAGAGGAGGCACTCACTTCCTGAGAAATCCGCAAAGTTGGACGCCTCTTAGAAAATTTTGAGTGTATTTTTTCCACTTTCCTTCAAACAGCTAAGCATGATCTTAGTTGCTTTGAGAGCTGGCCAAATGGCAGAGCTCAGAGGGCTGCAATCAGCAGGGCAGTCTAGTTAGGGGAACCTAGCTATAACTAACCTGAAACACAGGAGGGTCCATCTGAATACAAGGAAAACTTTCTTTTACCAAGACAGCAGTAGAGCACTGGAAGTGGCTGCCCAGAGAGGTTGTGGAGTCTCCTCTGGAGACAAACAAAACCCAACTGAACAAAGATCCTGTCCAACCTGCTCTAGCTGAGCCTGCTTTAGCAGAGGAGCTGGACTACATGACCTCCAGAGGTCCCTTCCAACCCCCATAATTTTCTGATTCTGTTTTATGATGTCACATCACACTGTAAAATTAAGCCAAGCTCTTTTCCTTCAAACACCCTTGCAGGTTCAACCCAAATTTTCTTTAGAATACAGTCCCCAGAATGCTCAAGGTTAGAAACACAGGTATGTTTTTCATCTCCTCCTCCCATGCCAACTCTATTTAAGAGTCAATCTGTCTTAGTAAGAAACAAAAAAGGACAGAGTGTTTTAAAATTTTCTAGTCACCAAGAACAAAGTATCAGTTTGGTTATGATCACCTTTACATAGCTTTACATACCCTTGGACCCAAGCTATTTGAAATTAAGGACTACTGCTAAACAAACAGAATATTCAAGAAGAAAAATGTTTTCAAAAGTAGAAAAGGCTACAGGCAATCAGCTCAAAATTAAAGTGATTTGTGCTTTTGAAATCACAATGAAATAGAGTCACCTTGGAATAAAAAATCTTCAAGGAAAATAAATGGAACTAAATAACAGCTGTCTACTCAAATGTGCTACTCTGGACTATTAGCTCTGGACTGATCAGTTGCAGTCAGTGGTTCACTGTGGTAAGCCTGCAGAAACATTTTATAGGATTTTCCATTCAAAATGGGATTACTGAAAGCATACAGTGGTTGACAAGAAATGTCCAGAGAACGTCACTGATCCTGAGTGCCACATCAAACTGCCATGACCAGAAGAAATAACTGCTGAAGGGAGGAGGTAAAAAGTGAAACACTGGTGCCTCGGAAATACAGAGACATACAATAACACACAGAAGTATGAAAAGTATGCAAGAACACTAACTATAAGCAATTATTTTTTGTAGAGCAGAGCGGGGCCTGTAAAGATTAAACAATTTTAGACTGAATAGTCACGCGATAATTATGAACTTGATTGTATGACAGAATCTTGGTGCAAATAATGGTCTAGAAAAAGTAGTTTAAAGCAAAGACTTTACATTCTTTTTGAAGAGCATGTAGTGCAAATATAAAGACATCTGCAAAATGCAAGTGCAGTTTTTTCAAGATGTGAAATGTGGATAGTGAAAGTAAAAGCATTTACTAGTTTGAAAAAAATCAAAAGTAGTGACAGATTTTGAGCGTTAAGATGTATATAAAAGCTCATTAAAAACAATTTGCACAAACGGATGTCTGTTTTAAAATAGTATTAATCTTGTTTATTTTTGGAAATGTACAGGCATCATTAAAAACACCAAATAAAACGAAAAACCAAAAGAGCAAGCAATAATAAATACATACTTTAAGAAATTATTATTTGTTTCAACTGCAATGGCAGGTACTATGCTAATTAAGAAACACTTGCTAAAGCAAAACAATCAGACAAAACAGAAGCACACACACAAAAAACCTCCTCCAAAAATTCAGAAAACACACATTCAAAATCCTTAACAAATAAGCAGAATGTATTAGTATAAATTTATAGTCCAGATGAACCTTACTGCTTTTCAAAGTCAGAAAACCTTGATAAAGGAAAACTAAGAACAGTGGCATTTTTTCTACAGAAAGTTCCTATGACAAAGTATCAGTACTAGCTCACCCATATGGTACTACAGAGGTTTGCAAGATACTGAGCAATCAAAACACAGAATTAGAAGAACTGCAAAATTGGCACGTTAATCACACTTTGAAACAAGGTGGGTCCTACTCTCAAGTCTCACAGAAGCTCACAGGAATTGGCACAGATGCACAAGCATGAAGTAGGGGGATGCAATACTTTCATCTTGAATAAAGTACAGAAAGACAGGCTTAATAGAAGAAACAAGTAGTTCTGGACTTCATGGGAGGTATGATTTGTAGAGAACTGCTGGAAAAGAAAAGAGATTACTCCTTTACCATTCCATTACTTTTTAGTCACCAGAAAGGCATATTTTATGGTAACTAGTAACTGCTGTGGTTTTACAAAGGTTTTCCCTCCAACTCCTAAAACACCCTCTCACATCCACAGCCCCAAATGCTCCATCTGGACACAAAGGAATCAAGAGTGGAAACAGCATCACCAATACTGAACACTGCTCCTTGTTGACATGAATAGTCTTCTGTGAGCTCCCCACTGCACTCATGCTGCTTGTCAGGACACAACACAGAGACCTCCAATTTCCTGAAGTATAAAGATCTCTTATGCCCCTTCATGTTGCTCGGAAATTCAGGGCTTGGTGTAAGCTGGGGCCTAAATCAGTCATTGCAGACAGAGAAAAAAAACAAGGTGCAGAGTTGAGTATTACAGTGACTGTTAGACTCTGAGTACTCAACTCTAATTACAAATGCAAGAATTTTGCTGAAGCGGAGACCAAAAAGATAAAAATGGCTGCTAAATGTAAAAATTCCCGTTTCTTGCCTCTTGCCCCACAAAACAAATAATTTTACTTAGAACACAGACGATTTTGAGCAGTAAAACAGATCTGCTAGGGCCAAGTTATACTTTTTTGTTTCAGTGGACTCCTCTATGGTTTCTGTTTTCCCCACCACCTCTAAATTAATTCGAGAAGTTAACAGCTCAGAGGTGAAAATTTTAGTCACAGACTACAGTTAAATGGACAGCATTGAGTTAAAAATCTAACCAGCAGACAGAATACACCTAACGTTGTACAAACTCAAACTCCTCAAATGTAGCCTCTTATTCTTCAAAGATGTTTTTATTTTTACATCTGCTTTCTTCTCTTGCAGCTGTAAACTTGAAAAGTCAATGGGATACTATTTACTAATTCTTTTCAGATATTCCCTGAAACCTCACAAAAGATTCAAGAACTAAAAGCTCCAGCTTTGTACCAATACATCCATCTCAAACCCCAAATAATTTGCAACGGTGTATAGAAGAGCGCGTGTGCCAGCTCCCCCTGCACAAAACTACACTGGTTCTTACTCCATTGTGTAAAAGGTTGAAAACAATTCATGACAGTGGTGAAACTGAAGGGGAATAATATGATTTTCAAATTAACATCATTGAAAAAATACTTTGGAACAAAGTGTAAAGGAAGATGTAATTTTTTAAAGTAATGTTTATTTTAAAAAAAAAGATCCAGTTCTTAATTCAGTTCTTTCACTCGTACATCCTCAAACATAAAACTTCTTAAAAGAATTGAGATAATTTTAAAATATGATACATTACTATTATACAATATTATACGTTTCATATTAATTAAAGTGTGATATAAGGATGCTCTTGTTAGCATGCGTATTATTTACATCAGGCTGACATTTAGTTCTGGAATCCCCGTTTAGTGGTGTAGCAGGATGCACTGCCTGGAATATGGTAAAAAAACTTGAACAATGCCCTATTTGCAAACCTACAGGTGGTAAATGAAGATGGGAGAATCATGCTGCTTTTGGTGTTGAATAATGCTGAAACCAGTCTGACTCATCAATCCCAAAGCTAAACATCCTGATAGTGAGATGAAGTTGTGGTAGATCTGTTCCTGGATAAAGGAACAAACAAGTGATACTACTGATAACTTATCATAAGCTGCTGAGCTGACACAGCTGGAGACATCTGACCATCATCAGTCACCTTACACTATAAAAGCCCAGTCCCAAATCTTAATGCAGGGTCTTCTGACATATCCGCTTCTTGGAGTGTATGTATGGAGATTCCTCCCTTGAGTGGGGACATTCCTCAAGGTTACTCCTCTTACTCCTGGAGGCTGAGCTAAAGAGATTTGCCCAAGGTCATTGTTATGGGTGAGTAACATCAATCTACTTAAGTGTTTTGCTAGCTTTAATACAATTGCTTTAATACGACTGCTTCAATATTGCTTCATAGTGCACTATAATAGTTTTATAGTTCCTATACTGTGTAGTAATTCTGTAAATGGTTTCTATTGAATCATTATAGTAATAAATAATTTATATTATTTATTTAAATTTATATTTTATATATATTTATATAAATATATCTGGTTTGCCATCCTTAATCCTGCAAGACAAAGTTGTATAAAGATTCAATTACTCGTGTATAATCCTTTAGAGAAAAACCGTTGACAAAGTCTGGGGTAAGATTGGATCCAGCGGCACCCAGGCTCCTCTGAGAAGGAGTTTGGAAAGCAAGGTGGTCCTTTCTGCACCCTGTGACTCAACATATTGGCTTCTTTAACAAACTTTGTCTGAAGCTCCCACTCTGCCCATGAGAAGTGCCCAGCCAGATTTGGTAAACAAACTCAATAGTGAAATGTTTCATTAGAATCAATGATACAATGACTGCTCAGCATGTGTAGGAATAACGCAGGTGTCTGATACCGGGCAGTGAGCCAAAACTCAACCTTATTTCTGAAGAAATCAATCTTCATAATTTATCTGCCAATTTATGAAACACATATCTATTTGAAGCAGCATCCTCCACTACCTAGATTTAAGCAAAACTGTTAAACATGCTAAAGCCCATAGCACAGAAATCCCAATTCTACATGGTTTAGAACAGCATTTCTCTTTACAAGTAAAGTAAAAATGCAAAGCTACAACAACAAAACAATCACCCCAGTCAAAACTATCACTCCCAACTTTTAAGTAAAAATTAAAGAACCATGTTGCATTACCATCATACATAATACTATGTATCACCAGAATTAGTAGCATTATTCACACCTACAACCAACCAGGTGATAAGCCTTTAATTGTTGCTATTTTTTTTCCTTAGTGCACTAAAAATACCACCAAGATCTCAAATGGGGCTATATCCCTTCACATGTCCTTTGCTAACTTCCCAGTGCAGCACACTGTAAGGAAGGAGAAAAAAAGCAGGTTCTACACACGTTAATAATTTCTGTCCCAGCTTCTACTAAGAGATTGCTCACAAAAAACAGATCTATCACAGTAAGTAAATCATGTCAACATTTGTCTAGGATCCGAACAGTCTTAAATGCTGAAGTGTTATTCCTCATTATCAGGCATGCAATACTTGCAGGATACGTTTCCAAACTATTGTTCACACCTACCAAATGTCAGACCTGTCTTTCATTTGTTAAAATGCCGATGTTTTAAGCAATAGTTTCATTAAAACCTTAAGCAAGTTTTTCTCAAGTCTTATACATCAGTTCAATGCTGCTTCAAATTAAAGCTACAGCAAATTATACATTTATTTTGGTATTTTTATCTTTTACAATTTCTGACAAACAAATATCATATGCTGATATGATGGGGAAATTCTTAATGTTACAAGAAATAATGTGGTCTTCTTAAGAAAAAATTAAGTTTTCTTTTTTTTTTTTACACAGCTGAAGCATGTCTTGTCTGGCTTGGAGCATTTTTAGAGCAGGACATCAAAGGTGCTTTTAGTATCACATGCTGTACAATTTGGGGCTGACAGGAGATGAATGAAGGTTGCAGTAACACAACACAAGGGTAAAATGGAGAAGATAAAAATAAGAACACAGGAGAAAAAAATGCATCAGTATTATCACAGAATAGGAAAAACCACACAACCAAAACCATAGTAACAACAGGTAAGTTAGAAAAGAAAGAAAGGCAAAAGACTAAAGATTTATTCCATATTTCTAGAGAACAGTAGCCTGCTTTCAGAAAAGCATCAGAAAATTCAAAGCAAAGCTCCTCTAACAACTCTCTTCTCCAAGTTCTCTCAATTCTCTGCATAGCCCATTAACTCTTCTGTTTCTCCTCCCATGCAGCCCACAGCTGACAAAATAAATGGGATAGGATTAGGACAGGAGCTTTTTCTACTGACTACTCTACCTTCCTAGCTTGCAACATAATAAAAACCATACACTTTTGCGGGGTTTATTTTTGTTAAATGTCTATCTTTAAATCCAGTAAGAGTGAAACTTCAAGCACTTCAAGGATGACCTCAAACAGTAAGAAATGAGACACCTGTAAAGGAGAAAGCTGAAGCTTACAAAGCTGAATAGGCAGGATGATGAAGAACAAAAAAAACTGTTCGGAGAGACACACCATGTCTTGTGCAGTCAAGTCTTCTNGTCATTGTTATGGGTGAGTAACATCAATCTACTTAAGTGTTTTGCTAGCTTTAATACAATTGCTTTAATACGACTGCTTCAATATTGCTTCATAGTGCACTATAATAGTTTTATAGTTCCTATACTGTGTAGTAATTCTGTAAATGGTTTCTATTGAATCATTATAGTAATAAATAATTTATATTATTTATTTAAATTTATATTTTATATATATTTATATAAATATATCTGGTTTGCCATCCTTAATC
>VZRM01001202.1:252820-264660 GCA_013397955.1 Grantiella picta
GTCTAGGATCCGAACAGTCTTAAATGCTGAAGTGTTATTCCTCATTATCAGGCATGCAATACTTGCAGGATACGTTTCCAAACTATTGTTCACACCTACCAAATGTCAGACCTGTCTTTCATTTGTTAAAATGCCGATGTTTTAAGCAATAGTTTCATTAAAACCTTAAGCAAGTTTTTCTCAAGTCTTATACATCAGTTCAATGCTGCTTCAAATTAAAGCTACAGCAAATTATACATTTATTTTGGTATTTTTATCTTTTACAATTTCTGACAAACAAATATCATATGCTGATATGATGGGGAAATTCTTAATGTTACAAGAAATAATGTGGTCTTCTTAAGAAAAAATTAAGTTTTCTTTTTTTTTTTTACACAGCTGAAGCATGTCTTGTCTGGCTTGGAGCATTTTTAGAGCAGGACATCAAAGGTGCTTTTAGTATCACATGCTGTACAATTTGGGGCTGACAGGAGATGAATGAAGGTTGCAGTAACACAACACAAGGGTAAAATGGAGAAGATAAAAATAAGAACACAGGAGAAAAAATGCATCAGTATTATCACAGAATAGGAAAAACCACACAACCAAAACCATAGTAACAACAGGTAAGTTAGAAAAGAAAGAAAGGCAAAAGACTAAAGATTTATTCCATATTTCTAGAGAACAGTAGCCTGCTTTCAGAAAAGCATCAGAAAATTCAAAGCAAAGCTCCTCTAACAACTCTCTTCTCCAAGTTCTCTCAATTCTCTGCATAGCCCATTAACTCTTCTGTTTCTCCTCCCATGCAGCCCACAGCTGACAAAATAAATGGGATAGGATTAGGACAGGAGCTTTTTCTACTGACTACTCTACCTTCCTAGCTTGCAACATAATAAAAACCATACACTTTTGCGGGGTTTATTTTTGTTAAATGTCTATCTTTAAATCCAGTAAGAGTGAAACTTCAAGCACTTCAAGGATGACCTCAAACAGTAAGAAATGAGACACCTGTAAAGGAGAAAGCTGAAGCTTACAAAGCTGAATAGGCAGGATGATGAAGAACAAAAAAAACTGTTCGGAGAGACACACCATGTCTTGTGCAGTCAAGTCTTCTTGGAACTCTTGCTGAAAACATTCATGAAGGTATTAAGCGGAAAAAAAAACCTCAAAGAATGTAAAGTGAGTACTTTACAGAATATAATATTACATTAGCATGTTACAACTGTAATTTTTCTAATATAAAAAATTGACCTGTATCTGTTGAACTGCTAAGATTATCATATATTAGTATTTATTTCCATGCTAACCAGATGAAATCTGAAGAGACACGATTTTAAAGACCCTTCATAGCTACCCATCAACCCAATTCTGTCCTTATATTGATGCCAGTTGTTTATATGTCCTCAGACAGTTTCAGCAGTGCAATTGAGAGGTTTTCTATTATTTATGTACATCATATTTGTATATGTGTAACCACACATAATACTATGCTTGTATAAAAAAAACTGTATCCTGGAATGCTTGTGAACGTAAAGGAAGGTTAGAAAGAAAATACAATTCATGGTACCCAAATAGACAAAAAATATTTTCAAGAGTTTAAACAGTAGTTTAAATACTTAATAGGGATTTTTTAAAGGTAAGCTCAATCATTCTTTTGTCACAAAACTTTATTTCAAGTCAGAAGAAACCTGGTATGGAGAAATTTCTTCGGAGAATCATTTGCAACTAAGGGTATCTTCTTTCTTCCTCATGCAATAAACTGAAGAAGTATGTCTAGATTTTTCCTGAAGTAAGGAAAAGATCACCTCTTTACTAAATTACTAAATAAAACAGAAAGCAATATTCACGATACTATCCACAGTAATTTTTGGAGTTCAGCAACACTCAGTTTCACCACCATGCCAATGAGTACAAGAATGGTAACAAAAGAGGTAACTTTAAAACCAAGCTTCCATATCACATGCAGACACAAACCACATGCCCATGATAGGGTGAACTTCTTATGCCTCTTTCAAGTATTTTCTGTCATTCTGTATGTTCTAAGTAAATTGTACATTAATCAGAAGCATCTGACATTTTCACCTGAAATTTCAGTTTAAAAAACAATGATCACATCTCTGTGTCTCTCAAAATAAATCTTCCTATTCACAGAACAGGGGAGAGGGAGAGAAAAACGAGTGTGCATACCTCCATATTCACTTGTCATTCCTTGATTCCTAGTCTCCATGACAAGAGATAATTTCCTCTTAACCCCTTCTAGGGATATATTCTCTTTGCCTTCTTCAAGACAAAGTGAGACTTTGCAGACTTAACTGACTCAGACAAACAAGCCAAAGGAAGCAGAAATTGTTTCCACCAGCATTACACTGAGCACTAGCAGGAAGTCCAGCTTCTCCCACCCAAGGCAAACAAATAGCTCCTTCTAATAGCTTCTTCTCCCAAAAGAAATGTTTTATAGAAAAACCATCCTACTGCCATAGACAGATCTTAATTTGAGCAAATAAGGTTTCACTCAAGGAGCAAAAAATACATGAAATTTTAAATTAAGATTAAAGCTTTTTGTAGTACTTATTCTAACCAGTGCAGTTCATGAGCTTTAATTCATGTAATGCAACTTCATTTTTAAATATGTTTTACGTAGTACTACTACGCGGGTGCTGTATTCAGAGAAGGATCCACAACATTATTAGTACAAGAACAGGTAAAGAAATGGATAACCCTTGCTGTTCCCATTCACTTGATTTCTATTATTATATATAACTATTTTAATAAACCTAATCTTTTGTGAGGTATAGAAAAGGGAAATAAATAAAAACATTTAGAGAAAAGGATGAGGAATCTTTGTGCTCTTTATGAGCATCGTTGTATTTCCTGTCACAAATGGATTATGGTTTCCCCACAGTTCAGTAGGCCACAGAAGACAACTCAAAATCACTAAGAAAGGAAAAGAACAGAACCTCAATTCCTTGTGTTTCCCAGTATCAAAAGCAAGGATGCTGCTGACAGCACAGTGTGCACACAGTTTGGCTCCCTGAAAGCTGACCCACTCTTCCCACTGCTCCAGCAGCTATTAATACAAGTCACAGCAAGTGACAACCTCCCATGTAATGGGTTTTACACTGTTGCCTTTTGGAATTTTTTTCCCCCTCCCATCTGTACATACGTTCCCATATAATGCATATCATGTTTCCACCTTTAATGCAGAAGAAAGAAGGCGAACCACAGAGTAAAAACCAGAAAATCTTATATGATTGCCATCAGATAAGCCACATTTTATAATTGGGATTTCCAGTCCCAAATCTTAAATTACGAAAAGCTGTCATGAGCTAGGAGCCAGTAGTTGCGTGTTTGATATGAACAGGCAGCAGTTTTCACATTGCTTTGTTCTCTCCTACCTTCTCATCGCACATCTACCACTACTAGATCCCTTTAATCAGGAACTAGATTTTCTTCAATGATCTAAACTGCACATAAAAATTAGTGTATAGCATATGCACTGAAAAACAAATTCTTACAGTGGATGCTAAAGGATGTAGACCCATAACTTTGCTGACCTACCAAAATTTAAAATTTTACCAGAGAAGGTAACATCTGGACAGCATGCTCTCAGGAGACTCCAGTTCTCTATCTGTTTTTAGGGTACCCACTGTCAGTAGAGTGCTGCCTTATTCACAAATGAAGAAATCATCTATCAGAACACTGAGCCTGTAGTCAGCAATTATTTCATATGGGACTATAAATCAACAAATAGTTCTTGAAGGTACTAAGACCAGATACAGATACAAATTTTCATTAGACGGGTAGTACTAAAGTGGATTATTTTCACTGAAGGCTTTTAACCTTGAAAGTCACAATAAACTACAGTGCTTGACATCATGTAATGAAATCGTGCAAGGCATTCAGTGACCTTGAGTATATTAGAATACAGCACTCACTGCATCGAGAAGGAACTTTTGGATATTCTGGAAGAACAACATTGTCCCTTTAATCAGATTTCTTTACAGTGGTCTAAAACCGACCTGAGAGGCTGGTGCAAACAACTACTCTCTCCTGCTATTCAGCTCTGGTCTGGGTTTGGAAAGCACTAGGAGTTCATTTTTGCTTAGACTCTGATGAAGAACAATCCACAGGCAGATTTAGTGTGTAACAAAATCTCTCGCATCTTCTGTATGTGTCACTTAGGGAAACTTCACTTTAAGGAATGAATCTGAATCATGTTTTTAATTTTCTCTTCCTACAGAGACCACAGTCTTTCTGGGAAAGGCTATGAAAGTTGGGACTGCTCAGCCTGGAGAAGAGAAGGCTCCAGGGAGACTTTAGGCTAGCCTTTCAGAAAGAAGGGTTTGTAAGAAGGATGGGGACAAACTTTTTAGTACGGCCTGTAATGACAGGAAAAGGCTTGTCTCAGATGTATTAAACAAAAAGAGGGTAGAGTCAAACTTGATATAAAGAATAGATTTTCTACAATGAGGATGGTGGAAATGCTGAAATACGTTTTCCAGAGATATGGTAGATGTCCCATCTCTGGAAGCATTCAAGGCCAGGTTGGATGGGGCTCTGAGTGACATAGTTGAAGATGTCCCTGCTGATGGCAAGGGGTTTGACTAGGTGGCCTTAAAAGGTCCCTTCTTCTGATTCTATGACCCCACCAAGACCTCCTAGCTCAGCATTGTTCCCATCTTAAACATTTTGTCTGTCTGTTGCTAACATGCATGCTAACCAATAATACAGACAGTTTAAAAGTTGAACTATTTTATTCACGGCAGAGAGGGGATGCGATAAGAAATAAACACAAAGCTCTGAAACACTATACAGGATCAACATTTATTGTTGCTCTACATATAAATGCTGATGTGCATAAGAACAATTTTTTTTCTACTGCATCTTACACAGGAGCCTCAGGCTTCCAAAAAATCTGTACTCAAAGCTCAAACTGAATATAAAGAGTTTTAATATTTTCAGACAAAAACCTTAAAAGAAAATACTAAAACGAATTCTCTCAGTGAAGACATGAAATCTGATTAAGATGCCTGTAATTTGAGTACAGGATGAATACAGCATCTAAGTTACCTCCCCTTTTAAGTGGTATAATTCAGGGTAAGGATGTACATATGCCAGCTGATACCACAGAGTAAGAGGTGCTCCATAAATCATAAAATAGTTACTATTTCTGTACCACTCTAAAGATATCCAGGCTTCTAAATTCAATTTTTAAGGCTCGTGCACTCACACAAACCTTCTGCTAAATTATTAAGCTACACAAAAGTCAATGCACAGGCATACAATTATTCATTACCTTTATCCACTGTCTTCCTTTAAATTAATAAAAACAAAAATAGAAGACCCAAAACAAATAAGCTGCCCACTAGTTTTATCGAGAAAAACAAACACTTACACATCTGTTCCACTGCAGGCAAGCAGCTTCATTTGAGGTTAAATACTTGCTACTCAAACTTAATGAGATGATTGTATCTGTAGAAAAGAAGAAAGTAATTACTTTTAATATTTTTTCAAACACATTAACTGTCACAGTCACAACTCATAGGATGGTCCAAATTTCTCTTTAGGTGACAGCTCCAGGAGCTGCACTTATGACTCTAATCTTTTCTCAAATCCCTAGCTCTCACAATTATCGAAAAAAATTAGACATTCTCACCTCTAGCACTCCAAAGAAAAATAAAAATACCAAAAAAAACCCCCCAAAAACCAGTTTAGGCCCCTCAGATGATTGCTACAATAAAAAAGTTAAATTTTTGTACTTATTTTAGAACTGCTCCATTTTTCATGCTTATGCTGAATGAAACAGAGCCTACACTACATGCAAGATTTTAAAGGAGCTTGCTGACACCTTTCCATGCACTACAGGATTCACCTGGTTACACCTTTTCTTCATGAGCTAAACATATTGCTTACACACTGCACCAACCATGAGTATTAATCAACATGCAATAGCACAGGATCAACACAAGATTATCGTTCCCCGTGTATGAGAAAGAAGCGGTTGCAAGTGGAGCATATTAGATCACACATTTTGACTTAGCAACTAAACAGACCAAAACAGTCTATCACAGGACACATTTGAGTTTTGCAACTTCAGTCCCACTGACCATTATACAGACATGAGTGCCACTGTGCAGAGGCCCCAGCTGTTACACTGCTCCCAGTACACTGAAAAAACCCAACCCAACAAAGAAAACATTTCGCCACCTTAGAAAATCCATAAACTGCAAAGCATTCTCTCTTATGTTGCAGTGACTACTCTTCTTAATCAGACTGAGATGTCTAACTACATATACAAACACATACACCCACACTTAGGGTTTTTTTCCTTAGGAAGGAGGTCGCCTCTCAGAGGGCAGACAGTCCTGATGACTGGCTTAGTGTGCATTATGAAATGAGCTTCTTTTACTCACATTTTTTACCTTAAAACACTCCTCAGTGCCTCTTAAGCAATTGAAACCTCTCCAGAGCTGTGCTGCTGGCTAATTTGACTGTTGAGATACTTCAGCTATCCCTGTTAGAGCAACATTTAAATAATGTATAGAGAGAGGAAGGTGTCAGCCAAGGAGACAAGACCCACCCGACGACGCACGGTGCTCAGTGGAGCAGTTAGGGAACTCTCCTCAGATGTGGATTAAGCTCCTCAGGCAAAGCAGGGAAGTGAACCTGGCTCTCCCACATTCCTTGCAAGTGCCAGAGCCATCAGACTACAGGCAAGATAAAGTACAAATATGCATCTTTGTGCTCCCTGATGTCTTTCGCAAACAAAAGCAAAACCCCTCAACCCTTCCATTCCCATTTTCCCCCTCTTTGATTGGTTAAAGATGAATACAGTTTCAAGCCAGGCCAAACATTTTGTTCAATTCAAATTCATGTTTGGGTTTTCTTGGTTATTTTTATGAGAAGAATAATAAAGAAAAAGTAATTTTAGCTGGATCTCAGTTTATTTTTTTTAGAGGCAAACACTTATTCAGAAAATGGCATACGGAATTACAGCAACAGGTAAAGCAGCATAATTATTGAAAAGCTGCTTAAATTAACCTGTTTGGGTAAACTAGGCACAAATTCTTTGATCATTGTCATATGAGAGAAATATATTATTAAATATATTTTCCCATATATTTTGCAAATAATTGCAAAAAGTATTGCTGAAATATGTTCAGCTGTTAAATGAAGTACTGAACCCAAGAACTGGCTTTCATATTAAATATACAGAAAATCTGAACAGTCACTGCAAAAATTACTCCAACACATGAAAGGAAAAATATATCTGTATGACAGTAGTGAATGCAAACTAGAAGACATTACTTAAAAAAAAAAAAAAGAAAAAATCCAACAACCTTTCACACAACTGTAACAATGAACGAGTAACCTTCCAAACCTTCAGAGAGGGATCATCCGACCCTACATGTTGTTAAACAACAAAACAGGAAGGGAAAGAGGTGAGAGATGGAAAGGGCCCAACTGCACAGCAATTGCTAAAGAGAGCACACAGGTTGTGAGTTTACATAAAGACTATAGCAATACAATAATATTTCTTATTCATCCACTGAAAACCAGTCTTAGACTATAGAAAAGATTCATACCTCACTTTCCAATATGTTGTTCAATATGAAAAAAATCACTATTTATTCTGAATCATCACACCTGAATGAAAATAAGGGCCTTAAAAATCAAGCTATTTCCCTGTTGCTGCGTTAACAGCCCACCCTATTGAGTTCTATCTCATCACAAAAAAACCCAAAAACCAAACCACAGCCCCAAACCCAAACCAATACTATCATGGTTAAACTATGTATCACACTGATTTAGGACAGAAGTTCCTTTGCTTCAGTGAAAATAAAAAAACCAAACACACAAAAAAATTTTAAAAAACTTTCATTTTTCTTACTTCTTGACCTGCGAGCTTTAGATTTCACTTGAAAGCTACAGTTAGGCCACAGGAACTACTAAATTTTTTTCACTAATTGATTGAAATCAAACAATTCCATAGTTGTAAATTGACCAATACTGAGAATGCCATAACAAATGCAAAATAAACAGCCAAAGATGTACAGAAAACAAGGCACAAATGCCACATAAGAACACTTTCTTTGTGAAGTCTGTTTTGAAAGTGTACACTACAACATGTAACATTATGTAAATTACATTAATTTATGTTACTACTAAAATACACATTGTCCCTACTTCAGGAAAAAATGTCAATCACGATGATGAGTTAAACACTCTGCTCTATATGGTGCAAAATTCCCCACTAAACTATCTATAACACTCTTTTCTATATAAAACTAAGCCAATATACACATATCATTATGCTATTTGCATAAGACTGATTGTTTTAACTGCTCATTACAGTGGCAACCCCATAGCAAAATATGCTCACTTTGAAGATGACAACTTGCAAAAATTAAAAGCGAGCTGCAAAAATACAGGATTTACAAACCCCCCTGTATATATTCTTCCCCGTGAATGGCAGTAAAATGCAGCAAGCTGTTGGGAAATACAACATGTACATTCTTTAATTCAAACTTTCTCAGAGGAAAAAAAATATCTCTCAGAAGTTAATGTATTCAGGGTTCTAAAAACTCAAAGAGAACAAATTCCAAGAAAAAAGAGAGAAGAACACAGACCCAACAGGCTCAAAGGCCACTTCCTTCTGTAACACCTAGTTTTTAGAAGTATTTGATAGGATATTCTACTTTAGTAGATGGACTATTTTAAATAAACATGTAAAATTCTCTGGCGCTCCTATATTTTCCAAGGCCCTGTTCAAAGTCTCAGTGATGTGTTACACTTATTGAAGACGACCCCCTCTGCACTAACCACCCGTGACACTGGCATTCTGCAAACATGACTCTTACTCTGGACATTTACTGTCTTGGTTTAAAATGAGCCACAGTAGATGGAAACACCAGACAGAGTGGCTGTAGGAGACAAGTCAACAGAAAAATAGAAAACATTACTCTAAGCTCATCACCTGTCTAGCCTTCTGCTGTTCTATACTTTGCCTCTCACATTATCAATGAGGATGCTGTACCTGTCACACTTTTGCCTTATAGAGATGACACAAACCAGTCATTTGGCCACTTAAAAAAACGTACTTGTCAAAAGTACTGGCAAAGTAGGGTTTAATATGAATAGGTGAAAATGCAACTTTACAGAGTTCAGTGGCAAGGTTTACTCTATTATTTACTACACAGACTAAGGCATACAAAGGAAGATCAAATAATCAATTTGGAATGATTTACACAAAAGCTGTGAACGCAAAAGCAGTAAGAGTGCAAAGGATATGGATGGAAATGATGCAAAAGGATTAAGCAGCACTTAATATTTGAGTACTTTAATATTTACTAAGTGATTTGATAGTTTTCACAACAATTATAAGAATGACAACTATGGATTTGAACTAGTAACATTTGTACCATAATTGATTCACATACACACAGGTAAAACAATGTGTACACCTATTTCTATGTGTGTAAAGACACCTATGAAAAATTCCCCTCAAATTCACTAAAATACGTCAAATCCCTTTGCATTTCCTGAGAGGCAATGGTTGCACCTCGAGGAACACGGAGGTAGGGGCTGAGGAGCTGGCAGTCCTTGAGTCCCACAAAGTTGAGGGTCTGCGAGCTCTGGGAGGCACCAGCACAGCCTGCTGCGGTCCAGGTGAGCTCCAACAGCCTCACTTAGGACTGCTGTTTATAGGGTCAGAAGATGACTGACTTTGGCCATCAGTAACTTTCCATCCTGGCCGTAAATCAAGTCAGTAACTACCAAGCTTTTTTCCCCAAAGTACAGTAACAATGGCACTGTTCCACTTAGGCCACATTCAGGTAAATGGTTTACCCAGGCTACAAAAGGTAATTGCTTATCCTTTGTTTCCCACCTTTACCATGCCAGAGCTCCTGGTACGATCAGGGAGTGCCTCACAGCCCAACTGGTACAGTCAAGGGAAGCTTCAACACCCAGCTTGTTTGGTCAAGGCTTACCAGGAGCTTCCAAGAACGCAGAGCAGTCACAAAGATGGGAAGTATTACACCACCAGCAGTAAAAGTTATTGTTATGCAGAAGTACAAATGTTTAGAAAACTTTTCTCCGAGATGCTTAGTTTAGGTATTTCATTTCACTTATTCTCAACCAATTCTTACATTTGACTGCTCTGGAGAACTCGGGTGGAATAAATTTCTCAACATCTGTTGAAGTTGGAAGGCACTAGCAACAAAAAGTACTGAAGTAGATATACATCCAACTGTACAAAAACTGTCAGCACCTTGCCTGTTGGTTTTATACCCAGGGGAGAGCACTTGAATTTCTAATTGTCTACAAAGGAAGTTATGTTGCTTTTAACAGAATTTCTTCCTCTGCAAAACTAATCTCCATAGTGAATAATAACTAGAATGCCCCTGCCTAGTATTTGTACAAATACAGGCTTCCTAGTAGCAGCATAGTATCTTAGAGATAGTTGATAAAGTCTTCCAGACTTCACTCCCCCAGTATGTACTCCATGAATGTCCTCCCAAGGGTGCACGTCTGCACTTAAAGCGAAACACTGCATTACTGAAGATAACCCTTAGAAGAAAAGTGCTGTGCTTATGCTCCTGAAAAGCAAAACAGATATACATGTATAGTGGGCCATCAAGACAACAATACGTAAGGAAAATCTGGAAAGTACATTCATGTTATGAGGCTAGAAAAGCTTTCTCTGCTTAGTATTAGAGGTATGGCATGACAGCTCATGTTAAATTATTGAAATCTCTCAAAGGAACCCACCAGAAATGAGACAGGACTGCTTCTAACACATAAGCACTAGGGAAAAAGGTCTCTACGCGGCAAAGTCAAGCCGCAATTTAGCAATGATAAACAGAATCACCATTAACGCAAAAGATGCTTTAAGCTTTCATTACAATAATAAATGTTTTCACACTTTTAATAGGCTGTACATGCAGCAGACAACTTTAAGTGTATCGGAAACTCCCGGAAATCCAAGTAAGCATTCTAACACAACCACTCTAACATCAGCGGCTGTCTCAGTGCACATCTAGAAGCCACAGAAGACATTTTTAAGCAAAACTATCACGCCCCAGGTAGAAAACGAGAGCAGCACTACATGAAAGCTAAATTCTGCACTTTTCCGAGACACCATTCTTGAGCGACTCTGCACAGGAGGGATGGCTGGAACTTCACCGCACACAAGCACAGACGCGGTGCTTACGCTGCGGCCAAAGCCGCTGGCGGGCGCCTGCCCACCTCATGTCCTGTTTCTCGGGGGAAAACGCTTTCTAGGATTTCCCGGGCTTTCCGGTCCCGGCACCCCACTGGGAAGCCTGAACCCCAGGCGGCCCCCGGGCAGCGCCGGTCCGCACCCTGAGGAGGGTGGCGGACACTCCGCCCTGGGGCTGCCTGGGCCATCTTGGGTCGGGACGGCAGCGGCCACATGGTCACCGCTCCCTCCGCGGGCCAAGGCTCCTGCGGCCCCGCCAGGTGGGCGCGGGCGCTCAGCCCCGGCAGGTCCCATCGGCCCGGCCCGGCCCGGCCCGACCCGCGCCCCGCACAATGCCGGGTGGAACTCGAGGCGCGGCCGGTGCCGCGGCGGGCACCCCTCGCCGGGTGGTGGGGCCCGCCGGGCGGCCCGGGACGGCACCGAGCCCCTAGGCACCGGCGACCTCCGTTCACCGGGCCGTCCGGGCCCCCCGCGGGGCCCCGCAAACAATAGAGCCGGCACCGCGGGCCTGGTTCCCGGCTTCCTGAACCGCCCCGCCGCCACACGCCCCCTCCCCGGCCTAGCGGCGCTGTCCCACGGGCGCTCCCGGGAGGGACGGGGCGCCGCCGGGCCCGGGACGCATGTCCCCGGCCGCTCA
>VZRM01001202.1:264698-274901 GCA_013397955.1 Grantiella picta
TGAGGCCGAACGCGGCGGTGGCGGGCACGGGAGGAGGGGGGAGGAGGTGCGGGACCAGGGGAGCAGCGAGCCGGACCGCCCTGCCCGGCGCCCTCCCGGTGCGGGAACGGTGCTACTCACCTCCCCGGGCGGCCGCCGCGGGGGAAGCCTGAGGTTGCCGTTGCCGCCACCCGGCCGGGCCCGAAGGAGTTAAGAGGAAGGGCCGGGCGGGCCCGTCCCATTCATTACCCGGCGCTTTGTCTCCGCCGCCGCCGCGGCGCTGAGCAGCTGCCCCGGCTCGGCCGCCGCGNTGGGGCACCTTCGCACCTGCGCTCGGGCGGTTCCCCGGGCGGTTCCCCGGGCGGTGCCCCAGGTGGGCCGGGGCCCGACACTGGCCTTCTCCGCAAGGGTGCTGCCGATGGTCGTTGGGCCCCGCTTCCTTCCTGGGGCGGCTGAGGGCGGTGGCCGCGGTGGCTCTGAGGGCGGTGGCCGCGGTGGCTCTGAGGGCGGCTGGCCGGGGTCGGGGCGGTTCCCGCGGTGCTTCAGGCCCGGAGGGACCGCCGGCGCCTCTGCCCGACCGGCTGCGCCTTCTCCGGGAGGCCGCGGGCAGCCGCTTCGAATTGACCATGGGCCGGCAGCGGAGAGGCCTTTTTGGCCATCGCTCCGCTGGAGTGGGCACGGACACGCTGTTACGAGCGCAGCCCTCGTCTTGTCAGGAATTCAACCTTCATTATTCGTATCCGCAGTTAAAGAAACCCACCGTGATGTGTATTCGTGGTGTAACGCACAGCGGGTTTGGTTATGGGCGCTGTTTTGATGTACTCAGTTTGCCTCGGGAGAGGCCCTTGGCGTGACGCTTGAGCCTCACCTGAGCAACTATCCCAGGGAAGGATGTTCAGGGCTGAAGGGAATGCACTGCGCCGGTTCAGCGAAACAGTGGCTTGCTGTGTGCTTAAGGTCTTGTTCTGGATAAAGCTGCTCTAGTTCCAGTGTTCGGTTGTAGGTCGGTGATTGTCTTCGCCAATTGAGAAACATTAGTTAAGGTTATCAATGGGCCGAGTGATCCAGGCACTTCAGGTGCGGTGAGGGTGAAGAAGGGTGGTTTGTTGGGTGCTGTTGATTTATGTCATTTCTGCAGAGATCTGAGTGAGATGATCTAGTGTGACTGTGACCTTTGTTGTCAAATTTCCAGTCGTAGATTTTGCCTTCTTTGTCTTACGTGTTGCTAGTTATAACTCGCTGCTTACCTTTGGGAGTGAAAACAGGAGAAAAACAGACTGAAAACAACTGTTTCTAAACAGTACTGGTTTAGAAAAAAGGCTAAATTTTAGATTAAGACAGTGTTTAGAGAAACAGTGCTTAAGCAAGTCCTTGTTTTTTGATCTGTTTTCATCAGTTAATTTTTTTTTTCTTTGTAATTTGAACAGATTTAGTAAGAATATTTTGGTTGGATATATTCCAGTATATAAAGAAATCAGTTGATAACTTTTTGAGTTGAAATAGTGGAGCTCTTCAACACTCTTCCATAGTAGTTGTATGTTTGTACTTAAGTATTGGTGTAATTTTCTGAATGGATTCTGTCAGCCGACATACAGTGAATTATCTGTTATGGTTAATACTTCCTTTGGAAATCTCGTCAAGTTTTTTTTATTCATACAGTACTCAAACTCCCAACAAAATAGTTGTTACACTGTGTGCAGACAGTCCTTCTTTGTTCCTTACTACAACTTTTTAATTTACCATTTCTTTTTATTGATAGAGTTCAACTGTATCAATGTGAATATATTTAGTATATATATCAGTTACTATCAGTGATCAAGGCCAAGCAACTGAGGCTAGAGTGATTTGAGGTGAAGTTACTTAGACTTGCTCAGTTTCCACTGTTACAAAGTACAGTTATATGAATAGAACTGCTTAAAAATGAAGTTTTATCTTGGCTAGGTCTGCCAACTAGACTCAGTAATAGAGGTGTGAGAGCTTAGTTAAGAAGTCTCTATCACCAGTCTGTTGACAGGGAATTATGGTGGTGATGATAGCAACTGTTGGTATTGAAATATGTCATCTCATAAAGCATCTTTCAGAAAACTATGAAATTGCAACAGTTGGAATGATATAGTTATGCTTATCACAACATGGAAAGCTAATATTAGAGTATGAGGCTTTGTTAACTGCCTTTTTTAACAGCTGTGATTTCAGAGAGTTTCACAATTCATAGTTGAAAATTTTACAGTAAGTTAAAAAATAGTGGAAAATAATTCTGTACTTTTGTACAGAAAGAGCATGTTGTTCTTTCTGTAACCACCTCTCTGTATCTCTTCATTTTTTTCATACATCCTATTCTGAAAATTTCCTTAAGGGTTAAGGAAGTTGAGATTAATGAAAGTTAATTATTTCTTTAAATTGTCTTTTAACTGTCTTGAGAAACAATCAGTGATTCTGTATATAATCTACAGGTATACATCACAGATTGAGTGAAATAGCTGGAATTTCTCTGTTCTTGTTGTTTTACAAAAATACACCGGTAACTCAAGAAATTTGGTCTTAAAAATCTGAGCAAAGCTGCATCCAGAAAGTCTTCTCACAAACAACCAAGTAATATGAAGAATAAAACAAAGAGATGATGATGATCTGGTGGCAGGCAAAAGAAAGAGTAAGTAACTGCAATTCCTAGAGAAGGCTCCAGACTGCCGGCTTGTGGTGAATGTAGCAGCACTGGTGTGGTGATAGTCTAAAGATACAGATTTTTCATAAAGGTTGAAGTCAGAGGTATAAGTATATGAAAGAACATAGTCATTTTGGAAGACATAATTAGGAAAATCTGCAAGGTGTCCTGACATTAAGAACCCAAAACTACTGTTCTTTAACTTCAGAAGAGTAATTGTATTTTTTTTCTTTGATTTTTTTTCTCCATTTATGCATTTATAACCTTGTTATCTGTTTCAGATATTGTGAATAAACATCTTTGTTTGCATGGTTAACTGAACCTGGCATGAATTAAAAGTGATATGATATTAAATGAATATAAGAAAGTAATTTCTCACTCCAGTCCCTGGAGCAAACTGCAAGTGTCTGGCTCCCTGTTTTGTTTTGTAGAATAGTGGAAAGCTAGGAGACCATGCTCCCAAATAAATGGTTAGGGTTCTCTGGAAAATAGGTATTACCGTGTCAGAGAAGGAGGAAACATCACCAATGTAGCTGTAAGTAACCAGCTCTCTCTCATTCTTAGTATGGGAGTGTACCTTGAGCTTGGAAGGCTCTCATAGAGACTATAGCAAGAGCCTAAGACCAGTTGGAAACTAAATGAAATTCTTATATCCTATCATACTATGACAGAACTTAAAATATGCCTTAAATACATCTATTTCAACATGATGTCATTAACCAAATGTAGATGTTCAGTCCTGCAGACAGAGCTTTGTGTTTTGTGGTCCCAGGGTCTCTCCAGTCACTGGGCTGTTCATCTTAATCTAGTTTTATTGCTTCCTTCCTTCAATTTCTTTCTTGGTAGTAAACATAATGTTGATACTGCGGTGATAAATTGATGCAGTTCCTTGTTTCTTCTTTTGTATACCTTTGGAAACACTAAATGTTGATAGTAACAGTGGGGTGAGTAGTAACCATTTTGATGCTGTTACCTTGTTTTAGCAAAATTGAGCAGTTAATACTTATCTCTAAACCTGCTCTGGTAAGCTTATTTTCACTCAAACCTTTGGCTTCACCTCTTGTAGCTTCTGCATCAGTGATGCATTTTCCATATGAAGTTATGAAGACTAAAGCTACATCAAAAGATAACAGTTCTTAAATAAAGCACAAAGAATTGCTGATTCTTGTATGCACAGAGGTAATACCTTTAATAAAACTATCTCTTTCCTCCTTGTATAGACTCCAGCCTTTTCCAGGAACCTATCTAGGCAATGTCAGCTTAATGATCAAAACCTTAACATGGAGGTCAGAAGTACTAAATTTGGATGTCCAGTTTAGTATCACAAGGGTATGATTCCTAAGAACATGTAACATAGGAAAGTACTTATATATTTAGCATACATACCCATTTATTTCAGTGGGCTCTTGGCCCTGCTCATCAGATCCAAGGTGTCAAGGTGGGTGCTTAGGAAACAAGGAATAAGCAGTCACAGAGTCATTATGAGCAAGCATGCACTGCCAAAACCATGGTGCCCTTGTGCATTTATATTAATTACCTCATTTGGTATAAGCACAGCTGTTTAATCTCGATCATCTTAACTCTGTAGCACATCAGAGGTGTATATCACTCATTTTTGACTTGGAGTTGAGCATATAATAGCATGTTGACAGCATTTACTCATGCTTACCCTTTATGTGGAGTGAGCATGGTGCTTGAGTGTCTTTCAGGAGTACTCAATTTAAGGTTCCTATTCTAGCATTTTTATTGGGCCTGTGGAGATTTTGTCTGCAGTATGAAGCCATCAGATTCAGAACTAACTTATATGTACGTGAGTTTGGAAGTTCTCTATTAGCCAGCATCAGGCCCTGGCCGAGGCAGTAGCAAGTCTGGGACAAGGAAAATTGTGTAGGACTCATTCCTACTCGTTAAGTGATATGAGTTGGGTTTCTATGAACAGAGGAAGCTACAGGCTATGTTGGTTGGTCTTGGTGGGTCAGGATTTTTGGGGATGTCATGTGTTGAGTCTTACTTCAGACTTATTTTTCACTTTCTTTTTCCTTCCCAGATTTTGATGTCACCTTCTTGTAGTCCTTCCCCATGTAAATGATGAGGCAAGGTTTTAATTCTGAATAAGCCCACCTATTTTTGGATTTCTTCTGTGATAAAGGACTAGGGATTCTAACACTCCATTGCATATTGTCTTAATCATCTGCAGGCCAGGTTTGTCCTTTAGAATGAATGAGGAAGAGGTAGTAAAGTAATTAAGACTGGATTTGGGTGTCATTGCTGATTGAATTTTAAATCGATTATACTAAGGCTGAAGTATTAACTCATTGTAAACGTTGGAGATCGTTTCTTAGAAATACATGTTTATGAGTGACCTAACTAGGAAAAGAACTTCCCTCAGAGCTTATACTTCATCTCATATTACATTTGCAAGTTTTTATACGGACATCAGAGGAATTGAGAACAGGGAAGTCACTCTAAGGGTTTCAATAAATAAAATAAACTTTATGTATTATTAAACTTTATGAAGGCAGTGAGCAACTTGTCTTTGCTTGGATGAATGCTGTATAGAGAATCCAGTGTAGAGGAGAGGATCAGGAAATAGCAAAGGGAGAAGGTAACAATGTATTTGCATTAATATTGTTTACATGGGTTATGCTAGCTTAAGCAGTTACTTCATTTATCACAAAATCAGGTATCTTCTGAAATCTGAACCTGATCAGCAGAATGACCACAGAAATTAGAAGTAAAAGAAATAGTATTTCTCAGAAGTCATTGTATATCAGATATATGTATAGAGCACACTTTGTTTTCCCTTTGCTATGGCTGCATTTGACAACACTGTCCAGTTCAAATAGGTCCTTTTTTTTTGCGTTAACTTTCTATAAATTCTTTCTTCTATCTGCTGCTGAGGTTTCCTCAGTGTGTCTTGCAAAGAAAGAGGTCAAAATCAAATGTAAATTGTTTAGCCATGCTGTTTTGTAGCTCTTTGCTGTGCATGTATATTTTTAGAACTTTTTGCATAACAATTACTCTTTTGTTTTTTGATTCCTACCCATTACCACTGATGTTCTGTCTTTGCCCGTAACTTGGCTCGGTTAGTTATGCTGTGTGAATTGACAGACTCTCTAATTCTAAACGTATAGCTGCTTTTGTTAGCTAAACTAATGATGGCTAATAACTGGGGATGTTGAAGGAGCACTCCCAAATACTGGATTTACTTCACTGCTGCTCTCTTGTGCTGGTAATCATTTTCATCTGATCATGCAGGGAGGCACTCCTGGGAGCTCAGCAGAAAATTGATGACTCGTTTATGAAGGGGTTGTTCCGATGGCAGTTATCCTGTGGCAGGAATAGCTTCCCACAAAGACCTTTGCAGGGGGAGTTACTATGCAGGACATAATAAAGGTACCAAATGTAAACACTAGGAATTGAATAATTAATGCTGAAGAGGCAATGATGGAAGAGAAAGGGAATACTATTCTCTTATTTTTACACATGAGTGCAACTAACTGTTCAAAGGATTTGTTCATAATAAAATAGTCTCTAAAACAATAGATGCTAGTTTTGCTTTTTGGAAGAGCTACAGGTCAGTACACAGGCAAGCTTTGTGCTTGTGCTGCAGCATGTTGTAATTTGGGTGTGGTTTTTTGTTTTGTTTTATTGAAGCATAGTTTGCATGTGTTTTCATGTATGTCCTAATCGTGAAGTTTGGTTTTGCATGTATGCAGAGTCCATAGGAGTGAGCTCAATCCTCACCTTCCACCATGCAACAGTTATGAGCATATATTGTGGAGAGTGTCTTAAAACTGCAAAATCCTAAAGGTACATGATGTTAAAGAGTTCAAGATAGTGAATGAGTAATGCAGGCAATAGGTTTCCCTGTCAATTGTGTATCTCAGCAAAGTGCTTGGTATGTCTCTCTCTGTCAGCAAGTGACAGGATACATACGTCTTCTAACAGTAGGTGACCCCAAGCACTAGTTCCAACAAATGCTTAAATGGAAATGGTGTAAGAGCTTTTGCATAGCAACTTCACTACTTGAAGACCACTCTGTCAAATGATCTTCAAGCTTATCTAAGGATAACATTCCTTTGGACTGCTGAGCAGATGCAGCTCACAGAGGTATTTCTTAGCAAGCACACTGATCAAGCCTGAATTTTGGTGGAGCTCTGACAGTAAAAGGGCTCTGGATCTTCAGTACCGTAAAAGGCACTGACACAGCTCCCAGTCTGTTTTAAAACTTGTGTTTTGGTGGAAACTGTTCATTTGGATCGACATGAACTGTTCTGAAGGGTCAGACTAAAGTGTCTCACCAATTTTATAGACAGAACCACTTTGGCTGTGAGAATGGGAAAGGTGGTACATGCAGGAAGTAAAATGCACTGAGGCTGTAAGAAACAAAAAATCTTTGATTCCATAGCAGTTGGTGAACATTATGAACACCAATATTATTTTATTTTTACTTGCCCTTTTGTCATAGTACAGCTAAAACTTCCAGAACAGAGGAGTAAGAAGGAAAATCCAGACAATTCTTCCTAATTAGAGAACAAGGAATATGTTCAATAAACATGTAGGAGTAAAATGGACCAACACTTCTCTTACATATTTGATCTTCATTCTGGAATGGTCATCTAGGACTTTGGACCATATATCCCACTCAATCTAGTGTGACACATCAGTCTTTTTGACAAGGTGTCAATGATAACTAGGAGATGGGTCAGTGTTCTGTGTATTTTTCTGTAAATACAATAATTTGCAAAGATCACCCAGAAGATGTGGAGTGATCCTGCACCACCCCACAGACTGAAAATAAACCGCTGAAGTTCTGTCAGCACACTTCTATAATATGCCTATTGATAAGGTTACAGCATCTTTTCCACGGTGAGTGCTGTTCTGCCTTCTCTGAGGTTTGGGAGCAACCTTTCTTTTGTAAACTTACAAAGTCATGCCCATGAGCATTCTACCAGTACCACATACCATGATTGATGAAGTGAGATCTAAAAGCATTCCCATGTAGGATGAGAGGACCTTAGTGATGTTGTGTCTCATGGATGAGTGTGAAGGTGTAAATTGTATAATGGGCAAGCCAAACTTGGAAACTTACTGGTGATGGATTGCCTTGAGGTATCATACAGAAGCATCACATGCAAGTTTAGGCAGATTAGGCATCATGATAAGAAGAAGACCCATACATGTATGTTATGGCCATCCAAAATCTGACTTGAAATGCAGGTTCTTGCAGGTTCTAAGGAAGGTGTAGAGTGAGTTCTGTTTCTTGTCCCTTCATCAACCAGCTGTCCAGGCCAGGAGAGGAATACAGAGTTGCATCCAAGGAAGATCAGCACCCCGTCAGTATTTAGTGCTGCAGCAAGTCTGAGTTGACTTTTACAATCTCTGAAACAAAGGTGATGCACTTTAGAAACATAGAAATGTGTCTCATGAGGTTTGATTCTACCAGGAAAGAGAGGAGGTTGCTGAGGCAGATAAATAGTGGTTGTGTTTCTTTCTTCTTGCAGTAATTCTGTTGAGAATTTGACAACTAGTGGAGGTGAAAACTGGTAGGCAGAAGATCCTCCTTCTGTGGAAGTTTCCATGCACAGTGAGTCAGCATTGGCAACTTGGTAACCAATTTGATGCTACCAGGTAAGGGGTGTGAGGATTCTGAAGTACTGGGACTGAAACCCCTTGCATATGTTGCACTGGTGTGAAAGAAAGTGGTGAGGGACCTGTTGGCATCAAACGATGGATCAGAGGGTCTCTTATTTTTTGCTTGAAATTGAACCATATGCTAGTAGAATTGTATTGCTTTGAATACTTGTGAGGTGGAAAAGACGAAGGTAACAGATCTCTGAAGTTATGGGGACGTGTGCTGAGGGCTGGTCAGATGCCTCAGCCAATACTACATACTCTCCTATTTGGAAATACATGGGCTGATGTACTAATGCTTAAAATGGAAGGGTTGAAGATCCTGCTCTGGTAGCCTGTGATAAGGTCAATGAAAAATTATTTCAAAGTCTAAGGCTCCTAATACAGAGCTTTGTGTTGAGTGTGCTCTGATCTTTGTGCTGTTGCTCTGAAATGCTGTATCAAGGAATGATATGCATTCTGTGTCCTAGCCTGGGTGGTCCTGAGCAAAAACTCCACATACCTTCTGGCTGGGAGTAATTGAGAGAATCTAGAAGCATGAGTTTAAATTACAGAAAAGTGGTCAAATGGTGGAAATAACAATAAGGAATACTACATTACCAAAGGGGTGTCCAGGGACTATGGAATGCTGTAGTCCACCTGGCAGAAAAAAGAAACTGGAGAAAAGCAAGACTTGTTGTGTCTCAGACATGTTAGAACATGGACACCATCAAGGTTTCTGTGGAAAACTTGTCTCCACTTAAAAAGCATTTGTACAAGTGCACAGCAGATACACATGTGAATTATCCCTTAAAAGATAAATCAACATATTTCCTATCATAAACAACATTGTTCCATTGTTCCAACCTAGGTTCATGACAACATTATTTCTGTTCATTTTTATACCCTGCACACTAATGTGTATGATTTGGTATGTTCTTTAATACCTTTCTATCACCGGCTGAATTCCAGTGCAACAACACTAATTTATATCAGTGTGCTGTAAGACTTCTGAGACTGATGGTAGGATCACTAAAACAATTTAACTGGAGAGTAGTTACAGGCAAGTACACAAATGACCAGATGGCCTCCATAGTTCATACAAACTTTCTTATATTGGAAATTGAAGGTACTGTGTCTGAGCTTAAGGATCTATTCCTACACTAGGTGCAGTGTGCAAGTGTTAGCTTCTTTAATAGCTTCTGTTTTGTTCAGAGATCGGCATGCTACATGGTGCCTGATGAAGAAAAAAGGATTTTGAAAGTACTTTTCCTATTCTACAATATTTCCTTAGCCAAGCTGCTTAGACTCTCTGGACATTAATTTCTGCAAGTAATAACAGGTGTATCTATTTCTGATTCCATAGTCATGTATTTATTGTAGGACCAACTGTTTTTTGAGGCAAGCAAGCATATTACTGCAAGAGAAAACATAAAAATGAATTGGTAAGTTGTTTTGCAGCAGTTTAGCAGAGTGGATGCTGAATACTGAAGCACAAAGAGAATCACACCTACTCTCAATCACTGGCTTTTTACTATATGCAGGACTTATTCTGGATGATCGGCACAGGCAAGTGTTTGTGTTAGGCTGGGCCAGCTAAACACCACTGGGCCAGTTGTTTTTTAAGGATGTGGGTGCAGCTGCCTTGCAGAAATGTATTGTAGCAAAATTCTCCAGTTCTCGAATATGTCTGTAATGGCTGTCTAAAAATAATTCCTAACAAAGGGTGTCCTTCGCAGGGGAAGCCAGAAATAACCTGCTTTTGCTCTGTCAAAATGTAAGGCTATTATCAGTTAATCTACAACCAGCAGCTTGACCCGGAGACCACGCAAGACCTGACTTTCGAGCACATTATCTACGTAAGGAACCTCGAGCCTGGACTTCCCCACAATGAGATAATAAATACCACTCGCTTCAACTTTTGAGCCTCGGTTTTGTAACGAGCC
>VZRM01001202.1:275548-400448 GCA_013397955.1 Grantiella picta
GTGACTGTTGGGAAGGGCTGGAGATGATGGGCCCGGGCAGGAACCATCCTGGCGGGGGCCGGGAGGGGGGAGCACCGCGCCGGGCAGGAACCATCGGCGAGAGGGGAGGGAGCGCGTTGGAGGCTCGCTGGGCGTGGGCAGGAAGTGTTGGCGCGGCACCGGCGAGGGCGGGCCCGGGGGCGTGGGCAGCCGCGCGCGGGCGGCAGATCCCGGGATGGCTGCGGGCTCTGGCGGTGTGCGGGCTCTGACGGCGGGGGGCTCCTTCCGCCGACCCGGGCGAGAGCGGCTCTGGCGCTCTGGGTCTCGGCCGTCCCCGCGCCCCTTGGCTGGGCTCCGTGAGCCCCTGCTCTGGGCCGTGCCCCGAGGGGATCGCTCCTGCTGCGCGTCTGAAGCCGTGGGTGGTGTCCGCCCCGTGTGCGTGTAAGCACTGTTTGCTTACCGGCCCTCATTGTCTAGGACTAGAGAGCATTCCTGTGTCTTTCTCTTTTTAATGGTCTACATGAAAGTGCCATCGACAATGGAATTCTCTTGTCCGTTGAGCAGGGGATCCAGGGACCAAAGGCAGTTTATTTGAAGAGGTAGAAGGGCGGAGATTGTAATTTAGAGGTATACACTGTCGCTCTTTTCGTGTTGGTTTTAGCTATCCTACACCTTAATAAAAACCTTTTTTTTTTTCCGTCTCGTGCCATGTATTCCACAGAAACAGCTGTCTACTTCGGTTGTGTTGAGGAAAAACGTCTGCTGGTGATTTTCTTCCCAAGTAGCTGATGCAATTCTAGGAGAGGAAAGCTCTGGATAACTTTCCTAGTTTATGTCCTGCAGTTTTTGACGGCAGGACAGTTCTAACAGAAGTGCGTTAAAATAATTTCGTTTGCGGTTAGTGCAGTATCTTTGTTAGCTTTGAACGAAAACTTGTCTTAGTTTAACTCTTTTTTCAAATTTAGGTCTTGGTACTCATTCCTGTCGATCTACAGGATACTGGGAAGGGGGTTGGGGTGTGGGAGGGAGAAAAGCTAGCTGATAATAGTCTAGGGAAAGCAACCCAGTTGTGGATCATGAATTTGCCATGCAGAAATCTGGTCTTCATCCGGAGTATTTATAGAACATTTGCAAACAGAAAAATTCTGGAGAAACAAAACACTGCTTTGGCCTCTGGGGCATTTTAAGTTATTCACGCTAAATTTGCATGAAATTCGGCCAGACTACTACCAGTTCCGATTCTGTGTGCATTGCATTGTACTTGTATTTGGATACCCTAACTTCCTTCCTAGAAATTCAGCTGTATTTACTGTTGAGTGTTACAGTATACTTAGATGTTAGCTCAATCATTTTTTATCAGTCTGGTTCATACAGTTCATATGAGTTTTTAGAAGCAAGATTAAAGTTCTTGTGCTTTTGAGTATTTTCTTCCTGTTCTGATGCCTGTCTGAAGCTATGCTCAAGAATCTTGGGAAGAGGGGGATGGAGAACTTGGAAACAGCATTAATGTGTTTTTCTGTGGTACTGAGCTAAGATAGTGTGGACAAGTTACACATGTTTTTGGTTTCTGAAGGTCACCTCTCATCCCTCCCTCTGAATGTTTTCCAAAACGTTCTTTATCCTCAGGAGCGACTATGAACAGATACACAACCAGTTAAGATGTAGGAAGGGACATTAAAAATGCCAAACCAGACTTTTACATCCAGACAGAATTCAAATGCAATTATATGAGGTAAAAAATGTAAGTTGTGTTTCTTGATTGACAGGTATATTAAAGTGAGTCCATTCTGATCTGTAATAAGTTGCTGTATGAATCGTATGTTGTTTTACAGAATTTAATTATTAAATGCTTCTTCCAAACTTGTTGGTAGAGGTGGAACCTTTTACATTCTTATGTTGTTTGTAAAGAGCAGATTGGAGATCTGTCATGATTAAACACTGACAGTTGGCTGGTTATATGGTATAAAAACAAGTCATAAGAGTTAAGAATTATCTGTATAAAAGTCAGATCTATGAGAAGCACAATTCTCGCATGAATAATAAAACTAGCTTAGATTATGAAAGCAGGGTCCGTTTGTGAGAGCAGACAGATCCAAGCCTTTCAGGACTAGTCTTTAGGGTTACTTGCCTAAATGATTTAGTCTTCCTGTAAAAGGACTTCCTTCAGTACTTTGAGGATTTGCCTTTAGAAGCTGGCATCATAGACTTAAACAAAAGAAGTAATTAATGTTCAGTGCTTGCTGGTTTTTTTCCTGAGATAGATATACTGGTCTTTAAGAGTAGTTGTGTTTTGATCTATTTCTCTGCTAAATTGGCAATACATGCAAACACGAGTTGTGTTATCATGAGCAACACTGACTCGAAATGCGGAGTTGAAATGGTGAGGTCTTAATAATACTTTAGGCAGTGATTAAAGATCAAGGGTTTTTTATATAGCTGAGGTTGAATGATGCTATTTATTAATGGTTTATTGGGAAGAAGGAAGAAGAGGAATAGAATTTTAAACTTGACAATGTCACTCAGATTTGTAATATTTTCAACCCATATGGGAGAAAAACTACACCCAGTGTGAAGATGTGTCAAAAGGCATAAGTATGTATGAAAGTTTTAACTTAGAAATTTTGTGACCAGAATACATGCTTATCCTAGTCATGGGGTTTTGGAGTTGGGGGAGAGAAAACTATCTTTTTGTATGGTATGTGATCTTTTTGCAGTAAGTGGTAAACTTAAAAATTGTTTTTAAGAAATTGGGACTCGGTTTGAAAACAGAGATTTTTATCTGTCAGCAGTTGATTTGAGAACAGCTCCTGAAGAATCTGTTGAAGGGTGTGTGTACAGGCATACTTAAAAGCGGGGAATGTGTTTTGGCTCTAAGTCAAATCTACATTACAGGTGGAATATTTACTAGTTGCAGTCCATACTGCACCATATTGGGCACTGCGAGTTCTGTTATGTTCTTGTCATGTTGTGAAGAATAATGGTCTCACTAAGGATTGAAGAAAGTAAAAAAGTATAGGGCTGTCAAACTGCCCACTTGCCAAATGTAGAAGTATGTGTGCTTTTCTAGCTTTTAAATATAGTTATAGTAGTTGAGTTGATAACATGAGTGTTTCCAATTGCACTTGAAAAAAGTTCAGAGAAAACTTGTTATTCTTTCACAGTTGTGTTGGTTCTTTTGAAGACAGGTCTAGAGGACATAATCTGTAACTGTTGCAAAAATTTTCAAACTGCAGGCACCCCTAAGGTGTTAAGAAGTATTGTGTTAAAGGTTTTCTTTCAAGATAACAAATGCAATTTTTTTTTATCTGTGACACTTCTGAAATGTTGTTCTCATGCAGTGGTCTTGCTAACAGTGCTTCTGGAGGGTTTTTGTAGCAAGGATTTTGTATAGTGTGTTTACTCAGGGAAGCTGTTATTTAGAAGATCTATTGGTCACTAGGTTAAACTTGTATGAGACTGTGAGTAGTCGTGTTGGTTTTTTCATTTTTAATGAAGTATGTACGTAGAGGGCTGTAGAACTTAAGAGTTTTTTCCTTACTACAGTAAAACTAGTATTTTAATATGATTGTTTGGAGTTCATAGTATTAACTGTTGCTCTATTTTTAGGTAAACATTACCAAATGAGGAGAAAAGGAAGATGCCATCGAGTATCGGCAGCAAGGCATTCTTCTTCACCATGCAGTATTAAGCACTCCCCAACACGAGAAACCTTGACATACGCTCAAGCTCAAAGGATGGTTGAAATAGAAATTGAAGGTCGCCTGCATAGGATCAGTATCTTTGATCCTTTAGAGATTATATTAGAAGATGATCTTACTGCCCAGGAAATGAGTGAATGCAACAGCAATAAAGAAAATAGTGAAAGACCACCAGTTTGTCTAAGAAGCAAACGCCATAAAAATAACAAAGTGAAAAAGAAAAATGAAGCTCTTCCGAGCTCACATGGTATACCTGCTACAACAGCTCCTCTTCCAGAACCAAAAGTACGGATTGTTGAATACAGTCCCCCTTCAGCTCCTCGGAGACCTCCAATTTATTACAAATTCATTGAGAAGTCAGCAGAAGAACTTGATAACGAAGTTGAGTATGACATGGATGAAGAAGATTATGCGTGGTTAGAATTGATAAATGATAAGCGTAAAAGTGATGGAGTGTCAGTTGTTTCACAAAATATGTTTGAATTCCTTATGGATAGGTTTGAAAAAGAGTCTTATTGTGAGAACCAAAAACAGGGTGATCATCAGTCTTTAATTGATGAAGATGCGGTGTGTTGTATATGCATGGATGGTGAATGTCAGAACAGCAATGTGATCCTGTTTTGTGATATGTGTAATTTAGCAGTACATCAGGAATGCTATGGGGTGCCATATATACCTGAGGGCCAGTGGCTCTGCAGACACTGTTTGCAGTCCCGCTCTCGACCTGTAGACTGTGTGCTGTGCCCAAACAAGGGAGGTGCCTTTAAAAAGACAGATGATGATCGTTGGGGACACGTGGTGTGTGCTTTGTGGATTCCAGAAGTTGGATTTGCCAATACAGTTTTTATTGAGCCAATTGATGGTGTCAGGAACATTCCCCCAGCCAGATGGAAGTTAACATGCTACCTCTGTAAACAGAAAGGTGTTGGTGCCTGCATCCAGTGCCACAAAGCAAACTGCTATACTGCATTCCATGTGACGTGTGCTCAAAAGGCTGGTCTATATATGAAAATGGAACCTGTGAAAGAACTAACTGGCAGTGGAACGACGTTCTCTGTGAAAAAGACTGCCTATTGCGATGTACATACTCCACCAGGTTGCACACGGAGACCTCTGAATATTTATGGAGAAGCTGAAATCAAAAACGGTGTTTGTAGAAAGGAGGGATCAGTCAGAACTGCTAGGTCTACATCAAAAGTCAGAAAAAAGACAAAAAAAGCCAAGAAAACAGTGGTTGAACCCTGTACAGTTATGCCAACAGTATCTGCTCCTTATATCCCCCCCCAGAGGTAAGCAAACCATCAAAGTATGAGAAATCTTAACTTTATTATTTGTTTGATTTTAAACCAGTGCTTTTATATGCCACCTTTAAGTTTTTGTAAGTTTTTTACATGCTTTCTCTAAAAGCCTTTCTCAGAGAACTACTGTTAATTATGTACACTGTACTTCTGTGGAGTTGCATTAAAAATGCAGTAACTTCCTCAGAGAAATTAGTAAGTGATCAAGTGGTCTGTCTTGTCCTCAGAATGTTTGTTTTTCTTTTCTTGGTCAGACCAAGTTATGTTGTGTGTTCAGTTGTCACTCGCTGTACTTTAGAGGATTAACCACTGAATTTGGAATAGCAGACGCAGTTGATCTTCATATTAAAAAAAAAAAAAGCGCCGAGCTCAAAGTTAACTTTATTTGTAATTTTGGAATCTAAACTTCTTTTTCTAATTTAAAGAGACCCAAAATGAAAATTACAATTGTGTATATAAGTTTTGAATCTTGTTCTTCTCACCTAAATTAAGAATAAACTTGTACTGTAAGATTTAGGTAAATTTTATAAAAAAAACTTCAAGGAAGTGTTTTCTTTGTGGGGCAGAATAACTTCTCGGGAGGTGTTTCCAAAATTTATATTTATGTGTTTACAACACCAATTATATTTGTTTACCCCTTGAATTAAATTCTTACTAATTTAAGAGTGGTAGTCTGGAGAGTTTCTCAGAACAAGCACCACTTCCATGTGCAGGCTCATTGCCTGTACTGTGTGACAGGACTCTGAATGCACAGACAAGTGAGGGCTTTTAAAATAATAGGATGCCTTGTAAATAGTTGACTCACAAGTCTCAGGTAGTGAGCAATTAAAGCTGGTTAAATTAATCTAAATAAATAGGTGTTTTGAGACTGCAGTTCTTTCTTGTAATAAGTTTTGTTGATGTAAGAAGCTACTTATTGAGTGCCTTTGACAAACAGCCTTCAGCTCCCGTGTGGCGTTAACAAACATCAGATTGATTGCTCTGTTTTCTGTTATGATTTGCTTGGTAAAATTATATTTTTGTTTAATGATGTTCTGCAGAAAAACTTCAGTTGACAGTAGGCAACTAATATTGCTATTTAAACATGAACTGTTGTCCATGGAAGGGGGGAATTGGTGTAAAATAATTCATCTTTGTCTTAATTAGGACAATGTCAATTGGTAGTGTAGTGTGTTTATGGGTTTTTTAAGACAGTTTAAGAAGGAACATGATCTAGGAATTGAGGATTAGAAAGTATGTTCTCAGTTGTGCCTCTGGCAGCTCATTCCATTGGCAACTTTTAAAAATGCCAGACCATAAAAGATGTTATCATCAGATGGCTTTTTTAAAATAGTCATTAGATGCCAGGAGCAAAAATACAAAGACATTTTCTTCTTTCTTTTTTTTCACGTTAATGATTGAATTTCTTTTCAAGACTGCAGAGAAATCCAGCTTTCTTCTATTCATGCTTCTTTTCATATTTCTAGAAACAAGTACAGTTCTTATGCTGTATGTCATAAGTGTAAAAAATGTGCACAGTTTAAAGCTGTTTTAAAGTTGAACTACATTATAAATTGCTTGTGTTCAGCTGAGGGAGGCCCTTGCTTAAGTACTCTTTGTGACGTGAATATGTTCAGTCCTAGAAAACTGAGCCCTGAATTAAAACAGAAATGGGCATATTGAAAGGAAAAGTGATTATGTTGCAGACCCAAATCTCTAGTTTTAGACCCAAAGTTGTCTAGTTTTCTTTGGCTATTCAATTTTTTTCAATTTTAGGAAACAGTCACGAGTTTCTGTAGGAGTCAAGTACATTACCACAAAGTATTAAAAAATTATTTGGATCATTTTACAGTAGTTTTCATTTAAATTAATCCTTTTCTCTAATTATTTTTTTAGTATGCTTTTTTTCCCTTGGAGCTGAAGCATGATTTTCCAGAGGTCTTGAGGAAGAGCATTTAAGCTATCTAAGCTAGTGCAGAGTAAATATATACACTTAATGTTTAAACCCCAGTGCTTTTTTATCTTAAGAATTTTTTTAATGTGTTTTCAACACCTCTGGAAATAGAGGCACATGTAGAGATGCTTGGTTTGGATTGCTTTCTTAATAACTAGACTATACACCTCCTCAACATATTGGTGGCTCTTCAGTGTACAAATATGAAGACCATAGTGAGCAGTAAAGTACTTGCTAGATGCAGCCCCTGAGTACATGTGATGAAGCTTAAGGAAAGCTATCTTGCAGTTTATGTTGTGTTTCAGGGGAAGGGTTTGTATCCTTTCCTGGATAGTGAGAGTACATGAAAGACTGAGCATTTTAATAGCACAGTTTTTAATAATTCTGTTTTCCAAAACAATTATCCTAATGTTGAGGATAATTTAGAAAGACTGGATGTGGAACAGCATACTTCATCATTTCTACAGAACTTTCACAGCTTATGAATTTCTGGATCAGCTTACCTTAAGTCAGGTTTCTATGCTACTGCCTTGAACAACTTTGACCAGAATTTCTTACGCAGATTGCATACTCTACGATTTTTGCTGTTAAATTGTATCAGTAGTGTAATTCTCTAGTTAGTTTATAATATGATTATATGACCTCTCAGACTTTCATCTGTGAACTACTGATTTGAGGGTGCCAGATCAGAAATTCCTAACTGTTGATCCGTTGATGATAGAAGATGCGTGCTTGCTTCCCCATCTCTCTTGGTTTTTTTTTGTTTTTAGTTTTTGTAATTTATTTTTAATGCCAGCCCTATATGTGTCCTGTTGCCTAGGTATTTTGGAAAGTCTATACCTAAGTATCTATTTCCAAAGGTGCAGGAGTTCCTCTTAGAGCCTTAAGGTGGTTTCAGTTTTCAGCGCTTTCAATGCTGACTTGTAAGTTGGTTAGCACTTCTAATAATGTATGGGACCACCAGGGAGCTCTTATGCTTGGAGGATGTACATCAGACCTTTTGGCTATAGAGATGTGTTGTTTCTTCACTAGGAAATTCCATTCAGTTTTTATTGAAATACAAAACTCTTGAAGCTTGTTGCTTACACTGTACTGTTTGTACTTACAGCTTTTTTTGTTTGTCTGTTTTTGGTGGGGATTTTTTGGTTTGTTTTTCGGGTTTTTTGATTGTTTAAAAGTAGAAATAAGCTTTGTCTAAAAGTTGTGTTTCTGGGAAGTGCCAGAGCAGTTGTGCCCTGTGGGGAGGAGAATAGGAAAGGACATTCTCAAACTGTCCCTCTGTATGGGAGGGACAGACAGTACCTGCTCGTCTTGGCAAGTGGTATAGTCAAAATGTAGCCTCCCACTGCTACCAGATAGTTTGGCTGAAGAAAATGGCAAATTTGTTCCTGAAGTGTGGTATTGCTACTGGGGATGTGTAATGGTTGAATTTTCCCTAGTAGAGAGATGTCCACACTGCCCCCCCCCCAAAAAAAAATAAAAATTCTAGAAGGATGTTTAGACTGCAGGTCCAGAATTTTCAAGTTAGGAAATCCTAACTTTTAGGTTTGACTTGACAATCTATCTAACTGCTTCTCTCTGTTAGTTATCTTGCGCTGACTCTGTGCTCAATTTCTTGTGGATTTTTTTTTTACCTGCTGCTGCTCATCCTAGTTCTTTGTAACTGTTGCTTTACTCAGCAAGCAGGATGGGTACCGGAAGCAGAAGAGTTACAATGTTAGCTGGGAAAACTACATGGTTTCTCTTATTTTTGAGTGCTCGATTCCTTAGTACAAATAGCATTGGTTTTGTGTGGTTTCTTGATTTTAGGTGTCAAAAGAGGCATTTAAAATATGCTTGCTTGTTTGCATAGCCAGTGTCAATATTAATGTTTTTTAAAAAATGCTGCAAAACTATGATATCATGGCTTTATACTTGGAGTGTAATAGAATGTGATATAAAATATTTAATCTTAAGTATTTTTGAAGTATACACTGAGATACAGTGTAATCCGCTTTATTAAAATGCCATTCGTGCAAGTACTATTCTATTAAATGGAAGCTGACATTAAACGTATATAAATATTTGCTTTCATCTTTAGTTTTTCTTTCTACATGGTATGTTCGTTATGTCTGAAGTCAAGAAAACATTTGAAATGCAATAGTTGTATAGAGAGCAAAGAATAAGTAAAAAAGCCTTACTGTTATTATAAGTAGGAACACTGTATATTGTTGCATGAGATTTGTTGCATCACTAATATGAAAACAGAATTATAAGATTGTTATGGAAGTAGGTAAGTAGTAGCTGACAACTGAGCAAAAATTGCTGAGACTCTTGCAAAAACATTTTCAGCTCTTCTTACGGATCAGCATTTATGTGCCCCACATTAACTGATTTCTCTGTGTTATCTTGGCTTTTATTGGAAAGAATAGTGTGCCTGGTAGTAAAGCTGGATTTCTGTTACTGTGTATCAAGGCAGAACCAGTATTTTCTTTTGGTTTGTAATTTACCCAGTTGAGCTATCCAGAACTTTCTTACCAAGTAACTAAATGTAATCTTGTTGTCTTAACATAGGAATTTTGATTGTGTCTGAAAGGAAGTATGGACCAGAAAAACAAATAATAAATAAACAGAAAGTGTTGAAATGCTGTATAAGAGGAAAGGAACATATACAAAGCCTTCGAGACACTGTTAGTCTGCATTCACAGATAATGCTTCTTATTCATATATGTATCTTGTGGATTTCTTTTGGGGATTTTAAAACATGTTTTTTAGGGTACTGTGAGGCTTTTTTTTTTAACATTCAGAAAATTTTTAAGTGGGGGGAAAGAATAAGAAATTTGGCTTAAAATTCAGCATAAAAAAGCTATTGAAAAATACTCCTAGGGCCAGCATTGCAAAGAACTTGGAAACTGAATAAATGCAGACTAATGTCTGTTAACTCTTTATCCTTGAAAATACGTGTATGTATAATTCACAAAAACATGTGAAAATGCTTATTTTAATTCCAGGGGAGCATGATGTAGGTATGCCGTGTGATTGTACCTAATGCTTGGATCATAGAATCACCTAAGTGAAAGGGATGCCAGAAGTCTTTGTCCACTGATGTTTCTTATCACATTGTTTGACATTGAAACCTTTTTGGTGCATGTAGAAACTACTGCTGATGTAATCCTGATCTCTTTGCTTAAATAAAAGAAGTAATTTTCTATAAATCAAAAAAAGAGCTACTGTGGTGTTCACTATTTTTGCCTCTGTGGTATTTTAAAAAAGTAAAGGTAGCTTAGAGCATTATTTTGAAGCTAGTTCGTCTTGACACTGGTTGGCTTATTAAATAAGGATTAATTAATGTGTTTGAAGAAGTGTGACTTATTTAGTAAACTGTAAAAGTAGATTTTGAGTAAACATAATACATTCTTTTTCTTCTGTTTATTTTATGTGTACAAGGCAAAGAAGCTTAAAACAAATTACTACGTTACTTCTGTAAGGCATATTATTAGTATTGTGTATGTTTTCTAGGGGGTTTGGTCCACAATGATTATGTATGTGATAATGCAGTTATGAAGACCAAGATTTGTGTGATTTTTTGTTTTTCAGACCTTCTGAGTTTCACCAGTTATGTGAACTTCCATTAATTTTTTTTTTCTTTTTTGGTGGTGATTAGAGGGTGCTCTGATTAGTGCCATAGCAAAACATCTAAATAATGCATTGTCTGAAGAACTGTCTCCTGGCAGTTTTTTTTTCCATGATCAACTTACAGAATGCACAAAAAATTAGTAGATAAATACTGAGGTTTCTTTTTATTACAAATCAAAAGGTGATTTTTGATTAATACATCTGATGTGAATTTAGCCTTTTGATATTAGATTCCAAAATCATGTGTGGTATGGTTTTGACTGCCGCAAACAAAAGAAGTGCAGGAAAATATCTTGAGTAATTTAATGAAAATTCATTATATATGTATAGGAACTGGCAGAAGTAAATCTGTGCATATGATTTTTCTGAGAAGAGATTTTTCCAGTGTGACAGGGTGGGAGGTTTTCATTGTTTCGGTTTGGTTTTGTTTTCTTATTTTATTTATTGTTTCGGGTTTTCTTCCTTATCCAAAGTTTTGGAATATCACAAACTTAGTTGTTAAAATAGGAAGATGATAACTTGTTACAACTAACAGAGAATTAACTGAAAAAACAGTGTTTTCTTACCTCCTAGGTTCACTGTTCTACTTTTTCTGTCCAAGCAAAATTTTACAAGCTCTTCGCTCAAATAGGAAAAATAGGAGTTTCACAGTCATGTGAAGCAGGACAAAGTGTTTCCTACATGTGCATTCAAAATTAAATACTTTTTAAATACCAGTAAATGGTGAATAAAGAATAGGAACCTGGACAGACTTTCAGGCTTCAGAAGATGTATCAGTAGCTAAAATATGTACTGTTGGGCTTTCAAACTAGGAGAGGCAAATTCAGCAGCTAGAGTTTTATAACATAGCAGACAAAAAGGAACAAAATCTGAAAAGCAGCTCTAATTAGGAAAGTGTGTGTTTGTTGCATGGGGATTCTGCAGACTTGTGTTGCAGAGAAGTTTAAATGAAATTTTTTCAGTCTTTCCAAGATTTGATACTTACTCTTAGGCATGCAGCTGTCTTCTGCTTGGTATTAAAGGAATATTATCCTTTTTCGAAAGGAAATAAAGACATGCAGATGGATTCTGATTTTTACAAAGTTAGTAATTTACCTTTGTTGTCTTTTAAGTTGGTCACAACAGTTTGAGGGTTGTTGTTTTTTTTTAAAGTCGTATGGTATGTTTTATCTTTTATTGAGGAATGGGATCATGAAGTTGTGTCTCTTCACTGTTAAAAAAAAAAAAGAAGTATTTTGATAGATGAATACAATCACTTTGATAAGCAGCTGTTGCCAAAGCTTTCCCATGGAAAGAGTAGGGAGAGTGTCATCTGGTCAGGTGGGCTTTCTGATCTGAGTTTTTGTATATGGAGCTAGGAGGAATAGTTGGTAAAGCTCCAGAATTAATTCCAATTCCCCAAATAAATTCTTCCATAGCTCTTTATTCTGGCTTAGTGTTAGTTGTCTTTCAGTAAGTGTCACTGGAATTAGTACAGTTATCTGTAGGGAAGTCTCGTGTCTTTCCTGCTTCCTACAAGTCTCAATATATTTTGTGGAACATTCCTGAACAAGGCTTGAAAATTCAAGTGTTCTGGAAACTCAGTTTACTTTGTTGTGACTTGTTCAATTTAGATTTTTTTACATTTTGTTCTGACAAGTTTTAGAAACATATCTGCAATCTTTGTGTGGGAAAATAGGGTTATGTTATTTGCTCAGTAAAGTGGAACATAATTTGATTGTTTATGGATATTACCATAGGTTAAGAGAAACTGGTATGCTAGTGATAATGAAATTTTACAGAATAGAATACAGTTTTGCTGTGATATGTGTACCTTTAGTACTGGTTTACTGGATAAAGGACAATGCAAAATAACAAACTGATAGAACTGAAGTCCTGAGACAAGTGTTGTAATTAAAATACTAGGTTTTGTTCATGTTTAAAAATTGCTTGGTTTTAATAGGTGTTTGATCTTCCTTTGGGTATTTGATTAATACAGATTTTCATATTCTTTGTGCTTGAGTTACTATAGTAATGCTGTCAAAATCGCTTACTTGCTCAAGAAAATGTTTTCTCCAGTTTGTATTTCAAAAACTTGAAAAATTGTAGTACTAAAATAATATGTGTGGGGTTAAAAAGTGTGTATAGTCTGTGGTTAGTGGTGATTAATAAAAGAGTGGCTGATGATCTCTCATTGGCTTTCTTAGGTTAGACTACCATATTGTTGGTTACCAAAAATACTGGTTTCACTTTTCCCTGTAACCAGTTGCCAGAGTTGCCACAGTGCTATGTAACTGAAACTGGGAGAGGAAGGAAGTCATGAGTCAAAGAAGGCAGCTATGAGATTCGCTACAATGTTAAAAGTACATCTTCTACATTGACAAAAACGGTTTTGTGCATTTATCTAAAAGATGAGGAAACAAAGACTGAGTAACACACTTGGCTCTGAGCGCATTGACCAGTGTGTTAAGTGTATCTATCACCCTTTACAGGGTAGATTACCCAGCACCAGCAAATGTCTCCATGAGAGGAGGAGACTGTGGGTGCTGTTTCAAAGGGTCACTTCAAAAGGGACCTTTCCCTGTTTAAAGACAAGCAAGGAATTGTATGACATCCCCGTTTGTAGTTCACATCAGTGTTTCACAGTGCTGGGGCTGGGGAATGGAAATTGTACTGCCTCACTCAGCTGGCTGTGGTATGATTGAAACAATGCTGAAAAATGTTTTTGTCATCTGCGTAGTTTTGGCATGTCGCTCTAAAAAGACAAAAACAAGAATCAGTACAACTGCCAAAACATCAAAAGGCTTGCAGTGGTCATCAGCTTGAAACCTAATGCCTCTTTTATGAGATCAGTTAGCAGCAGTAATTGAATATCATTGGAGCACAGGCACCTTTTCAAGAATTTTCAAATTCCTCTATCAGTGTACTTTTTAAAAAATAACTGGTAAGTTGAGGGAAAATTATGGGTTTTTCTCTGAGTACTTGGGTATGCTTGACTTGCCATTAGAAAATAAAACAATACAGAAAGTTGTTCTTTTTTGATGTACTTATACTGGAAAAAGTTCTAGAGTGGACGTATACCTTAGCAAAAAAATGCCTTTGTTGACGTGTTTTCTGTAGTTCTGGGAGGTGAATTTAAGTTCTATACGCCTTGCCTCTGCATTGAGGATTTGTCAGTATAATGTTGCAATTAATCCTGTCATGTCCAAGCCCAAGTCAGATCCTGGTTGATGAGGTCTTTAAACAGCTCTCCCTTACCTGAGCCAAATATATGCTTTTTTTTAAATTATTCTTCGGTATTTTTTTTTTTATTATTACATCTTTGTTGGGAAAAAATGAAGAGGGAAGTGGAATGTGTAGCAAATTCCTTTAAGGGACAGGAGCTTCAAAATCAGACACAGTCTGTGCTACTTCTAGGGTTCTACAGCAGCAGTGTCTCATTTCCCCAAAGTGATTATATTGCCTGTCAAAATTGAAAGTGTTTGGGACAGAACAAGTCTACGTGGAAGTATCATACTAAGCAAGAAGATGGTTAAAGAGCTGGGATGTAGGTAGTTCATTGTTAGCATCTAATAGCAGATGTAACATCCTCCTAACACCAAGTTCATAGTGTAGAGGCTCCGTAGATATCTGCCACATGAAGAGTTTCAGACCTCTGTACTTCAAGAAGTATAACGCTGCTACCCCTGTGTGGTGTTTAAATGAAATACTTGGTTTTATTTGGAGGGAGGGCAGAGATACGTAGTTTCCAACTCCTTCCTAAGTAGTTTCTGCACTCCAAATTACCTTCCATTTATTTATATTTTAAAAGTTGGAGAGTGTCTTCTGTGAACATCTCTCTTAAGCTTATTTTAGCACTTTACTGTTACAATTATCTATGAGTAGAATGGTTCATTATGTGAGTTGGCAAATGTACTTAAAGCCGTAGTTAAAAGATGTTTGCTTAGTCTTGCCACATCTGATGGGCATGAAGCCAAGACACCTTTCTTCATGTTATGATTCTCTGATCTTTCCAAATAGGTGTGTATTTAGCTGTGCTTTTGTGCTTTTTTTGACTCAGTTCAGTAGCTTTTACTGTTTCCAAGAGATTTCTGAAAGTAATTACTTGATTTTGATTGCATTCTATAATTAATTGTAATTATGTTGTTTGAAGTTTAGTTTGGTCACATCTGTTCTGCACTGAGTAAATCTTTGTGGAGCCTGTGTCTGCCTTCCAGTGAAAGATGTACAAGAGAGTCTGAAGTCCATCTGCGGACCTTCTAAGCTTTAAGTTAAGCTAGAATTTTTCAAGAATACCTAACTAGCTTGGTTATTAATTAAAAAAACAGTGTCATTGAGGAACTGAAGGACACAATGGCACTGTGTTTTGAAGAAAACCTGGGTTTGCTATGCCTTTACCTCCTGATGACTGAAAGCTTTAGTTTTAGTTAGTGTAGCACTGAGTAGACCTATTGCATTTTATTTTATGCACAGCCAAAAAAATCCCCAGAGGCAGATGACCTTTGGTGAACTCAGAGTAGACTCACTTGTATGTTAGTCTGAAAAATATTTATTTTTCCCAGATATTCTTAAAAATCACTTTACCCAAGGCTTACTCCTAACTTTACATTTTTTAGGTGTTTGACTACTTTGCTTTTATCACTTACCTGCAAAACCACTTTTTTCCTAATACTAGAAGGGGAAAAAGCACAAAAATATGTATATACAGTCATGATTTTTATTTAAATGTCTCATGGTACTGCTCTACAAGTCAGACACTTCTTGAATTAATGTTTGCCTGGTTTAGTATTAAGTTTTGGAGAATATCTGATAAACCTTCTACTATCAATTGTAGAGTTTTACCATGGGCAGTAATATTCTGAGAGAAGAATTAACAGCTTTCTGTTCATTGTTATTATCCTTTCTGTAACTATTTTACATCCAGTTCTCTTTCCAACTCACCCCTGACCCCAAATGAAGGAACAATCTAGCAGTATAGGTGCCTTGGGGCATCTTGTGTTAATTTTACAAGGGCTGCCACCAGTTACAAATACCTGCATTATCATACAAAGAAAAAATCTTTTCATTCTATAACCATTAACTTTTTCTGACTTTTATTTTGCTGTAATTCCAAGATACTGTAGGCACAGAGAGCTGAAGTTTTGTTTCAGATAAGCTTTCTTTTGCATATAAATTTTGAGAGGCCAGTGTCCTGTATGAGACTTGGACAGTCTATCCTACATGTCATTATTTGAAATATAGGAGTCAGTATTGTTGTGTGTAGTGTTCATATAGCACTTTTCTAAAGTATTTGTAGATGAGTATATGCATAGAGTATTTGCATTTGTTAAAAAGCAGCTTTGGAGAAAATACTGATTGATTTTGATGGAGGTAGTTTCCTTAACTGTTTTTGTCATCCGCGCATCTTCTCTGGTTATTTTCATTGTATATGTGGGGTATAATAATTGTTCCTGTGTTTTTTTTATTTTTTGTTTCATTTATTTGTCAAAAATTTAATATTAATAGAGTAATACAAGGCTTTAATTTCATGTTTTTATGCAAAAAATTTGAGGATGTATTGTCTGTAAAATAAACTACTGATTCTTTCTGTAGATGGCAACAAATGATCTGATGACTTTCCTAGTGATTTGGAGCTTTTTATCTGATTTTATTTTCAATAAGAAAATTATTCTGAAATGCACATAAATCTTTATTTTCAGCTCTAATCTGGGATTGCTCTTCCAATAATGATTACGAAACGATTGATTCCTTTTAGCTTTATAAAGTACCTTAATCTATTTGGTAGAAACTGCAATGTCAAGTAGGTGTATTTGAATGTAATTTACTACCTAGAAATAATTGTCTGGAAGGGATGTTACTGAAACAAATCAGTAACATGGTGATTACTTCTGGTTTTACAGTATACATTCATATATATGTGATGTTTAACTTCCATAGATAAATATGTTTTATACTTGCTGTGAAAAATACAATATCAGTTTTTCCATGTTTTAGATTAAATAAGATTATGAATCAGGTGGCCATTCAGCGAAAGAAGCATTTTGTTGAACGAGTGCACAGTTACTGGTTGCTTAAAAGACTGTCTAGGAATGGTGTTCCACTGTTGAGAAGGCTGCAGTCCAGTTTACAGTCACAAAGAAACACACAACAGGTATGTGACATACTTTTTACTTACAAGAAGAAATCAGAAATTTTTTATTTTATGGAGTAAAAAATAAACTAGGAAACCTAGAGCAAAGTAAAAACTTCCTTTTACTCAGGACTGAATAAATTTTTTGCCTTATTCTGAAGTGATATTACCAATATTAGAAGTGAGGAATTATCTGATACGTCTTAATATGTGAGATACAAAAAAAAAAAAAATTGTGCCGGTTTTTCCTTCATTTTGCTTAAAGGTTTCACAAAAACGCTGTCATCAAAAATATCATAATGCCATTATTCTTTGATTAGTGTTGTAGTTTTTTGGAACACGTTCTTCAATGTTCTGTGAGTTAGATAAAAAATAAAAGTTACATTAAATTCGTCAAAAGATGCAAACCAGATGTTTTATTTGACACTTGAAAAAAATTGTGGATTTTAACAGGGTAAGGGGTTAGACAGCTAGTTTACAGTTTTCAAATTCAGATCCATATTTCCCACGTGGTTCAGTAATAACAGAACAAAAGGCAAGTTGATGATGAGGTTCAAAGACCTGTTTCAACTTCTGGTTTCACTTTTGACATGGTTAAGTGGGATTGTAGACAAGCATGAATTTAGTTGTATACTCTTTTGAGTAAGTTGCTGAAAAACATCAAAACAACGACTCCAGATGGTCTGTTTTGGTTTCAAGTCACTGCATAGCTTCAAAAATAATTAAAACTTCTGAATTCTATGGATTCATGTGTGTAAACTTCGAAATGCTGTGAAGCATCATGATGAGGAAATTCTTACTGCCTGCCAGTTACCTTTTTTTGGTTGAATGGAATGTGTAGTTGGCTGTGTTCTTTACATTCTCCAGGCATTTGACTTCCTGTAAAATAGCCTCTAAAACTTAGGAATTAATATTAGACAAATTTACTTGTGTTAAATTAAATTCTCCCCCACTCCCCCAAAGTGAAACTACTATTTTGGGTAGAATTGTGTTTCTGTTTCTAATTAGGTCATTGATTGATGTAATCATAAAAATACTGTGGTCAACACTGCTTCCTAATTATTTGATCTGTCATGTTGGTGTTTGTCTATTTTTTTAGCTTTTCATTTGGAAAAGCTAATTAATCATTTCCAGAGTAATTGAGATTGGAAAGGACCTCTGGAGGTCATCTGGTACAACCCCACTGCTCAAGCAGGGCCACTTAGAACAGGTTGTCCAGCACCATGTCCAGTTGGCTTTTGAATATCTGCAAGGCTGGAAACTCCACAGCCTCTCTGGGCAGCCTGTGCCAGTTCTTGGTCAGCCTTACAGATTAAANAAAAAAAAGGAGATTTCTGATGTCCATTCTTTCTTTGTGGCCATTGCCTCTTGTACTGTCTCTGCACCACTGAAAGGAGCCTGGCTCCATCTTCTTGCATACTCCCTTCAGGTATTTATGTGCATTGGTGAAATTTCTGCCCCTGAGCCTTTTCTCCTCCAGGCTAAACAGTTCCAGCTCTCTCAGCCTTTCCTCATAGCTGAGAGTCTCAAACTCCATTTACATGGATTCCTTTTAGAGGAGTTAACTTTGAATTTAAATCTACTGCTTGTTTATCTTGTTTTGATTGTTTCTATATTTCTTTGTTTCTCTGACCTTTGGTTAATCTTTTACTTCGGCATGAGAAGTTCTGAAGAGTGATACCTGTCAGTGCACCTAATTTGTGTTATTTAATAATAGTTGAAATTTATTTACTCAGATAATAAACTTTTTTTAAAATGAGCTTGAGTCCTTATAAAATACTAAAGTCAAGCATGTAAGAGTGGTGCTATTGTAGCACTATACAACTAGACCATAGTTAGTGTCTAAAAAGTTACACATGCCAGTTTTCTTCTGGGATGGCATGATAAGGCTGCAACTTTTCTCTATATTTAAATAAGGACTATCACAATAAAACTGTTATTGTAATTGATGTTTGAATAAAATAAGTCTTTTATATGAGCAGTTTAAAATTCAATTGCGTGTTTACATTTTGTTACAAACAGTGTTTAATTTTTTTTCTAATTTGAGAATGATTCTTAAATAAGGAAATAGTAAAAATATCTTTTAAATAAATCAGAAGCTATCTATTGGTCTGTTAAAAACTTTATTCTTTTGAAAAGTAAAAACTAGTTTCAAGGTGAGCTGAGTATTAAATAATTCTGTTGGTGAAAAATGTGTAGTAAGTGCTTTTCAGTGAGTAGCAAGTGTCCTGTGTATGACATTGTGTCTTTTCCATAGCATCTTCAATATGTATGTATTAAAGCAGTCATAACTGCAAGGCTTTTAATGTATTTTGTTACTCCCAAGTATAAACCTAATTATAATGAAGACATTAATAAATGACTATGTTATAGCTGTTGTGAGAACACCTTAAAAATTTTTAGATAGGCATGATTATTTTGTTAATTTCAGTCCAGATGGGAAAATACTTTTTATTTTCTATGAGAGGTCAGAATGTCAAGGAACCTACATAGATTTTCAGTTAATTAAAGAAATATAAACAGTGATGTAATACAGATTCAGAGGTTTTTTTCTTGTTATTTAAATGGGAAAGAAGTGTTACAATGAAGAACCAAAACCCTGAAAATGGTTTCAGGATGCCTAGTGGAAGGTGATTTTGATCCCTTTGTTTACTAGAACAAATTTGGCAAAGGGAGTGGTCTTCATGATTTAGATTTACTTACTAATAAATGTGTTTCAGAGTTCAGTTATGGTATACTTTTGAAGGTCTAAGAGATCTAAACCAGGCAAACAGACTTGCACTTATATATATAATGCCTCACCATCTGCAGAAATAAGGAACTCTCTAAAAGAATGGTTTATACTCTTGCTTCTCTCTCCAAGAGGATGGTTTATACTGTCGCTTCTCTCTCCACCTAGAAAATAAGGAAGGGTGTTGGAATACTCTAACAAATTCACATCCTCATTATTTTAGTTTTTTTCCTGAACTTTAAGAATGCTTGAATGAAAATAAGGTGTGAAATTTAAGTGCAAAGGCTGGTTGCTGCTGTAGTGAAGTTAGTTTAAAACTACCTGTTAAAAGAAGTAAAGAAGAAGGTGCTGATGACTTAAAGTCACACCTGCACTGAAGATTTCATTAAGATCACAAATTGCAACCACTAAATGGTTTTGTCTGATTGGCATACGAGTGCAGCAGAGCATGCTAATAAAAACTAATTGTATTGCTCAAGGTCCAGTTTCATCACTGTCATTCTATTTTTGTTTGTATCATATTAAGTTACAGTCTGTGTAAGGAGTGAGCCTGTTCTCACACATTCACATCCAGCATAAGGAGGGATCTGGTGCTGTACTGACAGTATTCCTGCTAGTATGGAGAGACTGGCAGCATACTAATGGCGAAACTAGTTCTCAGTTGGTGCATGTTCTTTGTGTAGATTTAAAAATGTTTTCGTCTTTGTTCAGTATTAATAAATGTGTAAGTTTTAGCTTTTCTAGGTAATAATGTATTCAGCAAGAAGTAAGTCCATTGGAAAATCATAGACTTTCAGAATGGTTTAGAGTGGAAGGGGCTTTAAAGATCATGTAATTCCCACCCTGCTGCCATGGACCTTCCACTGTCACAGGTTGCTTAATGCCCCATCCAGCCTGGCCTTGAATATGGTCAGGGATGGGGCATCCACAGCTTCTCTGGGCCACACGTTCCAGTGTCTCACCACCCTCACAGTCAAGAATTTCTTCCTAATATCTAAGTTAAATTTCCCTTCTTTCTGTTTGAGCTAGTTGCTCCTTGTCCTATTAGTACAGTTCCTGATAAAGGGTCCCTCTCCAAACGAGAGTTTCTTTATTAATTTTTCTTGTGTCATCAGCCAAGTGAAACTTGGTGGACAGTTATAAAAAGAAAGACTTGGAAGCAGAAGAGCTCTACCAGAATGGTAATAGAAATTTTAGAAAGCTAGAAATTCTGAAAGGAACTCTGTATATCTTAAGTTTTTTAGTGGTTGGTTGTTGGAAACCAGTGCATCATGCTCTTTTCAACTTGCCTGGACCTTTCAAACTAACTAAGGTATATGTTGTATGTCAGATACTAATGAGGTTAGGGCAAAGGAGGGTTATCTTAGCTATTAAGTAAAATGTCTGTCAACTTTACTTTGCATAGAAGTGTCAAAAAATGGGAGACTTGCTATTAACCCCAAGCCAGAGTGCCATTCAGAAAGGTAGTGTATGTGCACACAAAAAAAAGGCAAGCAGGGTACTCTTGGTATTTCGGGTCACATCTGCAGATTGACAAGTATGTGGCTACTTTATGAAATAAAATAGGTAAAACAACTGACTCAAGTTAAAGAATTTTTTTTGGAGTGCAACTGCACCTTGAAGTTTAGCCAAATACTTAAGTCTTTAATAAACTACCCTAAGGCCTGCTGCAACATTATTTTTTCTTGCTGTATTTAAGTTTCCTGACCGCCCTAAAACTAGTACAGCTTTGTTGACTTAACTTTCATCAGGCTTGGTTCCCCAGTTTCTTAAATTGTGCAGTTACATAGAGCTAAAGAGCAGACTCTGAATGTTTGCAAGCAAAGGGAGGACAAGCCTTCTACTTCTGGTAGTCACAACTTCATTTTGGTCCTGAGAAACAGTAGAACTGAAAAAATTGTTAAAGCTATGTCAGTTAGGTTGCTTTTCCACACATGGGGTCTATACTCAGAGATGAAGAGGTGTAGGAGAGCAGCAATTAGTGGCAGTGTAGACTTCCTACTTCAGTGAGTCTCTTGAGAATTTTAAGGAGTTGACAATTATTGAAAATATTGATATTTTCTGTCATAGTTTACTTTGAACTGTTCTGACCCCAGCAGTTAAATTATCTTGTCTATGCCAAGATTTAACTCCTTAAAAGAAATTATAACTGTTAGTTGTAATAGTTACTAGGAAAGGGAACAAGAAATTTCCAACTCCAGTTTTTATGTTGTTGTTTTGCTTTTTGTTGTTATTTTTTTGGTTATTGAAAAGAGGAGCAAACTATTATTGCCAGATTGCTTCTAGATAGTTGGTATTTAAGAATTTTCAACTTCAGTGAAGTCAGAGATTTGAATAAAACTGAGCTTTACTTTTACGAAGTATATAAAACAATCGAATACAATGGAGATTATAGAATTGTAGCGCTGGCAAATCTATTAAATAATGTTTTTAAAATTGCAGTGATTGTAATTCTATGTTTAGAACCATCTATCTGAAAAATTGCACAAGCTTCCTTTAGAGGACCTATGGTACTTCTAAATTACCCTTCTCTTAAGGAATTTATGGCTTTTAGTGTAAAAATTTGTAATTATGTTTGTTGCTCATCTGCTTAGCCACTTTGCTTTATTTCTCTGTCTTCTATGTTTTATAGCTTATGGAATTTACTGTTTTCATTTTAGCTTTTAGAGCACCCTCCCTCCACGATGACTTACCAAGTGTGTATGGCATTATGCTAGTTATGGGCAAGCATGCAAAGTTTTGGATATCTCTCAGAAATTCTGTTATAAAATATTCATTTTTTAAATATAATAATTTTTCAAAGCAGATGTTTCTTTTGCATAGTTGGTACTAATATCTGGACTTCGGTTTCTTTATGGCCTCATTCCAGGTGAATTACCAATACCGTTGGAATCCTATAGGTAGTATTCCAATATCCTCCCTTTTTTCTTATGGAAAATAGTAAAGGCAAACACACACTCTGGGTTTTGTATGTACAAATCTAAATGTATGTACAAATGTAAATACTGCAAGTGTTAAAACATTACATTACTCTGAGAAATGTGTAAATTCTTTCATCCATTTTCTAAAAGGGTGTATTGCTGCATTATTCATCTGCAATGCCATTTGAAGTTACTGTAGTATCTAACACCTTTTAATTTCCTGTCCTCACAAGCCATAATTATTTTGTTTTGTTACAAGTGTGTCCTAATTCTGCTGGGTGTGGGAGAGGTGGACAGGGTTGACCGCATGAATAATTTGCTTCTACCAGGCTGGAGTTTCTGAATAAACTGATGGTGTTCACCTAGTTTGGATTTTGATGTGAAAATGCTGTATTGTATTTTGCACTGTGTTGTATTTCTAGGTTGCTGTTTGCTGTGTTGCTTATTCTGCTGTCAGTAGCCTTTGACACAGGATTGCTTTCCAGTTTAGATTTTGTTTTCAGTTCATTCTGTAATTGCATAGAGCTATCTTTTAAAAAAAGGTATGCATTTTTCATTTCATGAAAATGTTTTGATTCTTTTCTTAGAGAGAAGATGATGAAGAAATGCAAGCCTTAAAAGAAAAATTGAAGTACTGGCAAAGGCTGCGCCATGATCTTGAAAGAGCGCGTTTATTGATAGAACTTATACGTAAGCGTGAAAAATTAAAAAGAGAACAGGTAAATGGAGCACCTTTTAATTTGGTGAAACTGTTCTGCAGAAAAAATAATTTAAGTATTCTCAGACACAGTTTTTTCAGTGGAAGGACTGCTGTATTTTAATCCTCATGTAGGGTCAAGTAATGTTGTGCATGTGTGCACTCAAACTATTTAAAACACATAAAATTTTTACAGAATCATATAATGGCTTGGTTTGAAAGGAACATGTAGTCCAACTCCTCTTTGATGAACAGGGACATCTTCAACTAGATCAGGTTATTCAAAGCTCCATTTAACCTAACATTTAATTTTTCCAGGAATAAGGCATCTACCGCCTCTCCGGGCAGCCTGTTATTCAGGGCTTAACCCTGATTGTAAAGAATTTCTTCCTTATATGTAGTCTGAATCTACTCTCTTTTAGTTAAAATCTGTTACCCCTTGTCCTATCACTAGAGGTCCTACTAAATCAGTTTGTGCCCATCTTTCCCTTTAATTACTGAGAAGCTGCAATAAAGTCTCCCCGAGGCTGCCTCTTCCCCAAGCTGAACAATCCCATCTCTCTCAGCCTTTCTTCAGATGAGAGCTCCAGTCCTCTGATGATATTTGTGGCCCTCCTCTGGACTCACTCCAGCAGGTTTCTGCCCTTATATTGGGAGCTGCAGAGCTGGATGCAGCACTCCAGGTGGGGTCAAACGAAGGCAGAGTGGAGGGACAGAATCAACTCTCTTGACCTGCTGGCCGCTCTTCTTTGATACAGCCCTGAATACAGTTCATCTTTTAGACTGCAAGTGCACACTGCTGGCTCATACTGAGGTTTTCATCCACCATTACTCTCAAGTTCTTGACAGGGCTGGGTTTGTTCATCCCTCAGCTGGTATTGATACCTGGGGTGGCCACAACCCAGGTACAGGAGGACCTGGAACTCGACCTTGTAGAACTCCATGACATTCCTAAGGCACCCACTTCTTGAGCTTGGCCAGGTCCTGGATGGTATCCTGTCCTTCAGGTGTGTCAGCTGCACAATTTAGCTTGGTGTCATCTGCAGATTTATTGAGGGTGCACTCGATCCTGTGGTCTCATGTAATTGATAAAGATACTAAACAGTACTGATCCCAGTACAGATTTGTGAGGGACATCACTCATTACTGATCTCCATCCAGGGTCTGAGCCATTGACCACTGCTCTCTGGATGCAGCCATCCAGCCACTTCCTTACCTATCGAACAGTCCACCCATTGAATCCATCTCTCTTCAGTTTAGGAGGAGGATGTTGTTGGGGACCATGTCAGAGGCCTTAGAGAAGTTCAGATAGATGGCATCCATAGCTCTTCCCTTGTCTGCTGATACAGTTACTCTGTTATAGAAGGCCACTAGGTTGGTTAGGTAGGACTTCGCCATGGTGAAGCCATGCTGACTCTCCCAAATCACCTCCCTCTTTTCCATGTGCTTTAGTATAGATTCTAGGAGGATCTATTAATCATCTTCCCAGGCACAGGGGTGAGGCTGAAGGGTCAGTAGTTCCCAGGGTCCCCATTTCTACTCTTTTTAAAGATGGGTACAATGTTACTCTTTCTCCAGTCACCTGGGTCTTCACTTCATTGCCAAGACATTGCAAATACCATGCATAGTGGCTTGGCTACTAGACAGCATCCATCTGCTCTTTCCAGGATACTTGTTCTTGCTTTCACTGCCTGTGCCTTCCTTGTCTGCTAGTCTGATCAGTCAAGTTTCCACTCATCCCTGCCAGTCACTTGCCTTCCTTTTCCAGTTTCTTAAACCTGGGTATCGAGCTTTTCTTGTATATGCAAAATTTTATTAAAGATCTGCCAGGTCTGTTCTGCTCGTCTCTCTGAGGGCAGTTTCCCATGGAGTCCTACGGCCTAAACTCCTTGTACAAATGGAAGTTTGCTTTCCTAAAACTCAGGGTCCTGACTTTATTTGTTACCTGACTCATATCCCTCAGGCGTATTAACTCCGTTAGTGTATGATAACTGCAGCCTTGGCTGCCTCTAGTCCTGATGTCTCAGATTAGCTTCCTGGCATTGGTGACCAGCAGATCCTGTATGACATTCCTTCTGGTAGGGCTGTCTATGGCTTGTCATAGTACTTTTCCAGATGTCAGAGTGGTTGAAGTCCCCAGCAGGACTAGAGCCTTTGGGTGCAATGCCTGCTGTAGCTGGAACAAGAAGGCTTTGTCAGTAGACTCCCCTAGGTCTGAAATTAATGCCAACCACAGGGTTCTATCTCTCACCTTGGTGTCTAAGCTTTCAGCCTGCTCATGGCTTTTCTTCAGGGACAACTCCTCACAATGTATTCATTTCTCAATGTAGAGGGCAACCCCACTGCGCCATTCTTGCTTCTTGGCCCTTCTGACCAGCCTGTAGCTATCCATAGTCACACTCTAGACATGGCATTTGTCCCACCAAGTTTCAGTGTTGGAAATTAGGGTGTAGTTCTCTAGCAACCCTGTGACTACCAGCTCCTTCTGTTTATTGCTCATGCTGTGTGCATTGGTATAGAAAAAATATTTTAAAAGACATTCTGTTGGACTTTGGAAAGATGATTGGTTTCTGAAGGAAGATTTGATCTGTTCAGGTTCTCCCGATACATGTCTGTATACTTAGTAGCACTTTTATTCTTCTGTCACAAAAAAAAAAGAATAATAAAAGCTGCATCTGAGGTCCTATGACATTCTGCAGTTAACATTGCCAGGAGAAGAGATTTGAGGAAATGATAATGCAGAAAAACAAAATTTTGTAGGAAAACTATGAAAGCAAAATATTTGCACTTAGGAATTTTTAACGGTCTTTATTTATAGAAACACCATTTCATTTTCACTTCTGCAAATTGTGAACATTGATTGCAAGCTAATATAATTTGCCATTCTGGAGTGCTTTCTGGAATTCTAAGCATCATTCATGGGCATTCACAAATCACTTGCTATACACGTGTATCATTATTTATATGGACATATTTTATGTATGTAGTTTGTTTATACTTTATTTACATGTTCATATTATACGTATATGCACACACCTTTCATATTTCATTAAGAATTTACTTTTGCCATAACAAGACTGTTTCATTGCTGATAACTCTTTAAATGGACTGAAAGTTAAGCTACAGAGGAATTGAAATAACTCAAAAATAATGAAAATTTTGAAGGATGTTCAAGTATTTGAAGATGTTGATTCTGTTTTTGAAATTATTTCCTTGGAATTTGTGTAGAACCTTCTTTCCAATTACTCTTTGTTTTGGTCTTATTGTAGCCTGTAAATCAGATTCTCTTTTTGAACGTCAAACATAGCAGTACAACTGAACTTTAATTTCAAATGTGTTATCCTTAAATTCTTGGTATTTTCACATTGTTGGTGAATTTTGATGCTGTTGTTATATAACATCTTTTCAAAGAAAAATACATTTAAAAGTGGAACAGAAGTATTACCTATAAAATACAAATTTGAGTTCTGGGAAGCTGGAGTTAAAGTAATGAAACCAATTTTTTTCTTATAAAATCATCAGCTGAAAACCTATGTCAAATGCCAACTGATGATGTTGAAAGTAATATTGAACGCATCTACTTAAATGTACTTATATTTTATTTAATATCTAAAATACTATACTATTGCTGCAAAACAACTTTAATACAGTATGTTAATGACAAATGCTCAGTTGAATGACTCTTACTTGTTTAGGTCAAGATTGAGCAGGTTACTATGGAACTTCAGCTTATTCCCTTCACCGTACTTCTGCGATCGGTTCTGGATCAGCTGCAGGAAAAGGATTCTGCTCGTATATTTGCTCAGCCGGTGAACCTTAAAGAGGTATGTTTGCAGCTGTGTTTCCTGATATTTACATATGGCTTGTTGGCACTTCAGTACAAGAAACAAGTCATTACATGCGGAGTTGGAATCAGTGATACCTTTTAATCTTTATTCTGATAATTAACATTATGAGTTACAGTTTACTGCTGTGAAAACCTTTTTATGTTTGTATACCAAAATAATTGCTGGAAATACTTGTATGGAATGTTGGGTACATATTGATATTTTTCAATAAGATGATTTTGGTATAGCAAACTCAAAGGTTATCAAAAATTGAAAAGTAGATAGTGTGTTCTTACTTGCACGTGAAACTAGACAGATTTAGAGTGTAGATGTTTGTGTGTGTGTGCGTATACTGCATACAAATATGTTTATTATACACGGAATCACAGAATCATGAAGGTTGAAAAAGACTACCAAGACCATGCCCACTAAATGATATCGCAAAGTGCCACATCCATTTGTTTGGAACACTTACAGGGATGGTGACTCCACCACTTCCCTGGGGAGTCTGTTCAATCCTTTACCACCCTTTCAGTGTAGAAATTTTTCCTAATAGCCAATTTGCCCCGGCGCAACTTGAGGCCATTTCCCCTCATCCTGCCACTAGTTACCTGGAAGTAGGAGTACATAAAACCACAGAATTAAAAAAAAAGTAGTTTCAGGCTCTCTTAGTAGAGCTCAAACGTGTTACCCAAGATGCAGAATATTGCAATATGTAAACTTCTGTTGTCATGCAAATATTTGCAATATCAAGATGTGCAATTCTAAGTCACATTTTGAATTTCTTGGATTAAGGAGTTACAAAATATGTTTAAAAGTGGATCAGTTAGAAACTAATGTTACTTTATCTCTAAAAAGACGATTTTACCCACTTGTGTTTTAAATATTTATTCAAAGGTTCCAGACTATTTGGATCATATTAAACATCCTATGGATTTCTCTACCATGCGGAAACGGTTAGAAGCGCAAGGCTATAAAAACCTCACTGAGTTTGAAGAAGACTTCAATCTTATCATAGATAACTGTATGAAATACAATGCAAAAGATACAATATTTTATAGAGCTGCAGTGCGGTTAAGAGATCAAGGAGGTGTAGTTCTCAGGCAAGCCAGACGAGATGCTGAAGGAATTGGCTACAACAATGAAACTGGAATGCACTTATCAGAACGGCCTAAACTTGAGTCACCCCAGCCTTTCTCCTGGGAAGATGGTAAGATGTTTTTCAGTTATTTTTGAAAGTTGCATTTTTCATTGCACACACAGTGTGTGTTCCATACAGATGTTTAGGATTGTTGTTGTTCAGTTTGCCAACTGGATTCCTCACCCCCCATTGAAAACATTTCTTGAAACATTCTGGTGTTTCTCTTCTACTACATCTGTCGTTACCTATCAGTACTATCCAGACTCTGATTTTGGCAGTGTCAGAGCCTAATTTAACAGCTCACACGGAAAAGGTTTTTAAGTTGAGTGCTTTCTTTCACATGATTTTATATGCTTGTAAGCCATGGAAAGTGACTGCTGGTGTTCATAAACTTCAGCACATTCTTAAATGACCTACTCAATTGAAAAATTGAGCATCTTTGTAATACTAGGAATTAAAATTTATTCTTCTGACATACACATGAGTTTTCTAAGGTTTGGCAGTGGAGGAGAATAATTAACACGTTTCTTTTATAACCGTAATTTTGTCCTTTTCTTTACCAAGAAGGAATTCATCTATTAGAGTGGGAAGGACTAATTATGTCTTCCTTCTGACCTTTTACTGTTTTGCTCTACTACTTAGTTTTTTTTAAGCAAAATGCTGATTAAGAAAAATAGTAAATATATAGTAGGAATTAATTTCAGTATTTCTGACTGTAATCTAAACAGGTTTTTGACAGTATTTTTTTATTTTCGCATGCAAATTTAGTTTTTTTCCCTCCAATTCATATTATTATTCTGAGAAATGTTCTGGGAGATGCTAACTCATTTTCATTTGTACATATTTTGACTTCAGTGGATAGATTACTGAATCCTGCAAACAGAGCACATATGTCCTTGGAAGAACAGCTGAGAGAGCTGCTAGAAAAACTTGATCTCACCTGTGCAATGAAATCCAGTGGGTCAAGAAGCAAAAGAGCAAAGCTGTTAAAGAAGGAAATCAGCATTATTCGCAACAAACTAAGTCAGCAACACAACCAAGCTCCTCAAATAGAATCAGGTATTGGAAGTTTTGAAGAAGAAAGTGCAGCATTAGAGCAAGATGGAGAAGAAGAAGGTAAGATTCTAAACCGGGTTTAAATGAGTACTGTTCTTAACCACTTCAGTGAGGTGCTGTAATGTGAATAATAATGTGAATTAAAGAGTTTGAGAAATTAATGGTAATTAAATTTAAAATACTAAGTTTTAAAATTAAAATACTAGTTTTAAAATATGCAAATAGCTACTGAATCACAACAAATATTTTAAGAGTAGAATGATCTTAAAAAAACATTCCTCCATTATTTTACATGGTAGCAAGGCTTTAAAAATTTAGGTGTTAAAAATTGAAAGTGCAAACAATCTCATATGAAAAGCATTCCGAAATGCCTGAGTGGAAAATATCTTTGTACTTTTGGAAATACACTTAAATGTCAAAATATATGTTAGGAATCATGTGAGCCTAGGTCATGGTAATGAAGACTCTGGCTGTTGTACTGTCTTTGTAGCCTTTTTTATTCTCTGCTCCCGACGCTGCGGAGGAGGGTGGGTAGCGTAGGCTTGGGGGTTATTTATTTATTTATTTATCTATTTTAAATAAAACTAACTATTGATAAGACTTAACAAACTTCATGTTGCAGAATCAAGTCAGCCGTATCTACCCAGCTCTTCCCTTTCTGCTTCTCTTCCTCCTCAAAACATTTGTCTCAGAACTGTGTCTACTCTTGGCTAATTGCCGTTGATTTCAATGACAGCAGTGTGCTAGGAGGATTAACCTTATATTTCAATTGATATCATATTTGCATTTTTAGCTTTTAAATTAATTTCTGAGGATTTTATTGCTCATTTTGAAGTGATGTGAAAAAATCTGTCACTCAAGAATTCTATTGACTTTGTTTCATTATTAGCTCTAAGAAATGAAACTTTCTGTTTAGGAGAGTTAGAGATGTGTTTCATTTTTGAATAAACACATTGTGTAGGAGGAGGAAAAAGCTTAAGGGAAAGCGGAAGCATGGTAATACATAAAATAGTCTCTATCTGTTGCAGCTTGATGTTATCAAAATTTTTGAAAGCTGAAGTCAATAAAATGGTTGTCCTTAACTGCCATTCAAACAGCAACTTAATGTTTAATTCCAAACATAGAACTTGCTGGAGATTTGAGCGTTGGTAGAAAAAGCATACATAAATCAGCACATCATCTTGTTCAGAAGCTTTTAAGTGTTCTCAAAATATTTAATGTTTCTTGGTTTTGGTTGTTTTTTTTTTTTAAATGTGGATATGGTTTTAATCTTAAAGTGATGATGGTACTAAATATAGTTCTTTAGGAGTGTGGGTTTTGGCACTTAATTAATCCACAACTTTTTCTATTTGTAGCTTAACATTTTTATGCCACAGCCTTTCACTTCAGCTATTTTTTTGTGGAAAAAATAGTCCACAGTGAGCAGTAGTGGTTTTCTTATATTTAGAGTATGCTTTTTAAATAAAACATAATGAAAGGCCTGATCTAGTTAATTGGTATTGTTACAGTTCTGATCTAGTGAAGAGTAATAGTAATCAGTTTAAATTTCAGTTCTCAGATAGATGGTACATGGAGAAGTAAAAAAACAAATTGCCCAAAAAAGATAAGAAAAGTAATAGAATCCTGTGCCCAGGATCTGTACAGGAGCTGAATTTGAAAGAGCTGTGAATTACCCCCTTGCAATTCTGTTTCCAGTCTCTGATCATGTGAAAAATATGGTACCAGAATAATCCCATGAAATTTAGGTTTTACTGTCCAAATAATTCTCAAGTGGTTTTATGTACTTTAAATCTTTTTGTGAATATTTTCCAATTACTTGTAAGAAAATCAGAATTTGTTAACAAAGAAAGTCACCTTGGAGATTCTAATGACAGGATTTTTTAATTACTGGTATGTTTAAATGTGCTTATCTGACTGTACATTCAATTCTACTGTCTTCCTGAAATACTAGTTAGCAGTTCTAATACCTGTGTGCCTTCAAATCATGGTGACCATAGTCATGCTATATTTGAAAAATAAGTATTTTTAATATGAACTATGCTATTGTTTGATTAAACCATAAACAATGGGGTAGAGATTTTTGTGCTCTTAGAAGTCACTGATTTCCAAGTAAACACTGCTGGGCCAAAACCAAACAGCATAGACATATCCACTGCAGAGAACTTAAACACTTAGGGGTTTTACAGGTGGCATAGAAAATTTAACTAAGTTTAAATATTTTATGTGATAGCATAAATAGTGCATTGGTGTTATACAGTTACTCTAGAATAAGTCTTTCCTTTCTGATATTTTGAAAGATTCTTTTGGAAGCTAGAAAGGTTTTAACATCTTTTTGAGTAGATTATTATGGGTTAGAACATCATTCTGTTTATGTTAGGAAATGCTGCAACAGTCGAATGTGTATTTTCTTTCCCATTACTTGCGATGAAAAACTGAAACTACTTTTATGCACTCACTGTCATATCTCTATTGTCTTTTCCCCAGCATGGGTTTACTGGAATTGACTGGGATATGATGATATTAAAAAAAAGTTAAAATGCGGGGGGAACGGGCATGGAGATAAATGGTAGAGGGTGGTTTTTCTGATTTCTCCTATCAAGTCTGCATTGTCAAGTGTGTTATTTGCCAACTAGTGGCTAATCAAGTGGCAGGATTTTGGGGGGTGTTGGTGTTTTCTCCCCCATTTTTTATTACTTTTTATTTTTAGGAGATAAAACTTTTGGCCACAACTGTAAAACAGCTTTACAAATCATGCTGTTGTGTAGATTTTGTAACACATTTTAGTTCACTCAAGTAGAACAGGTTACAAATACTTCTTTTACTGGTTATCTGATTAATTTTTTCTTAGGCAGGTACAGTGAATATTGATAAGGTGAAATAGATAAAAATGTATATTAAAAATTTTACTTGAATGGCAGTATAATTGCATTTAACAGATAATCATCCACCACTCCAACTTGCTAATGAAAAAATAGATTTTCTAGTTTTTACTTAATGAAACTAACATAACTGCATGAGAAGAAAGAAGTACTTATCCAGGTATAAATTGTTAACACCAACTATAAACATCTTCTTTTCTACCCCTGTTACATTCCCAGTATAAAAGTAGGAACTACTAACTAGGACAGATTGTTGCTAGACAAGTTTTGTTTTTAAAATGTTATGCTTTGTTTCCAGACAACAATTTATTTGGTGGGCTGCACATTTATAGTGAGTTTTATAACAGACTTTATAACTACAGGTTTTCAAAAATCACACTCTATTTATAATTTTTTCAGGAGATAAATCTCCCCCTAAACTTGAACCATCAGATGCATTACCTCTTCCTTCAAACTTGGAGACTAATTCAGAACCACCAACCCTCAAACCAGTAGAACTCAATCCAGAGCAGAGTAAGCTTTACAAAAGAGTAAAATTTGATAATGAATTATATAGCACTTCCATTCAGAAAGAAATAAATGGACACACTCCAGAACACTTACTTGACAGTAATCTCAATGAGTCGACTGTTTCTGCTGTAGCTGAGTCATCAACTGATGTAAACAGACGTACATCCATTCTCTTCTGCAAATCGAAAAGTATAAGCCCCCAAAAGTCTGCAAAGAACACTGAAACCCAGCCAACTTCTCCACAGCTAGGGACCAAAACCTTTTTGTCTGTAGTCCTTCCAAGGTTGGAGACACTTCTGCACCCAAGGAAAAGATCAAGGAGTGCATGTGGAGATTCTGAGGTTGATGATGAGTCCCCTGTAAAGCGCTTGGATACAGGTAAATGTTTACAAAACTTACTTGAATGGATGCATCTGGAAAGTTAACATACCTGTTATTTTTTACACACATGTGATTGTTAATCTTCAGATTTTAGCACTTGAAACAGGTTGTCCTCACAGTTGAGTAGTTACAGATCAGAAAATTTTTGATTAATTTTTGTGTTGGCCCTTGACAGTTAGACTTACTGAACCAAGTTTTGGTTCTTTGGTTTCATGATGCAGTTTTTAAGATTACACCTATGGGTATGTGATGTTTAAAAAAATTTCCTTTAGTTGAAACCTGTAGGAAAGATGAATTGGCTGCTTTTTTGCAAAACCCCTGTTAAATTACATGGAAACTTGACATATGGTGCCAAAAGTAGAAGGCTTGTAAGCAGGAGCATGAAAAATACTTGTGCCATGGATGACTTCATTTTGCTGAGTGTTACTCCAAGCATATTTTCACATTATAAAACTGATGACTGTATATGAGGCACTTTGTATATCTAAGTATTTTGTGGAAGTGTTAAAATCTCAAAATGTAATGACACTTCATGTGGTTTTTTTTTTAGTCTTTGTACTTTAAAGTTGAAGGATCTAAGTGTAAGATTATGCTCTTAATGAGACTTCTCCAAAGGATATTTTAAAGAAAATGTTACCTTGATACAGTTAGTGCAGAACAGCTCAAAACATTTATTACATCTTTTCTTAGCACACCATAGTTCTGTTTATCTGAGAAGTTTGTATAATACCTTTGAGGAAGAAAAGCACCATAAGGAAATTACTTAATGTGTATTTCATTAATGTCATCCATGGCCATTCCTGTGACTTTAATATTACCTTTGAAATAAATACTCTGTTCCATTGTTCTGTTGGGAGCTCTTCCAGGTATGAAAACAGCATGTGGGGGTTTTGTGTCTTTGAATGAAAGAGATAGGAATTAAATTTGAACATTAATAGTGAAGATGTGCTCCAAAAGCTGGAGGGAGGGTGGGTTTGTATTTGGGGGAAGAGGGGAGTGTTGTTAATTTTTAGGTTGTTTCTTTTTTGTTTGTTTGGTGGGAATTTTTTTTGTTTGAATTGTGGGATTTTTTGGGGTATGGGGTGGTGCTTTTTTTTAGTTGGTTGGTTAGCTAGGGTTTTTTTGAATGATCAGGTTAGGACACTAAGGATTCTAATGCTGGAGTCATAGCATGAGAAAATTTTAAGTGAAATTTAGTGGGGAGAAATGTGTTTAATTTATATTTTTGGGGCTTTGGTTTGCCTCTTTGGAAAGCCTCAACTTCCATTCTTTTTCCTAACAACTTGTAAAGAGCATGCAGATTGCATCTGGTACTGTAGTTTTCAAGTACAATCAAGTGAAGGTAGTGAGATAATAGAAATTAGTTAATCTTTATTAATAATATAAAAAGCTTTGGTTTCCAAATATTTTAATTTGCCATTTTATAATCTAGATAATTTCATTATGTACCTGTATATAGATTGCATTTTATCACACACAGTGAATCATTTTGTGCTAGATCACACCAGGAATTACTACTAATTCCTCGAAATTTTTATGTTGAACATTATGAATTTTTTCTTTTGGGGGGGAAAAAGATTTTTATTTTGTAAGAAAACAAACTTAATTCTTAAAGGAAAAAAAAGGCAGCAACAAAACGAAAACCCACCAGATTTCTGAATACATTTACAATCAGCCTTTTTTCTTCTTTTTCTCTATTGATTTAAGTGTATGTGGAGCAAATACATTTTTGACTATCTTCAAAACAAACAACCCAGTTACAGGAATAAAATCTAGAATGAAAAGGTTTTTATTTTGGTAATTTAAAACAAAATTATGTAGTCTCTTCCTGAAGCTAGTAAATATATAAACAGAATTAAATTTAAATAGAACTAATACTTAGAAGGCATTTACAGTTAGAATTTGTACTTGTACAAGAAGAGTGGATAGAAACAGTTTAGCCAATTAATATTTACCTGAAAATGTTGTTATTCTTTAATAGTATCTTGTTTTTTACACATATGTGGCTCAGCATAAGATGTGGCAGCTTATCAGATCTTATTCCTTTGATTCATTTTCCTGTTTGCAGCCAAACATTTTGCTTTCACATAGGAAATTTTATTCCTCATGTTATTCTCAAATTTGTGTCTCCACACTAATTTAAGCAATTTGCAGTTGGCAGCTATCTTGAGCTACGATTCAGCAGGAAACCAGCACAAATGTCATGTACTTTCCAAGATCTAAAAACAGTTGAGTGTTTTTTCTGTATTCAACTGGTGTTGATTAATTTAAATGCACAGTGATTGTTTCGTGTGAAGTCTGATTTGAAATTTAGTTATTTGAGCACTTAGTGATGTCCAAGAACTTAAGCTGCCTGACTTCAGGAAGTTTGAAAACATACAACATTTTCAGGTGTATTTGCAAACAATAAAAATATTGGAGATTGTGAAGGCCTAAAAGGATTTATTCCTTGGCTTGTTAAATTAGTCAGTGTAAGACTGACTGCTGAGTTGTCAGGATAAGTTTGGTTGGTTGGTTTTCTAATGGGTTAAAAGGCCACTGGGGAGCTCAAGACCATTTGTTGAGAAAATAAAGCAAATTAAGGAGGGAAATTAGGAGGGGGAAAAAACCCCAAACCCTGCTGCATTTCTTAGTTTGGTTTTTCTCCACTCAGACTTTAGATGGAGTTCTAGCAGCCCTGTGGAAATTTCTGCCAATTCCATTTCTGGGAACCTTTTGAGAGATAGGAGAGGGTTTTTGTAATACATGTAGAGTAAAATAAGTGCCTAAGGCAGAAAGACAGGGAAGGAAACTTTGTCATGCCAGTCAACACAATTACATTTAAGAATGTAAGTGTTCCTTTTGGTTTTATTTGATATAAATAATCGTAATATTAACTTCCTGACTGTGAAAAATCCTTTCTGTGTTTCTTGGTTTACATTATTAAAATAGAGGGAATTTTGAGCAGGTTAGTTGAGAATGGTGTGGGTTGATGAACATCTGGATAAATGGCGACTTTGTGTTCTTTTTGAGGCTTGTGAAGTGTGTGCATGCATAAGGTACCTTATGTGTTAGTATTCTGGAAATTTTTCTTCTGTCTTAAACACGTTAATTTCTTTTAAAATTATGTCTTTTGGGTTATTTTTAAGATACTAATTATTAGCACCCAACTTAAAATTGCTGTGTTTTCTAAGATGATTATAACCAAAACTTCTGTAATAATAAAGAAATATTTCTAAATGCCCTTAAGTTTTTCTTGATGCTGTAGGAATTGTGGAGACTTTTACTGTAGTCTGGTATTGCTTTTTATTTTGTTTTTTTTTTAATACTTAGCTCATTTCTTGGCCCAGTTTTGGCTTTCTAAAAAATTAAATGTCATAGTCCCCTATGTGCTTCATCTGTGACATTTAAGACTTTTTTTCTTTGTGGTGCAGATGGTAAACAGAACTGCGGGATTTATTGAAGATATTAAAAAGTTAGTGAATTTGGAGATTCACACTGTGCTTTTTATAAGTGTGTTCTTAATTTATTTAAGAAGACACTTGCCATGATGTTAGGGCTCAGTATAGTTGATGTACCTTCAAATTCACAGGCTTAGATATCATGAAATCCCCTCTTAACAGACATAATAAGGTACAAAAGTGCATCGAGTCAACTGACCTGTTTGGAACATCAAAGAATAGTTTGGGTTGGAAGGAGCCTTTAAATGTTATCTAGTCCAACCCCCACATACTCAACTACAGGTCAGATTTAAGAGATGGACAAGAGAAAAGGTTAATGCAGTGACTCCAGCAGTAGCATCAGGCACTGAACCTGGCAGGCAAAAGTACCAGTTGCTTAAGGCCCATTCTGCTGTGAGTGGAGAGAGTGGGACAATTTACACAGCATGACTGACTGTGAATTAATGTCTCTCAGAGAAGGTTTGTGGGTGGGTTTGTGGGGTTTTTTTCCCTTTTCCCCTTTTTCCATTCATTGAGAACAGATTAGATTATGTATTTGCATGCACAGAGGGATGTCCTCCGTAAAGAGTAATTCTGGTAGCCTGTACTCGTTCACTGTGTCATACATACAGTCCAGTGTTTTGCGACAGTTTTCATTGATAGCTCTCCTTTGTGTTTCCCATTGTAGTACCCAAGTGTAGTTTCTTTGGCGTGCACAGGGATAATGTATGCATTAAGAAAATACTGCAAGCAAAGAAACATGTAGTGCTCAAGAATGGGTAAAATTGACGCAAAGTTGCTCTTTTTTCGTTGCTGCCAGAACAGTGGTTATTGGTCATGCTGTCACTTTGACAGGTCATGCTGTCCTAACGTTGGGTAACACTTCCACTTTTTGTTTTCTCTTCTCCTTCCTTTTATTCTATTTTCTTCCTTGGCTTTTCCTTTTTCCCTTCCCTCCAAAGCTGTAATAATGCTTAAAAATTACTTCCTAACAGCATGTCATTGGGAAAAATGGAAACAAAAGCAAATGCTGGGAACTTACCTTCAGCTTATAAGCATGGCTAACTCCTGAGTTCTCTAAAAAGAATTCTGTGGAAGATAAAAGTACTTCAGATCTGAGGGGAGAAAGGCAACTATAGATTCATCTGATTTGACACAAAGATATGAACGTGCAAGTCAGCCTTTTTTAACTCTTTTTTTTCAGTGTTGCCTAGAAATAGCAAAGCTGGGCTGATATTTAATAGCTCTTGATTACCTTCACTTGACGATGCTTCAAGCACTGTCAGGTTGACTGCATGAGCAGTGAAACATCTCATTTGGTCTTTGCAGCTCTTGTCCATGAAGCTTGGAAGACAATCTTAGGATAGCAAGCACTGTTAATTTTTGCTAGGCTGGTATAATTTTTTAGCATGATGTTGCAGTCTCAAAGGATTCAGGTCATGTACTTCCCCAAGTACACAGCAAATTCTCATAAAAGGAGTCTGTAAAGCACTGAATTTTTATACTGAATCGTGAAGTTTTAATCTCACTGCGTGAAATACCTCTCAAGGTAAAAAAGGCCTGGAAAATCAGGACCAGGAATGCAGCTGTGTAATTTACTGAAGTAATTCAAAGATTTTCAGTTTATTGTGGTGTCCTGTATGTCATCTCAGGCGTGGTAGATCTCTGCCATGATCTTTCTTTCAAGTAGCAGCTTGAGTTTCATTTTCTGTTCCCTGTCCTAGAAAGAAGGAAAAATTAAGAACCAGTTTTCCTAAATATCTGTAGAAGGAAAATAAATGCTAAATTATTTGTTTTGTTTTTAATAGAATAGGATAGCTGGACCTGCTTACATATGAGAGCTTTGGAGTTCTCTGTACATCTGTTTCCTTTTCTTTGGATACCATACTCAAAAGTTCTGTTTTCGCAATTACAGGGAAACCCTTGCTTTCAATGAAGAAAAAAAAAAAATGTGTTGTTAAAAGCTTTCTGTGAAATCCTGTAGATTTTAATCTGCAGCCTCCCTTTTTAGGTACAAGTCCTGCTGGGTTGCTCTGAAAGACTGCTAGGCACTAGGTTTTTCATGCAGTATATAGATAAGTAATTACCATGCTTTTTCATTGTATGAGTTGAGAATTAAAATCATCTTTATTGATTTAAGTCTTTAAGAAATCTCTAAGGTTTTTTTTGTTTATATCATGATTTTGTAGGTGAGAGAGTAAAAATCTTCAAACAGAAAATGTGTACGAAAATTTGTTCCTTTCTAAAGGATCTTCACTGTTTGTGCATAAATCAGTAAAAAATGTTTGGAAAAAGATTCTGAACTTAAATCCTCTTAAGTAGTTTTTGCTAAGGGCAAAATACTGACTAAATATTACTGACTTTCTATAGTAATTTCTTGGATTCTGAATGACAAACCATTGGTCTGTATGTGATTCAGTCACTTAAAAGTTGTATTTTACAATAATCTGTTTGTGTTTTACATATCATGAATTACATAAACCAAAACTGATTCAAGAATTCAGTTTCTAAAGTTAGTTTTGAATTTTTCAGATTTTGTGAGTGCACTTTTTAATGGCATCTTCTACTATACTGCTTCAGCAGTCTATACCACTGGAACAGCTGATACTGTCTTAGAAGTTGTAAATGGGGTTTTTTTGTTGGGGTTTTTTTTTTGTGGGTTTTTTTTTTTTTGGAGAATTTTTTCTGCTTCTATGCTCTTTTTTCATTTCAGAGTTTTCTGGAGTGTTTTCAAACTCGTCCACTAAGGTTGCCTCCCACTTGCATATTTTAAAATGCCTTGAACAATCACCCTACAGTATGATGATCCTGTTGTAGTGCAGAGCAACTTATGATCCTTATCTTATGGAAGCTGTAGTTATTAAATGTTGATTAGTTTTCCTTTCTGTTGTGCAAATCAGATTCTGCTGTTGTAGCAGACTTTCATCTGATTAGACAGAGATACTTCTTACTCCCAGATTTGAAGAAAATTAGTAGTTACAAGATAAATTCTTTGGCATTCTTTTGGAACCCATCAAACAGGTCAATCATTGAGCCACCAAACCGTATTTGTTCTATGTCACTTAAATCTTTAAAGGTTAAAATTTTCTGGTTAGGATCTTGAAAGCTGGTGCTGTTTGGTATGTAGATGCCACATCATGGGCTCATATTGAGCTGTCTTTGCTATCTTTAGCCATGACCAAGATTTAAGCAAGTTTTAAAAGCTTTATTTCCAAGGGGACTCTTCACACCAGGCTTTGTAGTCTTTAAGTAACTGGCTTCCATTTTTACTGCATATTGAAGACTGTTTTAAGCACTGGAAACTTTTATGTGCTCTGATATTCATCTGTGTATTCTGAAAAGAAGAATTGTGTCTAATACTTCTACTGCACTCCAGAAGTTACTGTTTGAAGTAACATTTAAAGGGTTACTCTTAAGACCTCTTTTTTAAAAAAACCTAGTGGATGCCTTCCTGTGTCTGCAGTCTGCCCATTTTTAAGGGTTGCATTGTTAAGAATACAGTAACCTCTAATGATTTATTACTTCGAAGTACTCCTTTATCCTTTGTTTACATATCTGTAGTATAAATCCCCTTAAATCAGTGGCATCCCCATTTTTACTCTTACTGGAGGTATTTTTAGATACATTTCTAAACTGTGTTCTTGATGCTTATCCTGCCAATGGAGGTTGTATTCTGTGCTTTCAATGACTTTCAGTATTTATCAAGAAAGAGGCCTGAATCAAAGTGAAACTTATTTAGATTGTCCCTTTAGAATCCTTAGCTATTAGTGATAGAATATGTGGGACACTTGTGTCATTCTCACTGTCTCTGGACGCTGCTGTAAGGATGGCTTATTTATTTGAAAGCTCTGTTTCCTTTCAGAGAGACTTAATGGCTTTTTCACTGTCTTCCAGGTTCTCATATTAACTAATATCATGCTGGGTATTTATCTCTTTGGATCCTAATTATTTTCTATTATCCTCAACATGGAATGGAGTTCAATTAAATGATCATTTTGGAACGCAGAAAGACAATTACATTTGAAGTAATTAATTTGGATCATGTTGGAGACACCAGCCATCCTTAAAACAAAAAACAAATAGAAATGAACACTCTTGGAGGAAGTCTTTGACATAAATGAAACTATGCTCTTCATTCAATAGATTGCCCCATTTCCGTAAGTTACAAAGTTGTACGTGTTGTAGTATATGTGACACAGATTGGTAGCAGAGTTTTATCAGTCCCAGCATTCTTATTCCCAGAACAAGTTCTGTGAGAGCAGATTAGTTAAGAATGCTGCATCTCCATCCTCTTCCCTTCCCCAAAAGAACGATCTTCTCTTCCTTGGAGAAGTGAAACCTACCAAGAAAGAAACGGTTTTTAAAACAAAATACACATTTTCCTCTACTGTATATATATTTTAATGAGGAGTAACATCACTGGTTCTGGGTAAGTGCACAAGTCGTGACTGAAAATGAGACTAAATAGTGTTATGTAAGTGCTGGTGCACGGTGTGCAGTCATTTTTTGAATGCTCCCAATTTTTTTAGTGGTTGAACCTCAGCCCTTCAGGTCTAGTTTTAGTAGAGCACTTCATCTTACTTGTGTAAGATGTGCTTGGTTTTGCATCAAACTGTGCATAGTACAGTTTTAATTGCTTTAGAATAATTCCGTACAAGTTCTGCTTTATTTTTGTTTCAGCAGAACTGTAAGATGTGGTTACTGTCTGAAGTGTACAATTCTGTATTCTGTGGCAACATTTTGTACATTCATGGACATGCTGTGCTGCTCTTTGGACTGTCCTGAGCTTTGTTCCTCTACCATTTTTTCCAAACTTCTGCTCTCTTTTGGGAATTACCTTTTCCACTAATTCTTCCATTAGTGCTTCCATTAATTTGGTATAGGCAACAAGATTCTAACTTGCTTGATGCAGGTAGTCAGTGAAGTTTTAATTGCAGCTTAACAGCAAACTGGCACTGTTGAGAAAAAGTTAAAACTTTGCCTGATAAATACAGTTTTCAGTGCAGTGAGAGACCTGTGGAAAAGTATCAGTCTGATCATCTTTGCCTTACTTTTTTATTTTCTTAGTTAGCATTTCTTTATTTTCAGAATGATTGTGTTTTATGCTGTGATTGACAAGGCAGTAAATTTTCCATGTAAATTGAAGTTGAGCTGAAGATCAGGAATGGCACTAACCCTGCATTTAGGATTGATAGCAGACTTCGTTGTTTGGGAATCCCTTTTTAATTGAAAAAAGTTAGGTTCTGCCTCTTGAGAGTGGACTGCTTTTTTGAAGAAACTTAAGAATAGAGCGGGGAAAAAAGAAATTACCTGCTAATGAGTGGTCTTTAGTTTAGTCTTTAGGACTTTTGCGGGGGAAAGAGAGGGTTGTCATTCAGTGGTGGTGGTGAGGCAGTATGTGTGAGAAGTTCAGTACCTGACATAAAGTTTCACTCCATGACTATAGAGGAAGCTCATTTGATCTAACAAAATCATGAGCTTTTGGAATGTTGGAAGCAGGATGAGTTAACATCTCATGGATTTTCTTTATGCGTATTTGACCTTCTCAGTTATATCTACTGATTCAATAAAACACATGTTCCTTATGGCAAATGGAGATCTTCAATTTCACTTACTCTAGCAGCTACAGGTCATTGGGTGTTTCATGATTCATGGTAGAAAATAGTTTTGTAATGATATAACAGCAACCAAATTCTGTATTATTTCTGATTCTTTTTTTTTTTGCACATCAGTGCTACTACCATAAAGCACTTAGATTTTATTGCCTGGATTTTTCTGGCAAATTACAAGGTCACTTGCGAACTGCTTCATCTATGACTAGATATGAGTGTGTTTTATTTAAAATAAACATTGAGGTTTTTCTTTCCTAAAGTAATGCATATTTTCTTTCCTTATAACTTCTGAAATGTGAACTGTATAGACTTGAGTCTCATGGCTTGTGTAAGCTCCTGTCATTTGGGGCTTGATGCTCAGGAAAATTATTCCTTCTGATAGCTTGCATGTTCTTTGTTTTTCATACTTCCACAAGCAAGAGAGAAATATGTCTTGGAACCTCTAAATTCTTTTGCACTTTAGTATTCCTTATTTGTCAAAAATGTTTTGGGTTTTTTTCCCCACTTATCGTAGTTTAACCCCAGCTGACAACCAAGTACCACCTAGCCACTACCTCACTTCCCTGCTCCTCCCTCCCCTTGGTGGGATGAGGATGAGAATTGGAAAAAGGTAAAACCTGTGAGATAAGAACAGTTTAATAGCTGAAACAAAATAAAATATAATAGTAATAATAATAGGAAAAAGAGGCATGAAACCCAAGAGAAACAAGTGATGCATGGCACTGTTGCTTAGCACCCACTGACCAGTGCCTGGCCCAATGCCCCAGCAGTGATCAGCCCCTCCTAGCCAACTCCCATCAGTTTGTCTGTGAGGCATGGCACTCCATGGTGTGGAATACCCTTCTGGCCAGTTTGGATCAGCTGTTGTGGCCATGCTCCCTCCCAGCTTCCCATGCAGCTGCTCAGTGGCAGAGTATGAGACACTGAATAGTCCTTGACTTATTCTTAGCACTACTCATCAACTCAAACATCAGTGTGTTATCAACATTATTCTTATACGAAATCAAAATACAGCACTGTACCAGCTACTTGGAACAAAATTTGCTCTATCCCAGCAGAAACCAGGACACCACCATTGGTAATCACTCTGCAGATTGATAAAACATTTTTTACTGTAATCCTAAGTGAATTAAATGAGTCATTAAACTCACAGGTTGTAATAAAACTAGAATAAGGCTGGACTGCCACTGCAGAGAGCTGTCTCCATTGCATGTTTCTGTTGTATCCCTTTTTCCTTAACATCAGCAATCAGGTGATCACATGGTTGCTGCTCCATACCATGACCACATAATTCCTTAGTGCTGACATGGTCACAATGAGAAGACACCATTGCCAGGGACTGAGTGCCAAAATGTCATTTTGGTGACAGCGCAGTCATAAACTGATTGAAGTAATAAAAATATGAAGCACTTTTGTCCTGCGTGTGCATATATGTACAAAACCAGTGTATACAGAGGTAGGTACCCAAGTCACTTTTGGCTTGTGTATGATTATTTTACACATGCTCTTATAATGCAGGTACTTCTTTCCACTTTCACAGTCCATTGGAAGCCTGAACTGTGCTCTTGTTCTGGCAGCAGTCATTACTTGATCTGTCTTTCTATTTAAAATTCAGTCTGTGATCTGACTTGTTTCTGCTGATAGCTGATTCACATTAGCTAGATGCCTGAGCAATAACTTGAGTAATGTGTCTCTGGCTTGTGGTAGGATGAAAACAAAACCGTTTGTACACCTCACTTGAAAGATACGTGAGGACAGGATATTGAAGAATAAAAAATATTTTTATTCTTATATTTTAGGTCTTTTTGCAAAGACCTAAGAGATGTCCTTTGCAGAATGTTTTTTCAGCTTTTCATTTCAAATGCCATGTGAAATGTACTGTGATAACTTAAATTCCCCTATACACTTTCTCATAAAGGATGTTCTGTTTCAGCTCAGTCTAGGACCCAGCTTCTCCTCAGTCTGCAGATATCAACTTGCTGAGAGTGAGAACAAGATTAATCAATAGCACTGATCAATAGTTTGGTGCTTAACACTCAGGACAGTGCTACCTTTATAATTTTTCTTCTGTAGGATATCAAAGATGAATATAGGAGTTACAAAACAGATGTTCTTGAATGAATATTTACATTGTCAAGTAAATGACAATGAAAGAGAATGCTTATATGTAAATCTTTCAGAACATTGAGTAAATTCTCTTTTTTCTCTTAAAAATCTGGAATCATTTTGATAATCCAAATGGAAGGTCTCCTGGGGTGGAGGGAAAACCTCCTTAAGTCACTGTATGGAAATGCTTGAAAAATTACTAGATTGTACAAAGTAACTTGCTAAGCTCAAGTTCCTTAGATGTCATCCTTCTTTGCAGAGGTCTTCACAGCAAACAGACTGGAAGAATTAAACTTAATAAAGGGAGTTCTGACATAATTGTTTTATACTACAATGCTCTGTGGAGGGGCCCGTGAAGTTACGTAACCTAATTTGACTGTGTCTGAATGTACAATGATCATGATGGCCTTCAAGTCTTTGGTAGTGGTAGAATGGCTGGGGTGGATAGCTCTTTCTTGTGTTGTGAGCGGCATGTTCAGAATTGAATTTGTGTTAAAATTTTGTTCTCTTTGTAGCCTACAGTTTGCAGTACAGGCTGGTACCATTGCCTTTAGTGAGTGCATTTCTGATGGTATTCTAGAGTCTCTGTTGGATTCTTTCCTTGTTAGTCCTTATGTCCACACCCCCACACACTCTCCCACACACCCTGGAAAGTCTTCAGAATGCCATCTTAAAACTCGTCATTTGTCTGTTCATTGAAGTATAGAAATGGCTTAATAAGGACTATACTGTTTGTATAGCAAACCCAGAGCAAGATTGGCAACAGCCCATCAAATAAGTAGCTTGTAATACAAAAGCTTTTTTAATGTTTTCATTACAGTTATGGAATTAAAATGTAATATCCTTCAATGTCTATAAACTTGCGTTAGGGGAAGACTAATTAAAAATAGTGATGTGTATATTATTGATTATTGGTGACAGAAACCAGTCATCTTCATGTCAGTCAGTTTGAATTTGCAAAAATGGAAAGACTACCAGGAAGAACTAGATACTGTCACAAAGAAATCCATACCAGTGTTTACTTTCATTGTTTGGAAAGTATTTTAAAGATTATAGTGTTGCATTCAAATGAGTCTTTTGTTGTCTTGATAATCTGCCTGATTTGTAAGATTTTATTTTCTTGGGTTTTTTTTTTCTACTCAGCTTTTGCAGCCTGATTGTTTTAGTAGTTGGAAGCATTACAAGCAAAGACTGATTTGATTCTCCATTTGGCATCTGTGCTTTGGTTTTTTTTGTACCTTACCTAAATGTTCATCCTTTCTTTAAAATCTGGACAACAGGAACTTCCTATTTATCATACCTTTTTGAAATTAAATATTTTGTTAATATTCATGTTCTTTTTCATGACACCAAAATACTTGAAAAACAAAACAATAATGATACATTGTGTGCATACAAAAAGTTGTTAATGAAAATGGTGTGGTTTCCAGTTTGATGCAGTTTATTTTTTGTGTTATGCTGCAGGTCTGTCAAATGGTTTTGGAGATGAAAGTAAAGAGAGAGCATTAGATGATACTCCAGGACGAAAAGTTGAACCTCGTCGCCGCTGTGCATCAGAATCTAGTATTTCATCTAGTAACAGTCTCTTGTGTAACTCAAGGTAAAGCTGTAAATCTTAAATACAAATTTGAGACCGAATATATCAGTTTTCCGTACTGCTTGTGATCCTCATTGGAGGATATGCATAAATTTTGGAAAAAAGAGTACATTTCAATTTTCTTAGTTACGTCAGATCTGAGATGCCTTTCAGGATTGCTGGGATTCTTCTGTTGAACTCCGGTTATTGCAGATCCAGGCAGTTACATTTTTAAACTGACTGTGCTTCTCTTGCTCTGTCAAGATACAGATATGTTGGTGCATATAGTATCTTGGTTTAATTACCTTCCTAATCTGGAACGCTAAAAATATGTGTGTTGCAAAGCAGAGTGTTGAACACAGAAAAGGTAGTGCAATAACTTTGGAACTGTAGTTTGTCAGTCTGTGGATTACTGGGTAGTTACTACAGTGATGATAGTAACTGTGTACCAGCTATTGACTTTCATTCCATGGAGTCTGTTGTTAAAGGCAGGACTGTCAGAAGGGACACCTCTGCCACCATTGATAATATGGTTTTGGAGACATCACCAGAGGTGTGTCTTCTGAAAGAGCACTAATCTCTAGTTAAAAGGTAGCTCTCTCCAGTCCTGGACTATGAGGATGAGGCATACAGGACAGTATAGGGTGAATCATTTAGACAAAAAAAGAGGACTTTATTAATGTGTTCAGGTTAAGGACATGGTGTTAATGCAGTCATGTTAAACAGGCTGTCAGAAACAAAGATAATTTTATATTTCATCTGTTTTTTAAGTGTGATATTCTAGATCAAATTGTCAGTATAATTGTTGTTCATATTCTATGATTTCTTGAAGAAAATTCAAGTGTGTAGACAACAAATATCCCCTTTTGAGTATAGACATTTCACAATTGAAAGACTGGAATTTGTAGTGAAAAATTAAAGAGAGAATGGTTGTGTTTTCTATGTAGTGGAGCTTTTGGAGCAGTGGAACTGTCTTTTGCTGATAACCAGGAAATTCTGTGCATGAAAATAACCAGGGGTTTGGCTTTTACGTTGTTGTTTGTATTTGTTACACAAAATATTCATGGAGCTTGCTCCACTGATTTTACTTTGTACTGATGCAATTTAAATTCTTGTTCAAAATTTTGATTTATAGTGAACAGTGTTAATTATCAATTAATGGTTTTAATATTAATACTTTTGTAGTTTCAGTCTACCGAAGTGTGGTAAAGGTAAACCTGCCCTGATACGGAGACACACACTGGAAGACCGAAGTGAATTGATATCATGCATTGAAAATGGAAACTATGCCAAAGCAGCAAGAATTGCAGCTGGTAACTATAAATAATTGTATTCTTAACAGTATTGTGTAACTATAATTTTGTTCATTTATTAGACAGATTCTAACATTCTTATTTTCACTGCTTAAATACATTAAGCATTCTGAAAGTGTTGTTCATATCCTTTCCGAAACTACTGGATTCTGCTTTTGACTCTTTAAAGACTTTTAAAAGAATAGTATCTGACTCTATTTTGATTAATTGTCTCTCCTAGCTTGAGGAAATATAAAGGTTTTGAAAGAAGAAGAGGAGTTTTCTTTTACAGATCTTGTAAAAGAAAATTAGTAATCATATGTGCTAGATTAGTAACCCCTTACTAGCCTGTGGAAAAAGTCCTGACTAGGAAGAATTCCGAGACTCTTACTTCTATATTATACACCTGAGAAGTCTCTGAGTCTGGCTGCATGCATCCTGTCAGCTTGTGTATGATTTTCTATTCAGCATTAAAATACCATTTTCTTTGCAGCTGAGAATAGTGTAGGTTTCATTCTTGTTAGCTGTCCTGAAGAAGGGGACTTGTACTGTTTTTATGTACCAGATACAGTTCTACATTATTATTTATCAAAACTTTGTGTGAATGAAGGATGCATAAATTGAAACCCTCGTGGCATTTTCTAACTGCCATGTGAATACTTTATAAACTGTTACTAAGAGAGTGGAGAAATAGAAATTACTGTGCAGAATGACTGAACTAATTTTTTAATGTGATCACTTTAAACACTTCTTTCCTGCTGTTTCTACTTTTAAAAGGTCTTAAACCACTTTTTCCACCTAGTACACTTTTGTAATGTTGAGATAGAACATATATCTGCATGCCACCTTTCATTATAAATAAGCAATGCCCATTTGAAATGGGAGTGGACTGAGAAGAATTGAGGAGTAAGTTGTGTTTTGGCAAGTAGAGAGCTACTTCTATCACGTATTGGCTTACTGCTAAGAGAAATGGCAGCTGCAGCCCCTGAACTGTATCTTGGTACCACGTTTCCCCATACAAGGGGTGCTGCATCACCTTTACAGCATATGAACTTGGATAACTTTTTCCCCTTTGATCACCACCCCCAGTTCCGTCTTGAGGCTATAACTCACTGTCTTCTGACCAGTCTCTGGACTGTATCTTGGGGACCAGCCGTGTTTTGGTCAACTGAAAGGCTTAAACCTGTTTCAGGCTTCATTCTGTTGGTGAGCAATGAGGAAGTAAATGAAGGATCTGGTAGAAGTGCACAGTAACATAAACTGTTGTTTGTTACCCTACTTTTTGAGAAGAAATAAAACACTAGTGCTGCTGCCTGGAAACTTCTTGATGTTCTTGAAGTTGAATGCAGGAAAGGGCAGGGCAGAGAGACCAAGTGGACTTGTTAAATAAAAATTAAAATGCATGTCAGAACTCAGGCATAAGAAAGAAAGGTGTACCAGACAAGTATTGTTGAGTTACCAGGTGCTGATCTCTGTACGGGTATCCAGGTATCCAACACTTGGAAACATATACCATGCAACTTGCATCTTCAAAGTCATCACCTCTTTGACAGGATTGTCATCACAGTTGTAAAAGAAACTGTCATTTGAAGTGCTATAATTTTATGTTTTCTTTAGAGCTTTTTCAAAGGGAAAGGATTACTGGAATTTGGCAAGCACTTCCTAAGAACTAAGATGTTCTAAGATAAGCTATTTCTAGAAGTATCTAAACCTTTATCTTTAGGCTTGGAATAAAGTACTACTATCATGTAAAGAGCTCTTATGAACACTACCTGGCTTTTATTGGTATGTGTGTGAAAGTTGGTATTAGTGTTTGGATTCTAAGGATCATGAGCTATTGATTAGGAAAGCAAGAATGGCAAAAGATTTGTCTGAAGTTTCCTTCTAGAACATTTTAATTTTATTTTTCTTCATTCTTAGAAGTTGGGCATAGCAGTATGTGGATTTCAACTGATGCTGCAACGTCTGTTCTTGAGCCTCTAAAAGTAGTATGGGCCAAATGCAGTGGATATCCCTCTTACCCAGCTCTGGTAAGTACCCAGCTTCCTGGAGGGAGTGATACTGTTTCTGGTCTGAAAACACCATGCACAAACTTAAGTTAATCGGTAATTTCCCATTCAGGTTGAATAAAGGTGGCTTATTCTGCCCTCTTTACCATGCATTGAGTTTGTAAAGTTACTGCAATATCAGATTGTAAGTCAACAATCTCTGCTACCCTGCCTGTCCTTTGAAATGTGCAATACTCCTGTGTCATGGTTTAACCCCAGACAGCAGCTAAGCCTCCTGCAGCCACTTGCTCACTCACCATGGGATGGGGCGAGAGTTGTAAGACTGAAAGTGAGGAAACTCATCAGTTGAGATAAAGACAGTTTAATAGAGAAAGCAAAAGCTGTGCACACAAGCAAAGTAAAGCAAGGAATTCATTCACTGCTTCCCATGGGCATGTAAGTGTTCAGCCATCCTCAGGAACACAGGGCTCCCATCACATGTGGCTTGGGAAGACAAATGCCATCACACTGAATGTCCCCACCTTCCTACTTGTTCCTCCAGCTCTGTATGTGGAGCATGATGCCATATGGTCTGGAATATCCTGTGGCATAGTTGGAGTCAGCTGTCCCGGCTATGTCCTTTCCCAAGTTCTTGTGCATCCCCAGTCTCCTTGCTGGTGGGGCAGTATGAGAAAGGGAAAAGGCCTTGACTCTGTGTAAGGACTGCTCAGCATTAACTAAAACATCTCTGTATTGTCAATTCAGTTTTCAGCACAAATCCAAAACACAGCCCCATACCATCTGCTGTGAAGAAAATTGCCTCTATCCCAGCTAAAACCAACACACTTGTCTCAGTAGTCTTTGTTTCTGCATATATATATTTCTGCTGCAAAATGAGTATAAAAATACTCTTGATTCTGCAGCTCATTAAAGAAATAAAAACTCAATAGTTGGAATAAATTGACTGATTGCAGCCAATTGTGAATTATGTACTGGAAACTTAAAGCTGTTTTTAATATAGGAGATATTTATGTGTATGTTAATATAGGAGGAACAGACACAGCTCTACTTACATCAAAGCTTGCAGAGAAAATGTTGATAAGGTGTTTGACTTCTGGCCTTTGGGGTTATACGAACAGTTCATACACTGGCTTGATTTATATATGGCAATCTTGAGTTTTAATATATGTGTGCTGAGGATAACCGGACATGTAATCACAGAGTCAGGTTAAAACCTCTGGAAGTGACATTCAGAGCATTTGTGTTTTAAGTGCCCTCAGTGGGTGACTGAAAGACACTTGGGTGAGATGCTGAAAATTTGATGATTTGATTGTCTCTTGAAAGGTGTTAGTGCTAGACTTATGCTGATGAAGACCAGAAGGTTCCCTTTCTGCCTTCTCGTTTATGTCAGCACTGGTGTTTCTGAGAAAGGGATAAGTTGATTGAGGAGTTAAACCTCTGTCAGGAGAAGAAAATTCTTCTGATTTCTGCAAGCTCCCCACAGTATTAGCTTTTTGTTCATTTAGTTCCCAAAGTCAGTTTACTGTGGATTAAGATTGGTTACAGCATGAATGCTAGAAAAACTACAGGAGTTTGTATAGTAGGAGATGGGTGGAAGAGGAATGGAGTGAAAGCCCTTCTTTGGGTGGAAGCTAAGCACTTCATAATGCTGTGATCTGTCTACAAAGGAGTTTTTCTGTCAGGATGATTAGTTAAATGTTAGCAGCATATTCCCTCTCTCCCTCAAGTTTTGTTTAGAGAGACTTTGTGAGTGTAACTGCATGTTTTGCCAAAGGCTGAGTCATTAAATTGGATATATTTTAAAAGTGATAGCTTTTTTTTTTTAATTTTTAAAATTTTTTTATTTTTACTCCAGAGTTTGAATATGGAGCATGTATTTTACAGGAATACTTACACCTTAACGTAGGTTGTTTCATTAAGGTATATGAATTTCAAACCCCAGAATTTGAGGCCAGTTACACATTTTAGAAATCTTGGTTTGACTTCTTCATTCTGAAACCTGCTTGTCAGTCTCAAAATTGTACTAAGTGAATTCAGACTGGACTTTTAAGAAGAACTGATATGGGCAAAAAATACTTTTTTCAGTGTTTTTTGTCAAGTCTGCCACTAGGTCTCCATTATGCCTTTTCAGCTTATGTCAAAAAGTTGCGTGTAACATAAAGTCAGTTTATATTCAGTGGCTTTTTAATTTATTATTCTTTTTGTGTTAACTTGATGTAATTTATTTTAAGAAGGTATTGCAAATTATTTTCAATATGAGGAACTGTCCTTTCTTCTCTCTTACAGATTATTGACCCTAAGATGCCTCGTGTTGCTGGCCATCACAACGGTGTTACTATACCAGTGCCACCTCTAGATGTACTGAAAATTGGAGAACAAATGCAGACCAAATCAGACGAGAAACTATTCTTAGTACTATTTTTTGACAATAAAAGAAGTTGGTATGTTATTGAAATGTATTGTTTGATGCAGTGACTTAAAATTTTAAGAACCTATAACTTTGGTCTAGAAGAAAATGGAAACATTATTTTTCCATGGATATCATTCTTAAGAAAGTATAAACTCTAAGGTTAAAATTTCATATTTGAGTCTAGTTTTGTACTAAGGCATATATCATCACTGAAAGATATCTTTTTATGGTTAGTTTGGAAGAAAATAATATAAGTCATTCAACAGCCTTTTCTATTTACATGCTTCTTTCATGTACTGACTTGATAAAATTGCTTCGTTACTTTATCGGATTTTTCAAAGTAGTAGTCTAACATTTATCTCTGTCATCTTTCGTCATTGCCTTCTGAATTACAACACTTTTCCTGCCAATGCTCAATTGCATTTTCTTTGCATTTTTAACCTGTCTTTATTTAAATGCTTTATTAACACTGTTATTTGAGGTGCTTAGACTTTTCTAAATTTTTTTCCTGAAACCTTCCCTTTTTCTGTTTCCTTTGGTACCAGCAATTTGCTGTATAGAGCCTGAGGGGGGATAATTCACACAACAAAACATTCTCTTTCCCTCCTCCATGGACTTTGGTTTTAGGGCTGGTGGGGTTTTTCTGGAAGGGTAGGGGGAGATGCACTAGGGGGGTTTGTGTTTCTTTGCTTGTTAGGGTTGTTTTAGGTTTTGGTGATTTTTTTCCTAGACATGGACACTTCTCATCGACCTTTCATCAAACATGTGTCTTTGTTTTCTGTGTTCTCTGTAGTCCCTCTCCTCTTCAGGTTTCCACACAGGTCAAGCTAACTGTAAATCTGTCCATATGTCAGGTTTTCTCTTCAATTTGTTTACTTTTAGGTATCAGTATGGATTTTCATATTTGTTTCTTCTTGTTTTTTGCCACTTGTATCTGGAGGACTTGGAAAGCTTTCTTTTAAAAATACCTTCTTAAAACTTCCTCTGATCTATATTAAAACTGATAATGGTTAGACTGCTGCTTTTCATGCTGTTATCATACTGTTCTGTCTGTGTCCTTCACATTTTATTTCAGTGTGTGTGCTCAGTACAATAGGGCTGTAGTTTAGAGTGCTTTAATAAAATGAAAATATTTCAATAGCCAGTTTTACTTATTTAAAAGAAAATTTTTGCAGACTTGACTGATTTCCTGTTGATTCGTCTCCAAATGATCTCCCACACTAATGTTTTTAAACAGGAGGAGGGCTTCTGCCTTTTGTAGGATGGAGATTGCAGACCACAGTAACATACTTTAATAGATGTTCATTAATTTACCTAGTTTTTGTTTTCCTTGAGGTCTGTAACTTAAGAAAACAGGATTACAATCAACATATATGAAAAATAAGTTTATACTTTTGAAGTAAATATTTAGAATGTTTTCCCTTTAACAAGAATGGAATGTAGAGCTTTTCCCATTATCACTCCCCTATGCCTAGAATTTGAAGATATTTATGGAGCTTAAAACAGAAAAGTACCCTGAATATGGAGCTAGTAGGATTTCATACTGCAGGGTAAAAGGATGCTAAGCAGAACTTCTTGCCAGTTTAGCTTTCCCCATAAAAATCAAATCAAGATCCTTTAAATGTAAGGCAAAAATCCATAATCTGAAAACTCCTTGTAATAGTGCAAGTGAAAGAATGCAGAGAATCAGTATTAGTCAGGTGAATCTCGAGCCACATCCATTGTTAGTTGCTGCTGCCTATTCTTTAACTGCATCAGTATTTCCAACTAATATTTGTTCGATACTTAATTACTAAGTACATATCATTGAATTGGAATGTATTCTCTATTTTATGGAGGAGATTTTCTTAACATTTCATGTTTAAATATTTAAGACATTTAAAGCACTATCGTAAAATGTGTTTTGTTGTTTTCTTAAAGATGGTAAAGTTGATCTGTGATACGAGAAACATGGTATAGTAGCCCTCAAATTTCTGGACAAACTTCCCAATTTCATTCTATACTTAACAGATTTATTTTTTACCCTTTTCTTACAGGCAGTGGCTTCCCAAATCCAAAATGGTTCCCCTTGGGATAGATGAGACCATAGACAAGTTAAAAATGATGGAAGGACGTAACTCGAGCATACGAAAAGCAGTAAGAATTGCTTTTGATCGTGCTATGAATCACCTGAGTCGAGTCCATGGAGAACCAGTCAGTGACTTCAGTGATATTGACTAACAGAGATTCTCTAGCAAGGCATGAAAAATACCACAGAGACTTGAACTCTACTAATGAACCTCTTTGTCTAAAAGAATGTATTGAAGATACAACCCCTTAATTGTTGATTCAGTGGCTGAGTTCTGCAAACTTGAAATAGTAGAGCAATTCTTCTAAATCACCATTGCCATATTGATTAATTATTTTATTGTGTTGTAGATTGGAGGATTTTCCACTAAACCTGTTAAAATGTCTTGTTCATAGTGTTCATAATTGTACATAAATGTATATTCAACACTTAACTTATTCTGATTTTAGAAGTAGCTCCTTAATTCCTTTTATAATTTTGCTGGGGAGGGAGTTGGTTTTTGTTTCTTTCCATGCTTTTTACTTTTTTTTTTTCTTCCTTTCTGAGGTTAAATTACCTAAGCACCATCTTCCAGCTTAAGGTGTTTAGTGGATCTTAAAGCCTAATATCAAAATGGCATCAAATATATGTTTGCCTAAATCATATACAGTATGGTGCTGCTTGTATAATTTCTTCCTTGGTCTGTAGCTTCTGAAAAAGACTTCTGAATGTTTGTGTAAATTGTTGCTCTTTGCACAAAGTACCACGTATTTAAGATTGATGTAAATTTACAATTACAAATATGTATTTTAAGAAAGGAAGTTGCATTATTTTGGAGGGTACTTTGTGAGAAAGACATCAATAAAAATTATACTATGTACATCACTTGCAAATCACCAAAAACACTCCATTGTTGCCCAAAATTACTTAGGGTTGTTGTTGTTTTAAACAAACCTGGCTTAAAGCCTGCAAGCACATTATTTCTTTCAAAACCATATCCCATTTATCTCCCATTGGTTTAATTTTGTTGATATGTGTGCCTCCCTGTGTTTTATTTATTGTAGAAAATGTATTAATTTGCTTTATAATGAAAAATGAAATTGACAAATATATTGATATGCATTTTTATACAGGCACATGAGAAGACAACTTGCTTTGAGAAAAAATGTATTGGAAATTGTATAAAATAACTTGATGGTTTGTGTGTAATTTGGTTTTTTGGTAACTTGTAATCTTTTGTTTCCAATGAGGGGATTTATGTAACTTTTAATTTAGAACACTTTGGTAGCAATAGAAACTTTGGATACATTTTTGTATGGTACATGTGATGTATATAGAATTAGTACTTTATTTTTATTTTTAAGAAGTAAAGCATTATGTTTGGGCAGGGGGAAGAAGGAGGGTGGGTTTCCAGAACTGCATTTTTATATTAAAAAGAAAAAAAATAAAGTCAAGATATTGATTGTTGTAGCTACTTTATTCCTACCTTCACTGAGATACTGAATTTGTAACAATGAAAATGGCAAGGTATGTTTGCAATGTGATTTATAATGGCTCCTTTATTTATAAATGCACTGTGTTTGAACTCTTTTGCAGTGATATCGTAAATACTGTACCAAGTTATATAATATGAAACACCAAATAATGCATATGAATGCACGAAGTATTTATGCCCAGCTTTTTTATAAAGGATTAGCAAATACAGCAAAAACCAATACTTTTTAAATCTTTTTTTTAAAACTTCATTGAATAGCATACTTCATTGTTAAACCTGCTTGAATCTTTATTTTAAAGGGACAATTACTTTTAAAATAGTTTTTAATGTTTTTATTCTCTATTGTTTGTAATACCCCCGTAGAAGCTTGAAATAAAATTTCTTTCTCAACTGTAAATTTTGTCCTGAATTTAGCCCCTGAGATTTTGCTGCAGGTCCCATTTTCTTATTCCATGACTGAGGTGTTCCAGAGGCACTAGGCCAAGAAGCTGATTGTTCTCCTGTGGCACCCAGCATTGTCCTTACTGAGCCCTTTGCACAGGAGGTATTCCAGTTAGCTGAGACCAATTGCCTGTGATGGACTCTGGTAATTAGGGATGAGTAGGATAAATTTCACAAATGACCAAGCAAATAGTTTTCTAAGTCCTGACAGCAAATACAGCTTTAGAGAGAATGGCAGGTGCCCTGGAAGGACCATCATTGAGGTGTGCTGGTCTGATGGCCACAACAGCCACATCCTTTAGAAAAGCAAAGTGAAAATCTGGTTGTTTGCATTAAATTAAACTTCTGTGTAATGACATCAAGGATCTGCCATATAACCATGTTCTTCTTTAAAGGGAATGGAGCTTAATTTGGACAATGTTGAGACAGTACAACCACTTGTCATCAGTTAGGACTCTTTGTTAAAGGCTTTAAAAAAATACCTTGCATCAGATTTCATTTCAGGCTGGTTCCACAAAATATACTCAGATTTTGCATGTGCAAAACTAGATAATGATTCACAGCCTCATTTTGACGCACAGAGAAATAAGCTTTTTTTCTGTCTTGGACTTTGGAAAGCTGAAATGCAGTCACAACGGAAGTTGGAAGATGATAGTACTTGCATGATAAGAATGTTGATACCTGTGAAATACAGTGCCAGTCAAAAAAAGAAGTATACATACAGTTGCAGCATGATTCATTAGAAGGCTTTCTGTATTCTCAGTTGCTTCTCACACTGGCAACATTGGAGGAGAGGAAAATGAGCTCATCTTTTGTAAACAAAAGCAGTGCATCAATTTAATTATTTTAGAATTTTTTTTTTTAAATCTCCAGTGAAAGGATTAGTTTTAATTTTGCCCAGACTTCCAAGTTTCATTTTAGGGCTTTTCTGTTCAGAGATGCTTTCATCAGTTCTTAGAGAAGGAAAATGTGCTGCCTTCATCTTACAGGGGACTATATTCACTTAAGAGAATTTTCAGCTGGAAAACTTTACTGATATAGGAAACCTGTTAAGTATCCTGACAAAGCACACTGCATCTTCTTTTGATGAAACTGGCATAAAAGGCTAGTTTATTTTTGTTCTGAATATGTGATGCAAACTGTCACGGGAATTCTTCCCAGATCCTGTCAGAGGAGGTTGCAGCAGTTGCTTTTGCTGTTCCAATACTCTCGTGACAAAATCCAGTATCATCCAGTGGCTCTTGAGATTGGGTTAAGGTCTAAAAATTTCTCAGATTTACCAGTCTTTGGTGTGACTTGAGTGTTTTTCAGGGATTTCATACCTATGTAGTAGAGGATGTCTGAGCTCCAAAGCTGTTTTGTTTCCAAATTCTAGGGCCTAACCAGATGCAGTAGTCAGATGAATACATGCGTATTGGAATGTGCTTCACTACATTTTAGACTGTTCTTCTGTGATGGTAATAATAACTACATAGAGTAGAAATTAGTATTCTAATGGAGTGAAAAAAAGGAACACCACGTTCAGTCTTGCCAACTGCCTGGGGAGTGTTACAGTTGTAAATACAAGGTGTAAGTTTGCACATTCACTGCTCAGTTCTGGTGTGATCATTTCCTGTTAATAGAAGTGTGAGAGACCCATATCATCGGTTGAAACAATGTGAAAATGTCTTTTCTTGTATCAAAATATGAGCAATTATGTTATAAATATTTAGGGAGAAAATGTGGCTAGAGAATAATGGGATTTTTTAAAAGTTTGTTACCATCTGATATTTTGGGGAATGTTTATTGTGATTTTTTATCTTTTACACTAGAGGGAGCAATGCGCACAGACCACCAACACCCACCAAATAAATATTCAGTTTTTCCTTTGCAAAATGCTGCTATTAAAACTTACTGCTCGTAAACAGTTTTTTGCTTCTAGTATTTCTAGTCCATCTAAAATAGCTTTCTCTGTTCTTGCTGCAAGTGGGCTGGTTTGGGAATGCTTAATTTTAACTAGAGCTAGTACAAAGGATGGATAGCTCTGGATTTTCTGGCTCTCATGTCTAATTGCAAGTGACAGATCAGTAACTTCTTACGGTTTTATTTAGTTGGTGATTTTCTTTTCACAGTTTGCATTCTGTAGTGTTTGGAAACGACTCAGAGGTGATTGCTGCTGGCAGCACAGTGCAAGTCAAAAACAGAAATGCTCAAGTTTGGAGATGAAGGTTCCAGATGAGACAGTTGCTCTTTCCTGCAGCCTGGCAAGAGGAGGTTGTCTTGGGGAGATACGTATGGGAATCAGATAAATTCATCTCAGACTTGTAATCATATGGGTAAAGGTTGTTGTCTATGTGAGAAAAAGCTTTCTCACCCTGGGTATATCTGTAACAAAAAATACAGAAGTGAAATGTGAATGGAGGACACATTTACTGTCTACATCCTGCTTAGCACGTTTGGGTTACCTTGTTTAGATTTTTGTTTAACGTCATTCAGTTGTTATGACTTACCTGTTTTATCAGTTCGTCCTTGAAAGATTTATTTCCCCTAAAACTTTTAATATAGAAAAAGAGTAAATTCAAAGTAATGAAGATTTGAAAAATAATATTTTGGAATAGCATAAAATTGATAAACTCTTTTTAAACTTTGGTGAGTTGGTATTTGATGGGAAAGGGCTGTAATTTTATTTTTACCTGCCTACTTATTCTACTTTTATTGCCTGTGCACAGAAACTGCTATCAGATCTCTGACGGTCAGGAAGGAAAATACAAGATCTCAGCAACTGTACGTTAATGTTATTCATGATATTTTACAATTGTTTCCATGTGTTAAACTAACACTGCAGTGATTGCAGTCACCCCATTCTATTTTCTGCTTATACTACATGGAGAGACGGACAGAATAAGAATGTTATTTTTCTTTTACTAATCTAAAATATTCTTTACATTTTTAAAATTAATCCCTATGATATCACATATCCTCATCACGCTGCTGCTCTGCTGCCTTTTTATTTTCACAGTTCCTCCAAGCTTAGCTCAATTTTTGATTGTCTGTTTTGAAGTCTTCTCTGCAGCAAGCCAGCACTGTCAGCAAACCAGGGTGGTCTCAGCTTACTGGGCTTATGTCTGGCCATACAAAGAGGTCTGGGGTAATGTGAATAGTTTCCCTGTCCAGTCTTTGGTTGCTCCTCTTTATACAAAGTTTTATGTATTGATAACTACTTTTTTCATTTTCTCTATTAATCTGCAGTTTTGGTCTTGTCTAAGATGTCTGCAGCCATTCTCCACCATGAAGGGCTTCACCCTGTGAATTCTAGGGAGATCAAACTATTCTCTGTTCAGGTTCCCTGGCAGCAGTCCCAGGTAGGTTTGGCCTGAGCAGATGGGTTAGGAATGCTCACACATCCTCCGCTTCTATGGTCAGTTACTGGCTCCTTCACTCCTCCATACTTGACTCTGTGAGGATAGGAATTTTCACATCCTTATGAAAAAAAAAAACATAAAGAGAAAACCCCCCAAAAACACCAACAAAAACCAAACCAAAACAAAAACCAAACCCAAACAAACAAACAAACAAACAAAAAAAAAACCAACCAAACCCCCCCACTTCCAAAAAAAAAACCAAACCGAGAAAAAGCTTATCTAACTACAAGGAAATACAAGGAGGACGAAGGAGAATCTACACCTGTCATCTGTGCCTGTCTAGGAAAACAGAGTTGCTCATAGATGGTGCAGAGATGGCGAAGGATTGGAGGTCTTTTGTCTGATATTTTGGCCTTATTTGTCTCTGTTTTTGAGATTGTGGGAGTTCATTTTTTCAGTCTCCTAGTCTGTTGAAAAAAGTTCAATACCCTCCTTTTGTAATTTTGCTTTAGGGCCATAGGAATTGATACTCATGCTCAAGTAGATGGAGAACTGCAGGAACATGAGTAATTTTTGTCAGTAATCAATAGAAAACTATTGAAAAATATTAGCAATTTTTTATCACGAAATTTGTAGGATTTTGGGTCGTTGAAGCTTGTCTAATTTTTCAGTGTGCAGAGTCCACAAGGGTATTGTAACACTGTAAATAACTTTAGTTGTAAGAAAACCAATCATGTAATTGTTTCTCAGGACTCATTTTAAAATAATTTAAGGTGTTTATAAAGTGTTGCAACTTACGGTTTTCTGTTTAGCAGTTCTATATGGAAAATTTTATAAGGAAACCATTTTATAAGGAAAATAATATAATAAAATTAATTAAAATAACCATAAAATGTAACAATGTTTTGTAATTAATGTTATAATATTGATATAATAGTTAAAATTATAATCTTAAAATAATGCAGTTAATATCATTTTATATTGTAGAACAAAGGGATCAGCTTTATTTACCAAAATGTTTTCTTTTGTAATAATTCTGATTTTTAATGCTGCTTTAATAAAAGTCTGTTGTTCCTCAGCTGTTCCTCTTTCACTGAGAATGAGTGACAGCAAACCAACACTTGTTAGGAAGCACAAAACAGAAAACATCACAAGATGCTACACAGATGAGAGGAAACATCCTGGAGTTTAGACAATCCCTATCCAGGTGCTCAGTGCAGCAGTGCTTCCCTTCCATTAATTAGACACTCATGGGCAAAGCAAGCAAACAAGCTTCCTGCTTGGATTTGACACGTGGCCATTGAAGCAGTGGGGTAGAGGCAACTGGGCACTAAACACAAAATTTAATGATTTTGTGACAGGAATCATGCAATAGCAGGTCATTGCCCTTGATGGCCCAGAAGGTCTCTTCAGTGCTGTGTTGTTACTTTTTAATTGTTAAGGTGCCTCATGACAAGTAAATATGACTTGGTTTTGATGTTTTAGCTAATTTTCTTAAGCCTAATTACACTATAAATTATTTTTCTTTCTCCCCCCCTCCCCAGTTCATATGCTAAAATTAAGTCAGAATAAGTAATCAGAATTAATGGTTCTCAGGATGAGAAAAGCAAGCATGCTGTGGTTTTTTGCTCTTGATTTTGTTTACTTACTCTCACATTCCATTTATTATTTACTTAATAATATTTTGCATTGTTGTGGTGGTGTTTATCCAAGCCACATCATTAAGAGGTATAAAACCTGTAGTTATATAAAGACAATGATATTTTATGTGAATAAAACATGTCATCCAATATTGTAATTTCTTTCTGTTTTTCAAAAGACCTGTAATGGAGTGAAAAACACTTCTCATCAAAATAAACAGAGAGAACTCTTAGCAGTTAAAAGATGTTACTGAATTATTTGATTTATCAGAGATTATGTCTGTTAACCAGAAAATACAAGAAAATGGTAAAGAAAACTGAAGAGGTAAAGAACTGACAACAGCTGTTATTTTAAAAGTCCTAATTTCTAGCCAAGTAAAAGGAGGCTGCACAGAAAATGAGAGCAAAATTCTCAATTTAGAGTTAGAATTAAAAAAAAATAAGGTCAAAGACAGTAACAGCAGCAGATAGTCACGACACCTCCTCCAGAGCCTTGTATGCCAGAGACTGTTCATGCTGCTGACTTATTACTGCAATTGTTCAAAGTGTCCATCAAATCTCCCATGCTTCATATAAGCTACTTGCATAAAAATAAACCATTAGCATTTTAACACCTCAGCAATAAAAAGTTTTAGCTTTGGAAACTCTGGTCTCATTTTATATTTAACATTCAGTAGTTTCATTAATCTTGGTTAGTGTGACACTGTCTTCTGTGTCCAAGGTTACTAGAGTTGACAGTGATGTATTCAGTCAGGTTAGGTGTAGCTAATGAACTACACAAGTCTGTTTTATTACCTGTCTCTCTAAAAATTACTTCTGGGGACGGTCTGAAGTTCATATTAGCTCTTGTATTCAAAAGTCTCTTTAATGTCAGCTGCATGTGCACAATTACCATCTAAAGAGTAAACAGCCTAGAAAGTGAAAACAGCGGCAAAGCTGAAGCTGAGCCTGCTTAGCTGTTGTGTTTGCAGAAAGAGAACATGGGAAACCTTTACCGTAGATCTTGGTCCTCTCAAGCACACGTAATCAAATTACCATTATCTTTTCTGATCTTCATGGGATCTGCTATAAAATAAAACCACAGGCTGTTTAGACAACCTCTTACTGATTAATTTGATTACAAACAAGAGGGAAAACAGTTCTAGAGCAAGACAAGCAACACATGGCTTAGTGCTGCTGCCATTAAATTAGTTTTGGTAAAAATAGAAAACTCATATTTCCTGGTGGAAATTTAGTGATTTTTTCAAGGACAGTAGAAATTCAGATTGTTCAGAGCCACAGAGGAAGCCTGGGAGAGAGGTAGGTATCAAACTGAACACATTTCTGCCTCAGTGACAAAATTCTGTCTTCTTTTTTAATCAGTTGATAGATTTGGAGCTTCATCACTGGCTTGGCTGCTCAGTGAATTTTGTTAGAAAAGGAATGTGTTGGGCTGACCCTGGCCAGCAGTGAAGCACCTGCAGAGCTACTCTATCCCTCTCTGTGGGATGCAGGAGGGCAGAGGAAGAGCAAAAATGAGAAAACTTGTGGATCAAAATTAGACAGCTCATACATGAATATGGAACATGCCTTTGGGCAGTTCAGGTCGACAGTCATGGCTGTGTTTCCTCCCAGTCTCCTGCAAAGCCCCAGCAGAGAGGCAGAGTGAAAACCAGAAGGACTTGGTGCTGTGCAAGCACTGCTCAGCAGCAGCCAAAGCACTTGGGTGTGATCAGCGCTGTTCAGTCACAAATTCAGAACACGGCACAGTATCAGCTGCTGTGAAGAAAGTTAACTCCATTCCGGCCAAACCCAGCACAAAAGTTTGGTTTTTTTCAATTTGCTTTCATTTTGCATCAATGTTGTTATGTAAAATTTTTAATTTTTATTTTAAGGCAAAGGTCCTCTAACCTCTTGTTAGAATAGTCAATAGTGCTGTAGGCAGAGCAGTCCTATGGGATTTGGGAGACTCAGATAGATTCCCATTTCATCCTGTGGACACTGAACTTGGGCTCCTGTTACCCCAACCAGCCATCCATCCTGTAAATAGAAAAAAAGCCTTGTTGAAATGAATATGCTTCAATGAAAATTTAAATTGTTACCAAAACCAGCTTAATAATTATATCAAAATATTTTGATTCAGTATGTTTATTTATCTTGGTCTCTTATCTACCCCTAAATCTTGATTCTACCTAATTTCTACTCCTGTGCTGCAGATGTGAAACACAATATAATTTTTTTCCTTTAAAAGAGATACTGACTGATCTTTATTTACTGCTATATTGACTGCTGGTACCACTTGTTTCCAGTAGCCAATCTATATGGGTACACCATGACAGGATTGAAATAAATAGAAGTTCTACTGTGCATCCTGGGAATGCATTTGGGGACTACCAAAGCAAATAGTGTGTGTAGTTAAAGAGTTTAAATTCATCTGTAATGTGTTTAAAGTTATGGGGTTTTACCAGTCTCTGCTTCTTCATTTAGAAACTCTATTTCCATTTCTTTATGTGCTGATAAAACTATGAATGTTTTAACATTTTATGTAAGTTAATTTCATACTGCTAGATCTCTGGGCAAAAAGATGACAGGTTGTTAAGTATTATTCCCTAAATACGTGTTAAAGCAGTAAAAAGAGAAAAAAATTTCCTTCTTTTGGAAAAGCGGAGGCACTGAGTTTTAATCAAATGATAGCATGGAATTAGCACAATGGTCTTTAAGGGATTTGTGTACTTCATTCTGATGGATGAGCTGCTCATTTAGTACAAATATACTGTAAAGAGATAGGAGAACTATGTTAGGCATAATTTTTCTTGTGGAAAACTTTTCTCATTAAGACCAGTTTATTGTGAAAAGACAGTAAAACTATGAACTGCTTATATATATTTCGCAAACATAATTCTTTTTCAGGAAATGAGTACAACTATAGTTAAATAGTTTTCCCTCAGAAGCAAAATATAGATACCTTAATGGGCTGAATTTTGCCCAAACTTTAGGCTTGGGCTAAAATTCATATATCATCACTGAAAAATTACAGTCATGGACCAAAATTTTTGACAACAAAAATCTAAACTGTACTCTCTTACTCTGTTAAGGTTGCTTGCTTGCTTGCTTGTTTACTTGTTTGTGTTTTGTTACTCCTCCTCTCTCTGCTCAGCCCTTACAATTTCTGATAATCTTTCCCAAGGGTGGAACTGTAAAAGTAACTGCCTGGAGACAGCAATGAAGAGGACATGGCCCTGCTTTCCATTTTCTCTGTCTGCCTTCATCTTTCAGATTTCTTAGGAGCCTGCTTTTAACAGTCATGGTCAGGTTTCCCTTTAGTTGATTTTCTTTCTCCTCCTCTGTTGTGAGAGAGGAAATGAAATTGTTAACTCAGAAGGAGATGAATAAACTGAGCACATCTTCAGCATGGAGCTTTTACCATTGCAAAATGTGAGATTTAAGAAGGTGCACAAGAACCAGTTTAGCTGGATCCTGCTCTGTGCACACAAACAGGCCTGCTGAAGTAAGCAGTCTGAATTTTTTATGACTAACATTTAAAATTGTGTGACAATATGTATCCAATATGAAATTTTAAATTAGCTGCTTGGTTGGATTTCTTGCATTACCTATTTTAAAACAATACACGTTACAGAAAAATACAAGTCTGCAAAGGTGCTGATTTCCTGACAATATTCTGAAACTAGCAGGTCAAACAGAAGAAATACACTCAAATAATGTAAAGGTAACTAAAACAATTTATTCTTCACTAAATATGCCTGTATCTTGCAGAGTAGAACTGACTTGTGTCCAATTTGTTTTGGTAAACTAATGCTTTTCAGATAAAAACCTCTTTTTGTATTATATAACACTGGTATAAAAATATTATAATCTGTAAAATAAGTCCTTTCACTCCATTTATTGCTATTTGCCATGGTTTGATTCATGCAGTCCACAAATGAGAGGGTTTGCTGTGTCCTTGAACTGTAACTGAAGTCACAGAGTTGACATACTGCTTGTGATGTCTCAGGATCACGTAGAAAATAACAATATCAATAGGCCTTTGTCAGAGAAAGATTATAATGTTCTAAGACTAAATTATGAAAGTTAAGTATTTGGAAGATCATGGGAATCTCTAGGGTGGGACATAATTAAATTCTGACTTGTGCTCTGAGGAAGATTTGCTGTCAAAGAATAAAACTAGGGCATTATGCATTAAACAACTTTTCAGTTTTAAAAAGTTTGTTCTATCAAAAAAGGTCACTTGCTGAACCCCATGCTTGCCCAAAATAGAGAAACTTTGACACTAGCTTTGTTAAAGAATGTTCTGGGGCCCATTTAACCCATTGCATTGGGTTGGAGCGGCAAGGTTTTAGTAGCAGAGGGACTACAGAGGTGTCTTCTGTAGAAGATTCCAGAAGGTTCCCCCATGTCTAATGAAGCCAAAGCCATCTGGTTCCAAGATAGACCTGGTGCTGGCCAAGGCTGAGCCCATCAGTGATGGTGCTGGTGCCTCTGGGATAACAGATTTAAGAAGGGGGGAAAATACTGCTGCACAACAGCTGGAAAGAGAAATGTGAATGTGGGAAAGAGCTCTGCAGCACAAAAGGAGTTGGAGGAGGTGCTCCAGGCACTGGAGATGAGATTGCCCTGCAGAGTGTGAGGAGTCCCCCTTCTGAGGAGGAAGGAGTGACAGGGACAATGTGTGATGAACTGACCACAGCCCCCATTCCCCATTCCCCCTCCCCCTATGCTGCTGGTGGGGAGGGAGCAGAAAAATAGGGAGTGAAATTGAGCCTGGGAAGAAGGGAAGGGTGGGAAGGTGTTTTATGTCTTCTGATCCTACTTGGATTCAATTGAAAATAAATTAAACTAATTTCCCCAAGCTGGGTCTGTTTTGCCTGGGATCTGCTGATCAAACAGCTGAGTAATCTCTCCCTGTAACTGCTGGGTAATCTCTCCCTGTCTGTGCCTCAGCCCAGGAGCCTTTTGTCGCATCTCCTCTGCCCTGTCCAGTTGTGGAGGGGATTGAGAGAGTGGCTTTGGTGGGCAGTCAGGGTCAGTCCCACACACCTATCAAGGTAGCAGCTCTGATGGTCCTGGTGGGCAGCAACCATGCAGGATAGATATGTGAGATCGTGTCCTGCTTGAGTTTGCCAAGGAACTCTGTGCCCTGCTTGAGTTTGCCAAGGAATCTGAACACAGCCATGCAAACAGTTTCACTGCTCCCCTCGTGTCCACAGTGCAAGCACATACTTATGGTTTTACTTCCAGGTGGAGCTGCTCAGCTCTGGCAAACATTAAACCGTTTCCACAAAGGCTCACTCTGCAGGCCAGGAAACAAACATGAGAGATAAAATGTCTGGATTCATTGCTTGATAAATATTTAATTGCTTATTTAAAGTGGAATAACTTTAGCAGTGATAAAGACCTTTCTCATCACAGGCAAAATAATTAGCCATGATGGTTTAAGCTTATCTCTGTGACTTTGCTTTGGAACAAGAAAACTGCTGACCCAAACAGATCCTGTACTCACCTGGGAAAGGCTGTTCATTTCTGTCTTTCAGTCCGTATTTTATGCAATATATTGTGTACTGGGGGACTTGATGCATGCGAGAATGGACAAATCTCCTTGCAGACCTTCTGAGACTTTCCAGAGTGAAGGGCACCTCAGCTAAGCAATTAACTCTATAGATTTTAAAGAACTTTTGGTGAAAAGCTTGGCTTTTAATTATACATACAATGTAGATATAGTAATTGTTTTCATTTCTCTTACTTTTGCAGAGTCTTGTAGTAAATTACTAAAAGGCCACTTTTATCTCAGATTAACGATTTGAATCTTCTTCTGAAACAAATAAATGTGTTGATTTGAAAAATGTTGTTTTCCTGACTGTCATTTCCCTGCAACAGAAGTCCTACCCAGGTATCCACTGAAGTACGAGCATTGACATCTACCCATGGAAGGATTAGAGTCCTATACTCTAAACGGCTACACTTTTAATGTAGAGCTGAAATGTACTGCTGCAGAATTAGCATGACTTGGGAATGTCATTTGGCAATCTTTTTATTTCTATTTTCCAAATTTGTTTTTTAGACCATTTGTAGAGTGCTATTACTTCCCACTGTCCACAATCTGACCAGCTAGAACTGATTTCTTACTTTTCCTGATTCTGAGGGATGCTTTGTCACTATCTGTCCAATATATCAAAATGCATTTGCTAGTTTCTTCTCAAATTTACTGAGAATATTGAATGACTTTCCACTAGATCAGTATTTATTGGACTGATGGGCTGTAGATCCATCTGTGTGGAGTATACGTGCCCACCACAGCACAGCTCAGACGGAACTGATGCTAAAGCAGATATTTCAAAGCAGTTGCTCTTCCACTGTTAATGAAGACTTTAAAGTGACAAGAGATCTCAAAGGTTGAGTGGTGACTGTTTTATCAGATTCAAAATAGTGCAGCTTTGTTTCCATATTTAAACAGTCAGTTGGAATCACAAGGCTACAGAAATAGGTAGAGTGAAAAGGATTCCTACTTCAAAGGGTAGCAAGCAACAATTTTAGGTATCTTGAGAGTATTTACCAAATGAACCTACGCATATAATTTTTTGCAATTATTTGCAGCTCTATTGTTGACATTAATCTGAAGCACTTAAAATGTTCACTGAGGTCTAGGAATAAGAAACAGTATCTAATAATTACAGAAAACGTTGTTCTGGTGAGTCCCACCTGTATAATTCAGTTCCTATGTGTCTGTCTACATGTATAGGTAAACCCATATGATGTAAATGGGTTCACACAGGGACAATTTGTTCATTCACCACACAGATGTCTGAAGTAGATCAAAGCTCAAGTTCAGTCACTCTCTAGCCATGTTCCAAGACCCTTAAATGAGACCAAAGAAATTGCTTCTGTTCCCCATTCTTCTTGTACGTGGCTGTAAAAAAAGGGTATTGTAAGACATAAAGCTATAGAGAAAAGTCAGCAAGGAATATTTTAGTTGTTTTTTGCTCTACTAAGAGTTTTGCATACACCTGACAATTATTGCAGATTTTTGACACTACTGGTCTGGATGATGGCCATGTCCTACACTTGCAGGGTGATTACAAAACAAGTCTGACTGCAGGGCTCAGGCTTATATAAATGAGATTTTCACAAAAAGAGACCATATATGCTTAGCATGTACATTTTTAATAAGAACTGAGTGACTAATGTCCAAAGACTATTTTCTCTTTATGAGGTTACTCTTCTAGTCAGTTTTTTCCTGTTGCTTTCTTGCTCTTAATTCTCCTTGCACCAGCAACAGGAAAAGGCAAAGCAGCATCAGCGCAGCTATCTTCATCGTTTGGGAGGTTTCATGCAGTGTGAAGCTGGCTTTGTTCTCAGACAACAGGATTTCATTTTCAACAGAAAGAGAAATATCTGACAGTCCATCCTCCTGGTGGTGTTTAATTCTGAGAAGCCAAAAGTGAGCCCGCAACATATAAAAAGTAGATTAAAAAAGAAAAGGAACCTTTTTCTGCAACATTTTTTTTGTAGGAGAAGAGATAACAGGCTTCAATCGCTGTCAAGATGTTTTAGGTTTGACATTAGGGAAAAAGTTCCCTAATACTGATACTTTCACAGCTCAGGTTTAGATGGCTGACAGATTTTGTGGAATTTTTGTAATTTTCTCTTAACTGAATAATTAATTAAACTATCAGGATGTTGGTTTTTTTTTTCTTTTTTGCATAATAATAGCAACAACAACAACAACAACAATACTTCAATCCCCTCTCTTTCTGCAAATGTCATTGTGGTTAAAACTTTTACATCTGATGTGAACCATTTTTACTTTTCCCCTCTTGCAGGGAGTTAAAGATAGACCATTTCTGATGTAAAATATTTCCAAGAGGAAAACTAAAAAGGCACACATCAAAAATGGACTAAAATTTTTGAAATTTTCAAATAAAAGGCAAACTGTTTTATGAGATGGAGTTGTCATCAATACTTCAGTAATCAGTGGCAAGTGACACGAATAAGTAATTTTCTTATTTTTTGCTGGTGTTTTTGTTTGTGTTAAAAAAAAAGAAAAAAATCAAACCTGAATTACTCCATGGAAACTTCACTTACTCATGCTCAAGGCATTTCACATGATCTGTTAAACACAAATATGATTCAATTTGAACACTATTTTCATGTTCCTGGTGCCATCCATATTTATAACATTGATATATTATTTATAACAAGTCTGACCACATTTCTTAGTATTTTAATTGTGAAATACCTAATGGTACATTTAAAATAACATTTTCAGTATCAGAATTAATACCGAAATTAATAGAGTAGTGGAAACTTTAAGAACATCTTTATAATTACAATGATATTGTGTGGAACTTTATTATATTTTTAATCGGAAATTATTTCATTATTATGGGTTTGCTATCAGCTCATAAAAATACCCTGAAAAGGAAAGCTGTGTGTGGTTGAAATGTAGATCTATTACCTTAGCTTGACACTGTAATTCTTATTATCAATCTGATAAAAAACGTGCCTGGAAGCATTTTGGAGGCTTACAGAAAGGAGAGCCAAAATGTCCTCCAAATCTAGTTTAGCTGTCACCAAAACCCTATCAAACCTCTTTCTTCCCAGGAAGTTTCTTACGTCTTAACATCTGTATCTTAAAACCAGAAGGTTTCTCTGTTTTCAATCAGAAATTACCTGAATATAGTAATTTGTGGGGTTTTCCCTATGTCACTCTTGATTTAGCTTAACATCTAAATCCTATTTTGATCCTTCCAATGAACATGGCCTTTTTAATTGCACCCAACTTTTACCCAGAGAAAATTCCAGCTATGATTTGAAAAAAAACTCAAGAATATTGACAAGTTTGAAGAGAACTGTGTGTTTCCCCTGTGAAGGCCTGCTCTTTATGCTGCAGATACTCTCTTTGATGGGTGATGCCACAGGGACAGTTTTATTTTAACATAACATATTGCCTGTTAAAATAAATCTAAATGAACACAGAGGTCACACTGAGCTGGTCCCAAATGTCCCTATAGACATATGCACAGACAGGTGGTTAACACAGCCTGCTGGCCAAAACAAGATCTGGAGGGATTTCTCCTTATTCCTGACAGATGGTCAGGTCTTCTCAGAGATCCTGAATTTGTTCATTTAAAATATTTATGTGGTTCTAACATGGAATTATGGGTTCTCTGGGTGCAAAACCTCTATCCACGTTCCAAAGACAGTTTACTTGGGACTTTGAAATTAATTTCCTTTCCTGGAAAAACAAACACAAAAGTACTGAGGACAGAAGTTGGGTTATTTAAGGAAAAAACAACAGTTTAATTATATTGCATTATGCTCTATTTCCATTTATATATGTGTGTGTGTGTATATATATATACATTTTTTTTTAAAGACATCTGGGGTACTGGGTTACATCTGTTCTTCAAAGTCGCTGCTTTCGTGGTTACTGCAGCAGCTTCTCATCCTTCACCTGCTCCCTGTATCAGGAACAGGCTCTGTGGGAGCAGACAAGGCTGCCTGTGCTGCTTACTGCTGTGGAATCCAGCTGATACCATTGCTGTCACAGAAGGATACATATAGTGATGCAGTATTAATATCTTTTCATCTTTGGGTTACAGACAATTCCCATAATGTGATGGACCTGTGGGTGATAATGGCAATGCTCATGTGACACTGCTTTAAATTATTACTGTATTTCCACCAAGATTATCTGCTTACACAGGTAGAGAGAGTAGGTACAAAAATGTCTAGGCTTAATATTCAGAGAGATTAAAAATGGGTTCCTTCACAGGAAAGAGTGGATAATCTGAGCCTTTGGGTTTTGAGTCCTGTATTCTGCTACAGAAAAGTCTTTTCAAGCCTATTCTAAATCCACTAAAACTTAAAGCTGGTTTGCAAAGAAATTTTGCTCTGTCAGCTTCTGCACAAGGATGGTTCAGTGTCCTTATAAATACAGAGACCCTATTAAACTGAGTGAAGCAGACCAATTTTGTCTTTACAGTTAAACATATTTCCGAGAAACAGCTGTGAAATTTTTTAATCAATGGAGGTTTTAAAGTGAATTTCAGCATGTGGCTGCAGCAAACATATGGACCAGAAAATGATTAATATGTGTACACAGAAACTCCCAAGAAATAGCTATTGTTTTGATAGATGAGAATGACTCCCAGTAAGCACCAAACTCTATTCCATGCTAAAATAATAATAATAAAAAAAATAACTTGCATGAATAAAGTGTGTTAGCCATAGAAAGCTGTACCTGTTGATGTGCACAGCATTAACCACAACTATTTCAGTCTGGAGAAGTTTAGCCCTTGCTCGAAAGGTGCTATTGGTGACCCAGATACAAGTCTAAAACATTTCTTATGATATTTGATGTTTCCTAAAGAAGTAAACCCCACTTGAATTGTTTTCTAGTCATAGTTTAAACTTTTGATATTTGCAGATTACTACTCAAACATGCAAACAGTGATTCTGCCCTCATACTCCTGCTAATTTCACTGAGGAGTTATTAGCTGTGGCCCACAGCAGGATTCCTTACATATTTCTCTTTGCAGCACCAGGCAGAAGTGGAGATTTCATTTAGTGTGGAATTTTCATTTAGTCTGGAATTTTCTGTGCCCCTGTTTCTCGGGGTGGTAACATAAAACACAAGCTACAAGTAGCTTATCTCAGGAGCTCGTTGTTTTTATTCCTTTATGTTCTTTTCCGTGGAAACACTGGTCTTCATGCCATTAGTATTGCATCAGAGAGCTCTTTAATAATAGACCCATTCAATGTTTAATGTTGGAAGAAACACTGGGGTACAATAGAATTAAAACTGGAGCAGAGTAAATGATTGTGGTTTTGGTGTCAGAAGTCACTTTTAGAATTTTGGATTTAGTCAGCTGATCTATACAGGGACACAGAGTAGATGGTCTCTTTAAGATACCCATAATTAGTAATTTCCTATAGGTACCATTTATATTCTTTTTTATGATGTTTGATGTCACATCTGATGTTTTCTTCAAAACTATGATTTAACAGAAAGGTGATAATGTAAACATGTCAAACTACATCACATGAGGATATGTATATTTGTTATTGTTGTGACACAACATCTGCTCAACACAAAGTTGTGTACTTTGTATGAGAATTTTACAATAAGGAAAAGTTGCAAAATTTGAATAGAAGATGAAGCAATAAAACTGACAAAGCTTAGTGCAACAGCACACACCAAGAAGAGAAGGATTTTTTTGTTTGGTCTTATCTCTGCTTATGGCAATCTCTTCTTCTGTGTTTACAGCCTTAATAAAAGCTGAACAGTCTGTGACTGCCATTCTGCTAAGGTGTGAGTATGTTAGCATGGGAGTGCCTTTTTTCAGCCAAATCCACACCTTAGTGTGGAAGGAAGGAAGCCTGCTTGCTTGCCTTTCTAGTTTTAAAGGACTGAAATATTCTACCCCATTCTCTGCTCTAGGGTGTGCCAAGTGTGCTGTATTACAGACCTGAGCTTTCCAGATGTGCACTAATGTTCATTGAGGCCTTGTGTTGTACATTTTCAAATGCAACAGTCTTTTGTACATGACCCCTTTAGGATACTCATGATTCTTTTTCAAAAGTGAAGCAACATTTCTCTTCATTTAATTTAGACAAGAGGAATTTCAAAGCTTCTGAAAATCAGGTATGAATAATTTCAACTTGGAAAGTCAAAATGAATGTTCACTGTTAAAATTAATCTGATTATTATGGACACAAATGGTTGAATAAATTTGCATTTTTTCAACTTCTGTGATGGAAGTTGTTTGTGTTTACTTAGAATCTCCTCTGTGTATTACTACACCAAATAAATAGCAGAGTAAATTGAGCTGAGACAAAGTTAACTGAGAATGAGTGATCACGATGTAAGATATTATGGAAAATTGCACTAGAAATCTCTTACAGTTAACTTGCTGATATTATATATTTAATGCACAGTTTACAGTGACTGCAATACAGTATAAAATATTAAAAGAAAGCTTCCATTTATGAAAATGAACCTGTAAATAAAATTAGGCTGATAGTAATTGATTGTTACTGGATTGCTACTATGTGAGTAGATTTCAAACTTATTATTTCTCATTTGTAGCTCTGAAATAAAACGCAAACTGTTTAAGAAAAAGTCGTATGTCTTCAATAACGTCTCAGTTTGATATGCTCTGTATCATGTATCTCCAATATATCATTATTATTGACCAAGGGTCCCTTTCAACACAGGCTCATTGGGTTCTCAAATGAATTTGGCATTTTGAGGTCTCATTGTAAGCTACATATTAACCTCCTTAAAGAAGGAGCTGTACATACTGCAGGGTCGTGGGAAACATAAAACAATGCTCTTAGCTTTTATCTTTGGACAAAATAGTCTCCTTGGCAGCAGATGACAGAGCAGGGAGCAGGTCTCAGCATTGCCCATAATGAACCTGCATTCCCCAGATGTGAACTTGAATTCTCCAGATGTGAACATGCATTCTCTCTGTTGTAGGGAATGTCTGAGTGCCCGAGATTTCCAAGCCTAGCAATCCTAGTCCAGGAGGGCAGTATGCTTACAAAGCAGGCAGTTTCAAAAGTATGGCAGTGGTAAACCTAATTCCGAGGCTGCATCATATATGTATATTTAATATATGCTCTCTAGTCCAGATAATTGGGCTTAAAATCTTTATTACACTCATTTTTCCTTGAGAACAGACTGTTTTTGTGGGTTTTTAAAATCAGCATTCTAAAATATATTTAAGTAGGGCACAGATATGTTAAAATAGTTTAGATCAAATATTGAGTAAATAAATAACTTATGCCCACTAACCTCTTTAAGGAAATCAGATACCTGTGCAACTGATAGGTGAGGAGTTTTCCTTTATTAAAGCTACTTTGCAGGCTAAAGTCAGTTGAGAGAGAATATTACTTTACCAAGTCACCTTCTCTAAAAGGTTTAATTAAACTTTTATGTCTAAATGTATAAACCATTAATCATAGAGTCTTAGAATAGAATTACAGAATACTTTGGGTTGAAAGGGACCACTAAAGGTCACCTAGTCCAACCCCCCTGCAATGATCAGGGATATCTTCAACTAGATCAGGTTGCTCAAAGCTGCATCCAATATCTTAAAGTGTCTCCAAGGACAGAGTATCCACTATTCCTCTAAGCAACTTGTTCCATTGTTTCTCCATACACATTGTATAGTTCCATATAGCCTGCCTAAATCTACCCTCTTTTAGTTTAAAATATTACTCCTTGTCCTGTCACAACAGGCCCTAATAAAAAATTTGTCCCCATCTTTTTTATAGTCCTCCTTTAGGTAGTGGAGGCCTGCTGTGAGGTCTCCAGGCTGAACAACCCCAACACTCTCAGCCTTTCTTCAGAGCAGAGGTGCTTCAGCCCTCTGACCATCTCTGTGGCCCTCTGCGCTCGCTCCAACAGGCCCATGTCCATTCTGTGCTGGGAATCCCAGAACTGGACTCAGTACCCCGAGTGGGTTCTCATCTGAGCAGGGTGGAGAGGCAGAATCATCTCCCTCCCCGCTGCCCATAGTACTTTGGATGCAGCCCAGGACACTTTCAGCTTTCTGTGCTGCAAATGCACATGGCTGGCTCATGTCCAGCCTCTCATCCACCAGCACCTCCAAGTCCTTCTCAGCAGGGCTGTTCTCAGTCCTTTCGTCCTTCGGCTGTATGGATTGATAATTCTTGCATATAATACTGTTCCCTGTAATTGTAAAATGTTGATCTTGTAAAATATTTATTATCAGATATTGCTATTTTTTTGTAAACTGAAATTTCTCTGATTGTTTCAGGGGAGCTGAACATCCTTAATTTGATCTTAAAGATTAATTGAAAAATAATTAATTTTTTTTTTAGAGCGCAATAAATTTGTTATCACTGATCACAGAATGGGAAGTTTAGGTTTTAAAAATTTTCTTCTGCAATTGCTGTCCACAAGATGGCAATCTTGGACTGAAAGTGTCTCCACAAATGATTCTGCTGGTAGTTTGGCTGCTGTTTCCAACTCTGGGAGCAGGTTTGAAGCCTGGTGTGCTGTGCACATGTCTGGGGCTGCACTGCGAGCAACCCTAAGGCGCATTCTGATGGGCCCCAGTACCTTCAAAACTGGCAGCTCCAGCAGTGCAGAAACACACTCCTTTGTCTAACCAGTTTTCAGTGTTACCTACTTTCATTCAGGCAGCTAGTTTTGACACAATCTTTTAAAAGTATAGAGGCTGTTTAGAAGTGGGAACACCTCTTAATGGATTCTGTATGTTTAATGCAAACAAAAGCCTCGAACATAACCACATATTGCACATTATCTGCTCAGTATGAATGTTATCTCACCCTGTCCCCACCAGAGCATTAAAACCTCTGATAATCTTTTTGAAAATACTGACTTAATATGTGACCCTCAGTTTTAAGAAACCACTGCAGCTGCAGCTTCTCAGTTTGAGAACTCATCTGGCTCCACTGAACTCAGCATTACCACCATGGTGTACATATGCCCCAGAAGGAGTTGCTCATCTATCTCCTGGGACACTCCAAGATCTGAAGGCATTATGTCAATCTGAGATTGTCTGTTTAGCATGGTGTAGTTGGTAGTCCCATCCCCTAGAGTCCCAGGGAATAAATCAGCCTTCCTGCAAATGGTTTCAGAAATGGGCAGCAGGAGGCCCTGGGGAGGTGTTTGGAAGAGGACATGCAGAGTGTGAGCGTCACAGCCATGTATCAGCCCTAGAGTTCTGATTGTCTAGCTGTTTCCTCCAGCTAAAAATATTATTTCAAAACCTGAACAATGACAAACCCTCATTTGCTAGTCTTAGTGGAAAAAATCACAGCTAATTTTGCAATTTTTCTGTATTCATTCAATGAGCAAGCTGCACCTACCCATTACTATTCAGGGCATCTCATCTTTCCAAGGCTTGAATTTGGGATATGGAAATGTCAAAATTCAAGAATTAAATATGAAAAGGAAATTGTCAGAGAGAAAGCCAACAAAAATAAGATTAGCAGTTTTATCTTTTCTTGCATTAGGTTTTATTTACATTTTCTGAGTTATTGATGGCTCCTGAGCATCAAAAAGAGGTTCTGTTAACTTTCTTTAGAGCATAAAGTGGACAAAGACCATTGTGACTTCTCTATCACCAGGCTTAGTTAAAAGAATAAAGATTGGTGGAAAGGAAATGAAGAAATCCAGCTTGTTCTTCCATGTCCTTCAGAAAAGGGGACAAAAGCTAAGGTAGCCACAGAGAACAGTACAGGCTGAAGCTGTGGTCTGATCCTGTGCTCGCCCTCTGTGCAAACAACCAAGAGCACACCTGGGCAGCAGTGCAAGGAAAAGGAGGTGTTGGCAGACTGGCAGGAGTGGATGCTGTCACATGGTGACAGGATAGTGCCATCAGCCTGGTCTGCTCTGATGGAAATACTTTCCTGGTTTCTCCTTTTTTTCATGTTTTGATCTACTTGAGTCTTGCTCAGAGGGAAGAAATTGAGCTGCCATAAGCTGTACCACTTTTTGATATCAAATTTCAAACTTTAAATTTCTGCAGATACCTTTTTTTTTTCTTTTCCCCACGAATTTCCTTCTGCTTTCCAGATTTGACAGAGGAGCTTAAAACTAAATGGAATCATTAATACTTCTTTCAACAAATCAAATCTTTTACATTTATCACTGCCATGTATTATGGCTATTTGGATAGTTTCCACTTTGTATGATTGTGATTATTACTATTCCAATTGAAATTAATTTTGGAGATATTAATTTTTTATGACACATTAAACAAAGTATTTTAATAAATATATCTTACCTTTATTCATCACCTGCAATATTTTTTGGTTAGGAATGTATAAGAAAAATTGTATTTTGCACATTTCAGCTAGTATTTCTGGGAAAAAAAAGGGCTTACCAGAATGCAATATTATTGAATTATAGTGTCTTCCACTGACAGAGTTGATTGTGAAATAAATTTAGAATACGCTACAATAATCTTGCCTTAGTAAGTATCTCAATCTTATTAATGAAAGGCCTGATTCAGAAATGCTAGTAGGAAGATTATACCTCCTCCCCACAACTATGTAAAAAGTTTGTTGAAAAAGTAATCTAAACACTGAGAAAACCTACCCATGTAATGTCTCTTTTTATCTCTAATGCCAGCAAAACAACACACCTACATAACAGTGTAGAAAGGTGACAGAAGCATTAGTGGTCTGGTCTAAATCTTGTGATGTAATGGGGAGTTTTTCAATTGCTTTTAATAAGAGAGAGATAACGTCTTGAGAATGTAAACAGTCTAGAGTTATTTGTGTTAATTGCTTTTATTCTTAAAAAGCCCCAGCAGGAGCTCTTTTTTTGTCCAAACTGCCTGAAGAAACATTACAATGTGTATACATGAGCAGAGTTTCTTCTCTTCTTTTACCATTTCTTATAACCTTGTGTACACTGCTGGCTTGTATTTCTACATTTAAAGATGTATTATTTTCAGAATAATTAAAATGAGACTGTTTCTCTGCAGTAAACATATGCAAAATCAATATCATCCTTTTATTTATTGTATATACTACGAAATACAAGCTAAATTATGTTTAAAATAGAAGCAAATTAAAAGAGAAATCACTTCAGAGGGCATGAATTTTCTAACTGACTGTTTGGATTTGTAGGTTATCACAGGGAAGCTATTTTAAAAACTATTACCATTTAAAAAATGTTTTCTAAAATTAATTACTGTGTAAAAAGCCCATTGTACTGCAAATGAGATTTGTACAACAACACCACGGAAAGCGTTTGCTCTTATAAACCCAAATCATAATACCACTTTGTTTTACTTTTGAGGGAAATGCAGAGTTGGGTGCAGTCAGATGTTCTTACTGCAATGATGCTCCAAAGTGTCTCTTGGCAATTCATCCAGCTGGGGCCTTAATTCCTGCTGTTAAGCTGTGCGAGGTTTCTCTAGACAAGGAGGAAGGAGGGATAAAAAAGAACATTTAGTAAAAGATACTTTTATCTTTTCAAGTTGGGACAGGAGCTGAGCACACAGGGAACCTTTGCTTGTGCCACTGTGATGGCTACTTTTGCTGGGAAGCCTTCTCATCCACTATGGTGGCAGCCACAGCAGCATCTACACCTTGAGGGGCTGTGGTGCTTCTGGCCTTCCATCATTTCTGAAATTCTCCTCAGCCTACAGAGATGAACCACCCCTGTGGGAAGAGTTGCCTTATTCCCATACAGGTGTGGGATTCTGGCTTCTTACAATATGCGAAACCTGGAGGGTATAAATGTGGCTTGTTCACTGTTTGCAAACAGTGGAGCATCTCACTTTCAGGGCCATGGCTGAGTCAGGATCTGGTAACATAGAGGACATCAGACACAGAGGATGGAAGCTGGCATTCCTGTTGCTCCCAATCAGTGTGGGAGCTGATCCTGGGTCAGGAGCTCCCAGCACACTGGAGACCCCCCAACAACAGGTGTTTGCTCATGCCCATGCGTGAGTCTGTGTCAGAGAGCAGGTGCTCCTTGCTCTTGAGAAGTGACCACAGTTGGTCAGTCATGCAGCCCCTCTTTCCCCCTCTGTGTCAGTTTTATTGACCTCCTGTCACTGGCACTGTTCTTCCTCCAAACAGGAGCTCAGGCTTATTAGTGGGGCAGCTTGTCCTGCTCCTGCCCTGGCTGTGGCCGCTTTACGAGGAAGTGACAAACTATTGATGAGGGAGGTCTCATGAAGATTTATTCCTTGCCAAAAATAGAGGTCATTAATATAATTTCCAATTAATTCTTTTTTCTCCTGTCAGAAAGGCTTCTTGCCAATTTCCAGTATCGTGTTTAGTTAAATAATCTGTGAGGATTTGCTGTATTATTTACACTGGCATAAATTATATTACTTTCACAGAAATTTGGCTAATCATCTGTTGCTGAGATTTTCCACTGGGTTACAAGGCATGGAGAACTGCATGCTGGTTTAGACTGAGGGTCTCTGGCTTTCCAAAACAGAGCCTGTCACTACAATCACCCTGAAAGGACAAGGGTTGATTAGCTTTCTCTGAGGCATTAGCTCATTACATGATGATAAAGTCTAAAAGGTAGATGAATATAATTTGAGCTTTTACCTGGGGCTTTGGGGAACCTTAGTTGTCCCTTCTGCCTCTGAATCCTAGCACCTGGCTCATTTTCAAAGCTCCTCACCCTGATCAATCCAAGACCCTGCTTCAGTTTCTTCATTTGTGAAATGTGACTAACAGCTGCACTGCCAGTCTCAAAAACTGAAATATGCTGAACAGCATTCCAGAGCATTACTGGTTTGTTTTCAATATTCAAGGCTTTTGTGGCAACTCTTGTAGGTTTGGTTTTGTTTTCTTTTTAACTTGTTGTGTAATTTTTTTATGTCATTAAATATTAAAAACATTTTTGTCGATTTTTTGCTGTAGTTAGAAAATAAGAAATAAGAAAAATATAAGAAATGACTGGATATTTTCATATATTCACAACATTTACTAGTAAAATGCTGGAAAAATCCAGCAATTATAGGAAGAAGATAATTTGCAAAATTATCTAAGTATTAGCCTGCAAGAATCAAATTAATCCTTATCTACAGACAAATTTGTAAGGTGCCATTCATGATAGTTTTAGTTTGACTCCCAAAGAATCTAAATTGTAGCATTTACATATAATATGGATATACTTACTTCAGTGGTTTTAATACTTTAGCCATCCTAGAATAAACAGAAAAGTAAATTTCTCCTGAGAATGCAGAGAATGCTGGGGCAGAAGACATTCAACTGGTTTCAGTAACATAATTCTGTTGCCTTCAGCACAGTTTTTAGATTGGTTTGGGACCTGCCCCAAAATGAAGAGGACTCATCCCGAATTAATTTGCTTTTTCAGATATTCTGTCTCTGAGATCTTCACTTTCCCCAGTGAAGGTCAGGGCAGTAGGAGGTAAAACACTGTCATGATTAGTATTCCCCACATCTGTCTGGAGCAGAACGCCTAGTGCAGGAAGCCAGCTGACCAGAGGGCATTGTTAAAGAAGGTGATGCATTCCTATAGCTAAAAGCACAAAGACTCTAGTGAGCAAACTTCTCTTTTGTAAAGAGTAAGGTTCAGGTCTCAGTCTGGCAAATTGCTATCATTGCACCTTACTCAAAAATAGAGGGCAATTGGTTTAAAGGAGGGGTTTTTTTCAGTCACAGAGAAAAGTTACTTTGTTTCAACACTGGAAATAAAAAAAAAGCACAACATGAATTTGCTTAGTAAAATAATTTTTTTTTTTTTTTTTGGTCCATAAAGATTTTTTAGAATGGTAAGATTTTCAGCATTGGGAGGTAATAGTAGCTTTACATTAATGTCTGGAAAAAAAACCTGCAAGAACTATGTTCTGTATTTATATGGCTTCTTAAAAAAGTTGCATGGGACTAAGAATAAGTTTGCACACTTTATTTGTGATTCATTACCACAGGCAACATTCTGCAGCAACCTTGGAAATGCCAAGACTCCACAGTGCAAAGAAAGTATCACTGTTTTTTTCTGGTGAAGACTGCCTTAATGTCAGTCCATGCCCATGCCGAGTACTCCCCCATCAGTGATCACCTAATGATGTGTTGAGAAACAAGACACCTTTCAGATGTTTCCTTTGAACTTATTCCTTTCAGTGAAGTTTTTGATGAAAAATAAAATAATAATTCTCAGTTTTTCATTTAATGAAGAAAACATTCAGTACTTTAGGTAGACTATAAAATTCTCTAAACAGATAAAAAATTCAAAAATTATTCAGAATTAACTTTTTTCATTTCCTTTTTTCTCTGTTCCTATTTCATAGGTTAACCAGTTTATTATCTAGATCAAAATGTCAGAGTTCCTGAAGGGCATCACGTTTCCAGTTCATGTGAATGGCAGTTATTTTGCATTTAAAAAACTGTTATAAAGAGAAATCTGACCTAGGATGAGTGGAAAATAGCTGAATTGTAGCTCACTTGCTGCTTCTTTTCTTCCTTGTCGGAGCGGGGGAAAGTTTAGATTTGCTACAGAGAATGAAGCATTTTTATAGGAGAGAATATGTACTAAAAAATAATGTTTTCCCAACTAAAGTCACTGCTGTTAAGGTCAGTGCATAAAACACATTAATAACATTTTGATTTGTTCTTCTCCCAGAATCTCAAAGCAGAACTCATTACATTTTGAGAAAAAGAACAGAGATAGTCTCTGGTGTAAGACAGTGCTTTTGCACACTGGACATCAGTGACAGCAGGCTGTTATGGGTTTCCTAAAGAATAATGGCTTGTGTTACCATTAGACCGAGGGAGGGTAGGACCAGCACTTCTAGTGCTCCATCACTGACAAACCTTGCGCATTTAATGCCATCAGTGACAGCCCTCACTCCTCCACACCCTCCTGCACTACCAGAATGAAAAGCTAAAAGAAAGAGACTTAGCTTCAAAGCATTTAAATCCTGAAGATGGACAGGAGCTTGATGGCCTCCCTGGATCCTTTGGGTGCAAAGTAGAATGCAATGGAAATTATAGGACTCAAGATACCAAAAAACATCAGCTATGGCTATAGTGAGCAAATGGTCTTTAATTAAACATATGGAAAACCAAAATGTGTATTTAAGAATGTCCCTCTGAGATCCCATTTCTTTACATTCCAATTGTTTGAGAGGCTTCTGCTGGAGGAGTCTTCCCCATTTTGAGTTCACTGTAAAGAAAAAAAAGCATCACTGAAATTCAGTAAACAGTTATTTAAAGGTGGACTGAAGCTGTAAGTAAATAACTTTTATTTCTTTAATGGTTGAGCATATATTAATGACTTCGGTCATGTTAAGAGTAATTTGGTAATGTAAAGCACCAGCAACAATTTCAGGAAGTACCTCTAGTTGTAATTGCATATCCTCTCTATTATGATGCTGTTAACATGAGATTTCAGCCCCTAAGCTCTACAGAGCTATTTATATGTTTACTTACCCCAAGGTACTAGCCATGAAAATCCTTGAAAAAGCACCATCATTAGCACCCAATTAAAGAGAAAACTTATGCTAATAAAGCCAGGAGTTGCTTTTTAGTGCTATGAAAAAGAAAAAATATTTAATGACTGTATTTCTGGAAACCTTTTGATGTTCATGATAATTAGTTTAGTCCAGCTACTAAATTAAGGGCAGTTCGAGTATTATACAGACATTTGAAGGTTGTTATATTCAGAGAAGACCTTTTGCAATCCTTTTCATACAGATTTAGTCAAAGAATGCCAGCAGTGGAAAACCGACTCAAGGATTCTGTTTGGGTTTTTGGAGGCTTTGTGTAAATCTTAGATGAGGAAAATAAATGAAAATATTTGAAAAGGCAGTTGCATAGCTGCAGAAAGTTATAGATCATACTTCTGCAGAAAGTTATAATTCCTACATTCAAAATCGTTGTTATTATCAGTACAGTCCGCTGAAGAATCCAAAGTATATCAGTCTTGAATATATTCAATAACAAAGAGTTTATTACTTATTTCAACTACAATACATTTCTGAACCATTCTAGTTCTGTGCAAATACCTCTCTCAGCAATGTCTTCACGTGTCTGGTGCCAGTTTCAGAGGGCAAGCAAATAACACAGTTTTGAATAGTCTAGATTAGCTTCTGATCTTCTCAGAGTAGTTCAAAGCGACAGAACACCTCATTTTCCAAGTATCTAAGAGCTGGTTGTGGCAGTGGTGATCGGATGGAGTACAAAGGAACAGTGTCAAGTGAGTATGGTACTTTCTGGTCCCTGGATGGTCCCACAATCCAGAGGATGGGCTGGTACAAAGTCCTACAAATTAGGGTTAAAATGGCTTTACATTGTATTAACTTCTCTATGTCCCTGTGGCAGCATTGCTCAAGGAGGCTCACAAAAAGGCATCCTGGTCCTTCCTTCTTCAGTGAAGGCCAAGGACAACTTTGGCCATCTCACCTTTCACCTGAAATACCTAGACACAACAGAGGTAAATATAAATAATGAGGGGCGGGGTTATTTTTAGTATATGAAAAGATGACAAAAATTGAGGATTTTCTTCTGGTTGGGTAAGAGGGTACTGCTCTCCCTTATCTGTGTGAATTACCAACACAGTCAGCAACAATTCTGTATTTTGCCTCTCCTCTCTCCTCTCCTCATTTAAATGTATTTCCATTCTTATTTTTTTTGTAACTTTTTTTTGTCTTTGACTTATTATGTTAATTCTTTACAGGAACATCTGAAGCGGAACATTTACTGAACTCAGAGATGCTGAAGAATGCATTGATATGCAAGGACCCGCTAAAGATAACATCTTATCCCCTACAGATCAGATTCCTTCAGGATCTACAACACAGCTCCTAAAAACATATAACTCTGTATGGTCTGAAGTATCAAACGGTGTAAACGCCATCACTACTGCAAGCCATTTGGCTATTACAGTAAGGAAAGCTGCAAGAGTTTTGGTTATACATTTGTCACGGTATATTTTTGATCTCAGACACCACACTGAGCTAAAACACACTGCTGTCCTTGTAGTGAGCTAAACAGATCAAAGGAATCAGAACGTAAAAAATGCAACATTTCATGTAATAAGTACATCTTCCCGGTCATGGACAAAATGACAAAAGCATCTAAAGATGCTTAAATAAATGTCAAGAAGATTCTGCTCAGCGGCGTTCGTGCATCACCGTGAGCTCAGGTGGCTGCTGCTCATCTCTGAGAGAGCCCAGCAGACAGCAAGCAGCAAAGCCTGGCTGAGGCTCTGTCCCACACTGAGGTCAGGGGCTGGGCCAGCTCATTTCCCTGTCGGTGTCTCGGTTCAGGTCCACAGGCCAGCACACAGCCATTCCTGCCCCTCAGGCCTCCTGCTTCAGGAGGGCCCTGTCCCGTCCCAGCCCACCCCAAGGCATGGCCATGTGGGGACAAGGCGTGTAAGGAAGGGTGAAGGAAGGCCGCAAAGGCAGAGAGGGGAAAAGGTGTAAGAAATGGCCCTGCAGACAGCAAGGTCAGACAAGAAGGAGTGGGATGAGATGCCCCAGGTGCTCGATCAGACCCCGCTGGAGCTGGTTGATCCTGCAGCCCATGGCACAGCCCGCTCCGGAGCAAGGTGAAGTGTGAGGAGGAAAGATCATCAAAGAGGAGCTGCTCTGTGCTGACCACAATCCTGTTCATCCCCTGGTGCTGCTCAAGGGCTGGGGTGGTGGTGGTGTTGTTTTAATCTTTGTTTCTCACGTCCAAATCTGTTTTAATTGTCAATAAATTAAATTAGTTTTCTCCACAGTAGGTCTGTTTTCCCCACGACAGCAAATGGTAAGTGACCTCCCTGTATTTATCTCGCCCTGTGAGAATTCTCATCCTGTTCCTCCCCATTTTCTTGGGCAGGGGCAGTGAGAGAGCAGTGAGAGTGCAGCTGGGGGCAGTGAGCAGATGGGCAAGGCCAGCCCACAGCAAAAACACTGCAGGGACTGCAAAGTGCTGCAGGCGCAGGAGTGCTGGATTCACACAGATACACTCCTATCCGGGCTGCCTGTTGTCTGCCACCCAGAGCAATGTTTCTGTGATTGGGCTTCTTCTACATGAGTGAGGAGACAGCTGTTATACGAGTCAGTGCAGAATTAGGGATGTTCTCCTGTCCTGTGGGGCAGTGCTGTGTTGACATACATACCATGTTTGGATAGGCATTACATCATGGTCAGCACTGTGGTGGAGCACGAGCCGGGCATGTAGTCCTGTGCTTGATGTGCTAGATTAGCTTCCTGACATAGAAGAATGTTGCAAATTATACTGCCTTTTTCGGATGGGGTTGATGAGTCTTGAGGCTGCAGCACAGACGTTTACATATCATCCAGAAATGAATCAATCTTCTGCATCAAAATTTTATAACTAAACCTTAAGGACAGATAATCAAATTGACTGAGCATAAAGTGGAGACCAAAATATCAGACTTAGATTTCTGCTCTATGATAAAGCAATACCCAACATAAGCAGCAGTACACTACTGCACATCACAATAATCAATTCTGCACAGTCAGTTGTGAGGAGAAGGGGTCCCTACACATTTCTGCAGTGTTTGCTACAGTCCTGCATGTGCAACTCAGAGGTGATTTCATCTACACTGTCAAAACAGTTGGTTTTGCTGTCAAAGATTCCTGCTTGCATTAATGTGTTATGCCGATTGTCTGTGGATAATCCTTCATAGGCAGCTAAAGCTTTTTAGGTATTTATCAGGATATCTTAGTGAATTTTCTTCAGATACAGATTTTTAAGACATTTTTGAATCCTTGACATCTCAGTGATATTTTTCCCGATGGAATTCAGTACAGTTTTGGTATGTTCCTCATCATACCATACTGACATCCTTATTTAGTGAAATATTTCTCAGGGTCCCTAGAAATTAATTCAGTAGTATAAATAAATATACTTAACACCTAACTAAATATTAAAATATAGCAAAATTGCATCAGTGCTATTGATATGGGTTCAGCTTTCTTCTGTTCAGGTTACAAAACCCATCAGCCATACTGCTAAAGAAGAGCATGTCTTTGTCATTTTAAGAGCCCAACTGCATTGTGAGTACAGAGATATTTGGTTAAGGTAAGACTTGTGGCAGCGTGGAATAGGGCATCCTGGGATCAAAAGGACTGAACCATATCTGTATTATTCTGTAGCTCAGTCATGCAAGGCAAGGTGGCTCTCAATTAGTCAGATGAAGCACAGACCAGAAGTTACTTTACTGCTTCCAGACTTGGGCTGCTTTATTTGCATCTCCCCTCACTGAAATGTGGCAGTCACTGCAAAACCAGAGAGTTACACGTTGGGCTCTGATATGCTGTGGAATCCTGCATATTTCAAAGTCATCAAGGCCATGTGTGTGCAAGTCTAGAACTGAAAGACACGCAGTTGCACATGTGTATTAATAAAGAATGCAATCTTTTTGTAAATTGTAGCTGATTATTATGTTAAATTTGAGATCTTCCCCTCTGTTTTTCAATTATGCTGAAAACATTGATGACCAAACATTTGTTTAAAACATTAGACTTCCTTATCTGAATGTGTTTTGGTTTGGGTTTTTGTTGTTTTTTTTTTTTAATTAACATTATGAAATTTTTGATATGGTGATAACCATGCCAAAGTCACAGGTTTGATACTCATATAGGCCATTCACCTAAGAGTTGAACTTGATGATCCCTTTCAACTCAGAATATTCTGTGATTGTGTGATCTTAGCAACTCTGCAGTACATTGCTAATGTCTGTTGGAATTAAAAATTGAAAGCAGAAAAATGTAGCATGAGCATGGGTGAATGTATTTCAGTAAAAAAACCATGGAAAATAAATACTTGAAGTGCATGTTCAGAACACAAGATAATGTAGAAAATTTAGGCAGGAGATTGCAGAAACAGAATGAATCACTATACAGAAAAGAAATGAAGATGAAGAATGTAAAAAGGCCTTTAAAGTAGAATTGCAAAAGCAAAAAAGAAAAGAGAGAGGATATAAAAGGCTGAAAATTACTAGAAAGGACAAAATATAGAAATACCAGAAGACATTAAAAAAACACAATTTGATTTGGCAAAATGAGGAATAGTGAGAGAGAACATGGACAGTGGCAACTTCAAGAAAATCAGTGAGGAATAAATTGGTATTATTTGATGATAAGTCTGTTTCTTAGTTTCTGACTCTTTTTGGTAGACTGTTATGTATTAGGCTGCATTGAAATTGCTTAGCTGACTCTGAACATTCAGCAGAGTCATGCGTTGGGATTATTTCACCCTGATAGCTGATAGAAGCTGCACGTGTGTAGAAAACAAGGCGATCGGCTAATCACCAAATTATATCAGAATTATCTAATTCAGTTAATAACATGGAATGTATTGAATTGTTTTCCTGGGGTTCATCCTGTGCTTCACAGACTTTTTATGCACATGAATTCCACTCACAATTTCTACTCATCAAGGCATCGAAGAACTATTTCAGGTTTAGTCAAAATCTCACTGTTATGTCACGGAGACACATATTCACTAAGAATTAATTACTAAAAATATTTACACTTGTGATTACTCCTTTAAAACATAACAATATCGAAAACCTCTTCATGTTTACTATATTTTTAATTAAAAAAATATTAGAAAGCAGAGACAGCAAAATATGAAGCCTTTCCTGTTTCACTCGTCTTGAATGGCAGATCTAGGCATGGCAGTGACTAAATGTCATATGACAGCTCCTTGGTTTGCTGTGCCAGGCAGGATGCTGTTTCAGATGAGAATGTAAGAGGAAAATTTATGAAACAGCATTAATGAAACTCAGCCCACTTTTAAATCTCTGCTTTTCAGTTCTGAAGCAGCATCTGAATCTAAAGGTAAAGTATCATCTTCCTTTCCCCTGTCTGACATGAGTGAATTGCCAAGTGTATTTTACAAGAATAAAATAAATGAGATTTCTTTCTTGATGTACATAAATAATTCTGAGCAAGTCTGCAAAAATCCAGATGCTCTTTTTGCTCTAAGCAAGTTTTGAAGGCCAAACTAGGCTACCTGGCTGCTCATTAAGCAGTTATTTTTTTGATCCTTTGGAAAGAACTATCACTTTTTGTGAATTCACTCTAGCATAGCCAGAAAGGAATGACTCTCATCACAATTTTGTAAGAGCAGGGTCCTGAAATTTCACTACCTTAACAGACTAAGCAGACAGATGATGTGACATGTACACACATGAATGCCTTTCTTTGGTCCCAAAAGATTCTGACATGTGAATGTTTTGTGTTGTAGGTCTGCTCTCAGTACAGGAGCTGATATTTCTGGCTGTTCAGAAACATTCTCGGTAACAACCTCTTGTTATTTTCATGTTTCTTGCATTGGGTTTGTTCACTCTGGAGGCTTAAGAGCCTTTAGATCTTATATTTGCATTGTATAGATCTCTGAATGTCTTTTTTCAATACTTTTACATCTGCAGACCTCTTATAAGGATAGTCTGACTTGTCATTTTGTCATTAATGGTTCTTCTTCTTATAATTCAGAGAAATATATTTTTGAACTGTAAGCCAAATATTATTATATTGCACAAATGCAATATAAAGGGTCTGTGTGGGATGAAAATTATAACTGAATAAGGAAAACCCAAGTTAAAGCTTTTAGAGCTCTCAAATAAAAAATGTTGCTCCTAGAAAAACAGAACTGGCTATTTACTTACCTCTTTATTTAGAGAAACAAAAAACATTGGATGCTTCTGTAGTTAGGTAGCCTTTTCCACAGAAGTTTTATTATTTCCCCTTCCTTCTACATGTAGAAATTCCTGGGGATCTATCATACAAATGTTGCCCTCATGGACAAGGTTTAGTAATTTTGAGGAGTGTCTAACCAGACAACAGGAATTAATCCTGACTTATTTGCTTTTTGAGGGACTGTAAGGTCTAGCAGAGCAAACTAATGTGATTTTCCTAGAGGATTGAGATCCAGGGTACCCTTAATGGGGATTTGAAATCTTGCTGGTTAATCAGATTTCTCTACTGTTTTAATGGACTGTTTGCAGTGAATAAAAAAGGTCCATGAATAATAGTGGGATGAAAAATTATCAATTCCCTGGATCAAATTGTTTGTGTTCCTTACTCTATTGCAAATAGTGAAAGCAATAGACACCTGTTAAATTGGTATGTTTGTTTTGCTACATCATTCTTTTTGTTTTAATTTAGTGACTGGACCACAGATAGTTGGGGAGATAAGGAATGCAGCAGGGAGGAGGAGATCTCCCTGCACACAAGGGAGAGAGTGTGTTGCAGTAAAGGTGACTAGTCTATGAAGGTTTGGACAGATTTGCTGGAGCAGGCGGCAGGGCTCAGACAGCATTAATGAGATTGTTTATTAGTACCGGATGAACAATTCTGCAACTCACTTGACAAACACCAAGCAAAACGCACCACAGGGGAGCGTCCCACTGCCTTGAGCAACTCCGTGATCTGTGGAACAAAATAATCACTGAAGAAAAACAATCTATTTTCCATCTATTGAGTTTTCTCTAACATATGAAAGTGCTTCTATCAGAATTTAAAATCTAGGCTAACCCTGCATGAGACCAGGAGCTTTGTTTAAAAATCAGACGGCTCTGGTTAAAACAACAGCACAAACCAGAAATGCTGTGACTGACTTAATAAGCTGTATATGCTGTACTGCATCTCTTTAATTTCTGGGTTTTTTAAAGTTCTTTGTTTTTCGTTCTTAAATTCAAAAGTGTTACCTTAGCTATGGCATAGCATCACGTTTTTTTACTACTGAAAACTGTTCTATTTTCTGCAACTGTCTGCTATTCCTGCATGCCACAATGTTTGAATTTGTTTGAAATGGATGTTTGTCAGCTAACTTCAGGAGAGCCTGTCTTTTTTTCTTTTTGAATACATTCCCTCAGAGTCTGCCTGAACTCAGCTTTGTCTGTAGCAAATATGCTTTTTGATATATGTGTACGCACATATTTCTATTCATATGAAAGCTGTGTGTGCATAAGTGCATATACATCTTTCTCTTTCCATCCTTCCATCTGTTCATCACTGCACACATCCATTCACTCATCCAGTTTAAAAGCAATTTCTTAGAGCATAGGATAAACAATAGACTTTGCAGAGTTTTCAGCTTTAACTTTTTCGTGTTAGTGATCCAAGATCATCAGAAAAGTGAATGTGAAAGGCTGATTCTGCTTCTTTTTTAAGAAAGCCTAGGAAAAGTGACTAACCTGAAAGGTATTGGTCACACTAGGTCATTTACATTTTGAATTAGTGCCCAGAGTGGTTTATTCAACTGGTTGCTAAAATGATTCTATGATTTCTCAAGTAATTTGTACTCAAAACTGAACCTCGATGCTATAATTCAAGGTATACCATTTTGAGGGGATGTGTCTTTACCACATTCCTTTTCTTTTGTTATGCTTGCTTTTTTGTGATAACCAGATGCTTTCTGTTTGTCTTGACTCCATCAGTATGCACAGTCATTGTGATGTTGATATGTTAAACACTGAGTGCCTTCTTCCTTTTCTCTCACCTGCTTTCCCTTCATCAAGCCAGTGAACAACTCTCTTTTAACTCAGCAGAAAAGTTGCCACACATATCTGCACTCGTACACTGTTGTCCTTCCACAACCTTGAAACAGTCATTCTTGAATTCTCATTTGATTGCAGTTTTATGGTTTTGGATTTAAAGTGTTTAGTACTCCACAATTTTCATTGCTCTCTAAGGTTTATCTTCCCTGACTCTCACAAGTATTGCAGAAATGAAGCATCTTTCTGTTCAGCAGGAGAGCTGTCATGATTGCTGACAAGCAAACTGTATCTAGAAGGAATTTCATCCCTACAGTCAGCTCTTTCAGTGAGCGAGAATGGATTGGCAATAGCACTTGTGCTGGTACATGGAAGCCATCTATCTATTTGGAGAGCTTTTGCTTATGTGGGTCAACATAAAGCAATACCATATAGTAAATGCCAAAAGCTGAAACATCTGCTTAAATAACCTCTTGGTTATTTATTAGGAATGGTAAGATTGTATCTACCTTGGCACAGCTGAGGAAGACAGAGCCCCTGTCACAACAAACAAACTTAAGATTTTGTTTAACCTAAAAATAAATTTCTGCCTCCATGTGCAAGGGCTGCCCCATTTTTGCTCTTATAGATATTTTGACTATACAGAATAAAACTTAAAATTACAACATATAGCAGTTATTATTTTATGCAAATTCTACGTCAAATGCTTTTGATGGAATGCTTTTTGCAAGATCTTATGTGTATTGCAATACCAATAAATATTTGTTGACTATTTAAAGCCATAAGCCTCATCACTATGAGGATGGTGAGATAGTGGATGGAACAGGGTGCCCAGGGATGATGTGGATGTCCCAGCCCTGACAGTGTTCAAGGCCAGGTTGGATAAGGCCTCAGGCAACCTGGTCTAGGGAGAATTGTCCCTGCCCATTAACGGGGTGGTTGGGATTGGATGATCTGTACAGTCTCTTCCAGCCTTTGACATTCTATGACTCTGTGATGCTATGATTTATTAAAGAGCTCTTAGATACGGTCATTCTAGTCCAGATGGGCTGTCAAGGCCCAGAGCTGTCAGCCAGGTAACTGTACTGTGCCAGTTCAGTAGCACTGTGTAGGCACAGCTAATTGAGGATGTTATTGGTAAGGCCTGAATGTTGTGAGTATGTCCTGATAATGATTCCTAGTGATTGCGAAGCAACCACTGTGTCTCTGTGTTGTTAGAGCAGCAATTTAGTCAAGCCTTGTTTTGAAGTTTGAAACTGGCCTGGTTGATCAATCTCTTAGACATTTTATCACAGTTATCTCTGATTTTCTGACTGGTATGAAAATATATGTATATATATATACACACACACAAACACATCCCCCCATATTTTCAGTTGTAATGCCAGTGTCAGACAATCATTGAGAGTATATCAGAGAATTTTACCTTTAATCACATATTCTCAGGTTTCATCCACCTAGCTGTCTGCACTTTGGCTGTTTAGTCTGTGAAAGGCATTTGTGGTACACCATAGTCAGCAAGTGTACTAGTTTGAAAACAAACCAGTGGGAGATTGCAAGTCAGGATTAAAATTTAACAGGAAAATTAAAAATAAGTGCAATAATAAAAGGAAAAGCACAGATAGAGTTAGATACAACCTGACATCCTGTTAGGGGGGCAGTAGCAGTCCAAATGAAGTAGTTCAGTTGAAGCAGTGATCCTGTGAAAGTCCAGTGTCCTCCTGAAGATCCACTAGTAACTCTTGTCCTCTGGGAACCCCGTAGACAGGGCTAACTCAAGTAGTTCCAAGCCCAGGTTATATCCAGGTGGGAATGCTTGGCTCCTCCCTCCTGGGTGGAGCATCTCACAATAGGATGAGATAACTCCATGAGTCATGCGATGGCTTCTTGATGGCTCATTGTCTGTTATCAGGGGTGAGTCATTAGCAGGAGATAACAGCTAATGTCCCATGGCTGGTGGTAATAGAATACTAAATACATCTATATTGTAACCTAGGACAGCAAGGGAGAGAGGCACCATCAGGCCTCACTCATTCCAGCTCTCCTGGACATCTAACTTGGCTTTTGGAGTCACCTCTCTGGGGTGCCTATATCTCTCGTTTGATTATAAAGAAAACTTATGTGAATTTCTTGGGTTTGGAACCGACTATAAGTCTTTGCTGAAGTGTTTCCCATCCGTGGAGACTACCTCTTCTAGGTACTTACATTTTTCTTTAATTCGGACCCAAGTTTTCTAAGCATAAAACAGTAAACACAGGTTTTTCAGAGTTATGTACCAGCCACCTGTATCAAGGGTAATATTAATTTATTTCAGTGGACTTTTTGCTGTTAGTTTTGAATGTGAGCTTGCATATCAGTGGTGAGGAGAAAGCTCAGTCCATTATCTGGTGTGCCTGCAGCTAGGCTGCTGTGCTCATTTTATTGAACCAAGTTCACACATTCATAGATCATAAAAGCCAGAAGGAACCATTGTGATCATTTGCTGTGACCTCCTGTATAACAATGTCCACTGGAGCTTTTTGAATTAATTCCCATATGAACTGAAGTGTCCCATTTAGAAAAATAGCCAATCTTGAAAGTGTTTCCAGAGATAAGTCTGCCATAATCAGTGGCAAATTATTTTAATGTTTTATTAGTCTATAGTGCTGTATAGTCGATCCAAATTTGGCTTACTTTCTCTAGATCATTTGATGTCATTACAGAATTACCTGCTGCACTGATGAATCTGCTATTATGAAGTGCCTGTTTGTCATGTGGGTACAGAGACTTAAGACACGCAATAACCCAACCTTCCCTTTATTAGGGAAGACTGAATGAATTAGCTGCTGAAGGACATATATTGTGAGAAGTATTTTGTGATCAATAGAACTTGTAGAAACATTTTCTACTCTATGAACACCCTTCTAATATTGCAGGCCTTGATGCTGGACAACACAATATCCCCGTAAGTGTTGCTCCACTGCCAAGTACAGAAATACAGATATCTTATCTATTCATAAGATTCAAATAAATACTTTGTTTAGTGAAAGTGGATTTATGTGACTGGTTTTGATCATGCTGTTGCATTTGGAGGTTGAATTAGCTATTAGGTGAACAGGTCTGTTAATACCTAGATCTTCAGATAAAAAGTAAGAGACAACTTCTGTTTTTTAAGCATTGGCTACCTTTGGACCTATTAAATGCATTAAAAATACTCAAAGCCATACTGAGAGTCTACACTGGTGCTCATTTTAGCAGGTGATCTACCTTTAGTGTTAGTGACCTGTCCTTATTGTTTGCCTTTCACACACTATTATGTCTTCTAGAAATAAAGTACCTTATTTTATGTCCTAATTCCTTACTTCTGTGTAATCACAGATATATCACACAGCATATATTAAAATACTAACTGCTGTCCACTCTTGAGCAAATAAGCATATTTATTTTATGTTCTCTGTCTGGGGGATTAAGTCTTTACTTATCTCAGTTACCAAGCCCCCAGGGCTCCTAACAGAATTGAGGCAATTCTTTCCAAGGCTATTTTTGAGCATGCAAATAACACTTTTCTCTCTGAAGCATTTTCTCTTTCATTCTCTCTTATACCTACACAAAGAACCAAGGGAACCAAGCAACTAGCAGGTGAGGTGGATTCCTGAAAGTGGGAGCTGCTCATACCTATTTGTGAAATTATCTGCCAGTTTTAATCGTTTGATAGGCTTCATATTCGCTTTCTGTTGCTCTGTTTTTGTGAGCAAAATGTGTTAAGTCAAAGGCCTTAAGTAGTCTGAGAACATTACATCAAGGACACTAATCAGCTGCAATTACTTCTATTACTTTATTAAGTTTTAAAATATGATCACAAAGATATTAAGTTAGGTATTTGTAATTATACACAAGAGGAAAGTGCCCTTTCTCCTTAAATTCATTAATTCTGTGAAATTGAACTGGGCTGATGTTGCTACATACTGTGGTTAGGGATAAACTTGGGATGTCATGTTCTTTCCCATTTCTGTGACATGTTAGTGAGCACATTTTTCACTGCAATTCTTGAGACCTGATGGAAGGGCAAGGTGTAGGAAGCTTGAGAATTCCTGTCTTGAGCATTGTTTTCAGTGCAAGTTATATTCTTCATCTTCTATGGAGGTCCTGTTCTGGGGTACGTTATTGCATAGGAACATGATAGCACAATCTTTTTAATTTGTAGCACGAGGTGACTTTTCAGGATGATGGTCTGTGTGCGTAGCCTTGGGACAATTAGACTTGCAAATACCAAAGGAACATGCTACACCGAAAATCATCCTGGAGCACATGTGTATGGTTTGGTTATATTTGTACATGCAGCTTGAAAGCAGCAGTGACTACTCTGAAATTTGAATTGTTTGAGGTGGAGCACCTGGACTTTGAGTGCAGTGGTGAGGGTTCTGTACTCTGTAATTATTTGTGTCACTTATCAAAACCAGAGAAGCCTGCACAGGAAATTTTAGCATGTTCATTGCACTCTATACTTGGATTTCTAGATAACATTCTCTTTTCTCTCAGTGTAATGAATAAAAGAGCAAAGACTTCATGGAGATACTGGAAACAGGCTTGCTTTCATTAAAATTTGCCTATACGAAGATATTTACATAACTAGAACAAGGATGGACAATTGAAACATCATAATAAGGTTCAGCCAAAAATCAGACTGGACAGAAAAGCACTGTGACAATCCTTGTTGTTCATCAGTGTTATCTAGATTACAGAACAGAGAAATAAAATTTAGAAATAAGAGAGAAGGGAAAAAGCCACAAAGACTATTACTTTTAGTTCACGAAGGTTATTTAAAATGATTCAATACGTGGCACACTGCAATAATAAAAGTTTTCATAGGAAAATGTTTAATTAAGAAATGAAAGAAGATAGCTACAAGGCAATTAATAGTTTCATAGGATATAAAGCAATCAAGGCCCAGGGCATTACAAGTTATATTTCAGCTGGCAGATTGTTCCACTTGGTACATGAAATACTACTGCCCCAAAGAAGTCAATGCCAGACAAGGGCAATAGTAAGAAACTTAGCTGCAAAGCTTGAGACAACAGTATCCAGGCTCTCACCATTTTTTTTTTTTGTCTTTACCTGTTAGGCTAGTATTGCATGGAATATCTAATAAGACAAAGACATGAAATGAAGATGTGACATATGTATTATTTGGCTACAATCACATCTGGGAGACATGTGAATATGCCCCTAAGAGGGCATTCTTGTCTAACTATGCCACCATGAAGTGAAGCTGTTTGGGTGTATAACACTCGTGATGGCTCGGCCACTGCAGATCTCCTCCTCTGTGTTCTTTAGTCTCTAACGAGGTTGCATTTACCACAGGCAATATAAAGTGGCCACCAGCCTTAACTGTTCCCCAGTTCAGTGCAGAGACAATTCCTTTAGTAAAAGTGCTCAGAGCAATAGGGCTGGCACAGCTTTCTTCAGTGTTTTTGATTATTTAATTAACTTTGAGACCATTCCTCTTACTGTATTTAATTATCGCTAAATTTTCTAGGTCTTTGCAAAACCCAGTTCTCTTGCCAGGGTGATTTTTTTTTCATTTTAAGGCGTCTGCAGTTTGGCTCTTCGCTGATTTCAGTACCATTTGTATGTGTGGTGATTGAAGTGGCATTGGGCCACTAAACACACAAGCAAAATGATGAATGTCTTCCACACTTTTTGAAAGAAATCTAATTCAAAAACTACAAACTTCTATTAATTATGCACATACAAAAAAATCACTAAAATTTCATGGTGGCCTTGACAAAGAATTTTAACTTGCCATCAGAAGTTTCTTTTCACCTGCAGAATAGGGTTAGAGTATTGTTGCATGTATCCAGGCAAAGTGTGCTTTCCTGAAGCAAAACAGCATACTTTCCTGAAAAAAATTTTAAAAATGATGAGAAAGTTCTAACAGAAGCTTATTTCTGATTTGGCAAACACAAGAAAATCTTCATGAAAATTAAGCAATCAATTAATAAAATTTTCATTATGTAGTTTCTTTGAGCGCCTTAAGAAAATGTATAGTTTAAGTTATGAATATTAAACAGTCCATAAAATATCACATTTAAGGACTCTTCTAATATGCCTGGATTATGAATAGTTCCAGGAAAGGTGGCTCATGGTGTAGAAGGGGAATCTAAATTTGTCAATTCATTCTCAACTGAATTAGGTGCTAATATTATTATACGTAATTTGAATATTGCATCTTGTACTTACTTAGTTCTTTCATTCCTAAGATCTAAAAGCATTTAAGAAATTATATTTCACGACGTAAAGAAACCGGGCTAAGAATGAAATTTACAGCAGGTGTTGTAAACTCAATTTAAACCACATAAAAGAAATCTCTAGCTGGCAATTGCCACACAGGGCCATGTTTGAATAACATGGTAACATATTCAAAAGGACACAATGAATGAACAGCTACAAACAGATAAAATGCTACAATACAACATAATAATTGCCAGTGAAGAAGCAGTGCCTTCCAAATTAGGCACCTTGAAGGTCCAGGGAGTGAACTTCTGCATCTAGAGTAGGACAGAGTCATTTTGCTGAAGTCTTTCTTAGATGTTACAAGCTAATTTGCCAAACCCCGAAGCCTATGTCAGAAATAATTTCAACTGAAGTTGATTAAGAAGGTTTGAGAGGAGACTACAGATGTTCCAAAGATAATAAAAGCACAAGCTCCATTTCCCATAGTGTGAGGTGAACCCAACTTTTCCCTCTATAGGCCTCTCTTCAGGCAGGAGAGATGCCAGAGCAAGGGGCAGGGAGGGAAACAGTAATTGTTGGGAGAAGGGGACAGAAAGGATTTTGCTCTTGCAAAAGCTGCAGAATGGTTCCTGCCCACTCTGGATGCAGAAGCTTGCAGTCTTTTGATAATTCACACAGAGTCCTAAAATCTTGCACAGTTATGATCTGCCCAGATTTTCTTTTGCTTTTCCCTCAACCCATCAGCTAAACCCTGGGGAGCTGGCCCAAGGAATTGCAGACGGTGGCATCCCCTTTAGTTCAGTTAAATTACTGCAATTTTTAAATTGTGAGTAGCAGTTTATTGTGCTATCTAATAACCGTAATAATTCTCAGCACTTTCATATAGCTATTCATCTTCAAAGAGTGTCACTAATATTAGCTTATTAATTTTCTGGTTTTCTTCTAAGACACAGTATTGCAGGCTGTGATCATGCAGACCACCCAGGTAATTACAATCTTTGCATTGAAGATTATTCCAAAGACTATTTTTGTTATTTTAGGTGTAGTCTTGCAAATGCTAATTTGATCAGATAAGAGTTAACACTAAAGTGATTAAATGATAGAATTTCTGTTTAAAAACTTCAAGAGTGGCATGCTAGTAAATTCTTATTTAAAAAGGATTATTTCATCTAAAACTTGACTGTTAAGTACTGAAAAATAGCGTTAGAGGATTGGTTTTGACACAGCCCAGGCACAGGAGGAATATAAGGGAATCTAACTTTTATACTATCAGGAAATTATTACATTAAATATTCAAAGTTCAGAGCAGTCTTTTGAGAATGCTTTCTACAATGATTTTAAGCAGAACAGTAAGTAGAAATCTGTCCTTTTCACTTAAAAGACAAAGTATAAAAGATGCATCTTGCAACAAATAATTTGGTCAAGATGGATAATGAATGACCCCCTGTTCCACTGACCACTGTTTTCTTGATTGATTGTTTTTATTACTTTAGTGATTATTGCTTCTTACTTAAGGGACAGCAAGTGGTTAAATTAACAGAGTTAACTATTTTTTTTACCCCTGCTCTAAGGTAATAAGAATTAAATAATAAAAGGCATTTGAAATGAGCAACAGAGCAGATTTCTTAAATGTCTTCTGTCTCCTATCTCCAGAGACAAGCACAACGAGGTGAATCTCATCATTATTTGTCTTTTCAAGGGCAAAGCTGTGATAGACAGGGCTTAATGTGTATCTTGGTAGAATTGGATTTGATCCTCAGGGCTGGGCCAGAAGGCTGCTTTGTTAGATTTGTTAGATTTACTCTCTCTCCTGTGTTCTCTCTCTACCACAAACAAAATTACCTCTTGGAGGCCTGCATCAGCCCCAGCATCCTGAGACTATCTCCTTTTCTTGATTTCAGTCACATCTAAATCTGTTTAAACTGTCGACATGATGATTTGTGGAGAGACAGGGATTAAGCAGAAGGGAGATTAACACAGTTGTCTGTCTTCTTTGAAATAATATACCTGCTGACAGTAAGGGCATTCTTCAATTTACATAACTTAGCTCACAAGGAGGGCTTTATGGTTGTTATTGGGTTGCTTTTTTTGCTATCAGCAGTACAAACTGACCCGCTACCAGCACATTTAAAACCTTGACACTCTGTCTCTTCAATTTGTATAAGACTGAGAGATATGCCCTCTTCTTTTTCCTTTGGTATTTGAGTAATATGCATTCAAATAGATTATTTAAGAAATAAATATTAAATTCTACTGGTATGGATATGAACTTCAAATACCCTAAAGAAAACACCTGCATTCCAGTAGAGTCAAAATTCTGTGAACAAGTGTTTTGAAATAGGACAATGATCTCTGTGGTTTATTTCATTTTCTGAAAGAAGTTGGCAGATTACTTATTATTCTGGTTGCCTTGTGAAAAAATGTCATGCAATATTCTTAATACTTAGATAATTTTAAGCAGCACTAATTAAAATTGCTTGTTCCGTATTTTGGGCTTGGCCTTATTGTAGTGGGGAACAAAGGACTGCAGAAAAAAAGGAAGAAAATTTTATCTAAAAACAGGAATAAGAATATCTATTTTTCTCACACTTTGTACATTTTATCTTTATTCAGTTATAAGGGATAAGGCACAGAAACTTTTCTTCTGTATGTACAAGGCTTTGTAAAGGAAAGCTTGTTTTGAATTAGGAATTGAATTGTGAGGAACCACTATGCAAGTTACAGCAAAGCACAATTTTTAAGCCAGAAAATTGATAAATGTACTGTCACAGCTGCAGAAGCTGGAAGACCTGCATGTGCAGAAGAAAAAGGAATAATTACATTGAAAAAAAGACAGTAGCCTCCTAGGTGTGAAACTTCTTTCTTTGGTATTTTATATTTTTACATGAAATCTCACATAAAGACTGCTTTGTGATTGCCGGGTAGTGTGCTCTTCTGTTAGGATAAGGAAGCTTATGTAGTTTTCTCCAGCCTTGCTTCTCTGGGAGTAGAAGCATTTGTGAAAACATCTATTGCACCAGAACTAGGCAAGTTTTTTGTGTTACAGTGCTTCAGCTTGTTGCACAGCACACTACAGAGGAACAAGGCAGAGGAGCAGATAGAACTGCTCTTTTCATGCCCCTCTGTGTCTCACTGATAGTCTAAACAGTTCTTAATATGCTATAGGGTTGGTTTTTGTCAGTATGAACAAGTAAGATAATCTTAACAAGTGATGACATAAATAAAATGAGTGAATGAGTCAATCCATTTCTTAACCTATTTCCTGAGTCAAATACGTTTCTGAGGTCTGAGGTATTTAGTTTTTTTGTTTTTGTTCTTTTTTTCAGACCTTATACTTTATTATTGTCTTTGAGTGTCCTCAGTTGTATCTATCAGCCATGCCTCAAGAAACAGAAAATTTTCCTGAATTTCCCAGCCAAACCCAGCAGCTGTAAATCATTCAGATTTTTAGTCAAAAACTTTCAGATAGTCATCCACACTTTGAGGTGATTATAAGGCTTGAACTGCATCTTTTAGATTTATCCATTTTGGGCAGAAATTCCAACAGAAACTGCATTTCCATCTTTATATTAGCTTCATCTTTCAAGTAGCTGCTGTGACATAAGATTTTGGTTACTTGCCACTTGTAAATATCAGTATTGCTTTGAGACAAAAAAGGTGCAGGCTCAGTCCTCAGGTGTGCATAAGTCAAGACATTGAACTGAAAGGGATTAACCCGGTGATGACAATGGGAGGAGGAGTACACAGGTAACACTGTCAGTGACACACACCCTTATGCAAGACCCTCAGTGGATTCCGTAGTAGTCCATAAATGGACTCCAAAACCACATGAAGTATCTGCAGGTCTTTCCACTGGTTTCACTAGCTTCTGATCAAGACCAGAACCATTTATGCCTGTTATTATTTTTGTTTTACCTATCAAGAAGTGCTGGGCTGCTGATAGTTGGAAAAAATCTGATGCGAAAACAAAGCCTGTGTCCTACACAGACTTAGAACAGGTATGGTAGAGACAGATAACTTCACAAGAAAGGACATACAATGATTAACAGAGTGAGAATACTTGATGAATAGATCCTTGCACTAAAAGAGGTTTGGGCAGCTGTATGTTTTCCAGTACATTCTGTCTATGTAATTGTAGTTGTTTCTGTAGGTCAGATCTTATTTTTAATTAATTGCATTGCTGAATTGCTGAATTGGATGTTTTTAAGACAGACAGTCTTAATTCTAGCCTTAAAATCCTTAAAGGCTTACTCCTAACTAAATAAATCAGTCAGGAAGAATAGGCCACCTCTATAAATTATCTTGGCATTCCACTTATGGGAAAAAAATTATCTGGAAATTACCTTGTATTGCCGCAGATACAAGCAGAATCAGAAGTGGCAAAGGGATCCTAAGAAATGCTGCTGTACTGTCCCTGTCTAGTTTAACCCATTAGTTTGTTTACTTTCACTCTTAGACTTTTCAGAAAAAAATTGAAAATACAACCTCTTTAATTTCAAAACAAACCTGACAAAAAAAAGTTCATAATTTCCTTTTAGTGTGTGAAATTATGTCAGCTGTTGCCACCAAGCATACGATGTGAGAGGAATTAATATTGTTTATTTTCTGAAATGATTGATTTATTGTGTGCAGGTTAAGAAATAGATGGAATTTTTATGCTTGTAATACCTAATCTAAAATGGAGAGAGAAAAACACTTCCTCTAAACTCATCCTGCAAATTTAATTGCTCACAATATTCACTGTGGGAGTAAAAAAATTCCATGAATGCCCCGCATGAAGAGGCACTGGGATTAAATACTAAACAATTCACCTTACTGTGACTTCATATCAATGGGTTAAACATGATAAACAGTTTATGTATTCACATCAATTTAAGCTGCTGGGTGTATCAGTGAAATGAATACATTTGCTGTTGTTTTTTTTGGCTCATCAGTAAATCTAATACACAATCTGATACTATACCAGTTGGATTTATATTGCTGCAACAGACAGAGATTATTACTGATGCCAAGATGACTGATTTTCTGCTGATTTGATTAGGACAGTAACTGTGCAAAGCTACATATTAATATATTAGAGCACTGCAGTCCCCTAGAAGTCTGCAGAAGGGAATTTTGTATTGGATTTGGAAAACACAGATCTGTTGTTTCTGTATCCTACAGCATCTATTAGAAAATTCATACAAATTCTTTAATCAGCCTCTTCATGTGTGCTAGGAAATGGGCTTTCCATATTAACCAGGGAAATGTCAACTCAAGGCTATGGGGGCTGGTGCTAATAAGGTTAATGAATAGCTGGCCTGAAAAGCAACAGATGGGCCTAACAGAGCGAGAGCCTTAATGGCATTTGTAATGCCTAGGGTCAACTGCAGTTTATCTTCATTTTTTTCTCATTTAAAATATTCCAACGGAATAATGAAATAAGTTTAAATTTTCCCCACAGGGAGATGAAATTTATGCAGTACTGTTTATTGAATAGCAATGTGTTTGGTTATAAACAGAGGACTGCTACACTGCTGCTAGAACTGTAGTTGTTGCGTATTTGCCTTTGCAGAGGAATTTTTCATTTAGATAATTTAAAAGAGTACTCTCTTTTTATCAGTTGCTGCTGCAGAACTGATTTGGATGCTTTTTTGTTTTGTTTTGTTGTTTTTTTCTGAAGACAGCCATCACAGGTGGTCAACTTACGACTGTATATTGCAGATAAATTACTATTATGCTAAATTTGCATAGGGGAATTGTAAGGGTAGGCTTTGAATGCCCATGTTGTGTTGTCCCCTAAGATGACAGAATTAATGCTCATTATAATAGAATGTCATATGATAGAATAGGGTAGAGGTGACAAAAATATATGGTAGAAATCATGAACGTTTCTAGATGAAGCAGAAAATGTTTCTGATCAGAATGTACTTGTTGGACCTAAAATAACTTTTGTGACCTCATTGTCCTTCATCTTGGATACACTAGTCTTTAATCAGAAAGAATAATCTGCACAAGAGGCAATTGATATAGTCCTCTGTACTCTAAATACAGGCTCAGGGTGATGTTAGACTATTATTAAAGCACATCCATTGCCTGAATTTAGTCTACAAGATTTAAGCTCTAATATCCGCTAAAGTAGCGAAACGTAATGTTGAGGGAGGTTTTAAGACTTGTTCCAAAAAACAGTTTTTTGAATAGGGATTGCTACTGGGGGAAAAGAAACCACTGCTTTCTTATTTAGCTTATGTCTCCCCCAAATAGCTCTAGGTAAATATATAGATCCACAATAGTTTTATTTATGAAACTCACTTTCATACTTTGTAAATGCATAGAAATAGTTAAGAACATATTTAAGTTTGGGGTAAGACTTTTTAATGTACTTAGTCTTGAGCTGATGCTGGCAAGTTTGCTACATCAAATGCTTTCAATCACCTCTCTTCTGCTTCTTTAGCTCTCCCTCAAGTCAGTGTTAAAACTTTCTTTGACTTTAATGGGGCAGAGTTAGGCCAATACTGTGGACTTTTGAAAATCTCACTTTATGTAGATTAAAAAAATTGTTTGATTATTCATAATGAAAACCATTGATTTAAATATGTTTGGCCAGTTCAATGATTTCGAAGTATCTGATGAAATTTTTCACATCCAAGTTTAGATGTCAGAAAATTAGCTGTCCAAGTCAAGGCCAGCCAGTATACTGTTCAAGAAAAATCTTCGTACTGAAGTTTTCCAGCAAAGAACAGGAGACACAATTAATTATTTAAGAAGTAATGACTGAATTAATTTTCCTACTCATTGTAAAAAAAGGATTTCTGTTATGATAATCTTGACATTTTGAGATGCAGGAATCTGCTCTATAATATTGTCAATTTAAGCAAACACAAATTATCAAAAATTTCAGATGTTAGTTGAATCAACAAATAACTTTGTATATTTTGCTTAAAGAATATAATATTCTACAGGCATTAGAATGTTTCAGTGCTAGTGTCCTGGAAGAGAGATTAATATATATTTGAATGATTTACTAATTGTTCTATCTCTATAAATTTGGCAAAAGTAAGAAAAATATTACTGAATAATTTATATAATGAATTTCATAGAATTTGTCAAGTAATAGTTAATCTGATTTGCTCATGGATAGCTATGGGCTGGAATAAAACTCACCACCTAAATTCAAGACCAGCAACACCTTATTTCATTATAGAATGAGTTAAATCTGTGTATCTGTTTGCGATAGACCTGTACTGCCTACTGGTCTGGGAACAGGACCATCCTTGCACAGTGCAGTACAGTTGCAACTGGTTGCATGTTGTGTATATAGCAGAGAGGACTGGAATCTACTCACTTTTCCCCTGAGCACCAGAAAACTTCTGTGCTTATTGAACAGGTGACTTTTAAATTCTTTCATGTTTACTACTACCCAGTGACAACCAGTCTGTTCCAAGTCTGGTTTAATAGAAAACAGTTCCACCCAGCTTCTGAAAAATACCATTGCTTTATTCCCTGATGTATGTTAAGAAGTGACAGTTTTATTTAATTGTCCAGATGACATCTACTTTTCCCTACCTGAGCCTTCTGTGTTGAGAGTATCGCCTGTCCTCTGACTCCCATGCATCTTTCCTTTATTTGACTTATTTTAAGTTGCACAAAGTAGTTTAATTTGTTGAAGGAAGAGGTAACTAAATTTTAATGGTAAATTGAAAGTCAGGTGTAACATCGCTGTCTTGTACTTCTGAAGTTCTAATTCATCCTAGGTGAATTTTGTGAATTTTGTAATAGGATAGCATTTTACTTATCCTGCCAGCTCTCTTTTCAGGAGAAGAAAAGACACATTTTTTTGCTAATGAGATTTTTTCATATACTAACTTTAAAAAATTGTGCTCATTGAGCTGTGTCTTATTTCATTATTTCAGGCAGTACAGACTACATTTGCAAGTCTATTAAGTGCTAAGTTTCACAGAGGGTTTCAAACTTCTAACTCCAGGAAATCACTTGATGACCACATAAGAAGAAAGGATAGCCAATTTTCTGAAAAAGAATATAACCAATTGCTATCTAGTAAATAGTGGCAACATTTTTAAAATATAAGCTTTCCTTCTTTTCCTTCCCACCCTCCACCCTGATAGCTTTAAGATTACCTAGAACGCTGCATGCATTAGTTTAATGTACAAATGAACAGTGTTTAGTCTTCTGTACACCTTTTGTAGTTCAAATCTGGAAATTGTTTAGCATTAGAAAATGACACAGTTGTGTTGCCATATGGAACAATATAATTCTGATGAAATCTGATAGATGGCACTGTTGGATTGTTGATAAACCATCTTGAGCATGACTCCTATGTTACTAGTATTGAGAAGGATGTTGTACCTTATTAAAGAACTGTTGCTCTAGAAAGCCTGATAGAAACACATTCATTTCAGCCAGTATTTGCTCAGTAGTGGGACTCAATGTACTGGTCTGGTTGTTGGTCTGTAATTCTCTCCTTTACATTTGTTCCAGGGCATCTCTACATCCCATTAAGAGTTGCTATGCTTATACCAAGGTGTGTGGGTCTTTCTTACCTCACATGACAGGGCTTCTGGTTAGGGAATGAAAACTTTGATTCTTTCTTCTTTGTTATAAGTCAGAGCATTAAACATTGCATCACACATTCCTTTCATGTTCCATTTATCCTTTTCTTCGAGGTCTTAAGAATGACAACCACCTCCTGTGGGATTGCCAGTACTTACAGATGAATTGACTATGATTATCTGGAGCAAATTAAAGGCTAGCTTGTCTAGCTTTTGCACTAACTTAAGATCAGACAAATGCAAAAGCACTGCTGGAACTAGTCCAGGTAAATCCATTGGATTTCATTTGAACTAAAAGCTAATGCAGCTTTTTCAGGATTATTAGAAAGAGAATTTTCTTGTTATATTATCTGACATGCAATTTGGACTATAACCAAAAAAATTATGCCAAACAATGAGCAGCAATGGGATGATTCGTCTATCCTTCAGTACATAACAACGCTGTTGAGTAAGAAGTACATTCAAGAGTTATTTTATGCACAAGTGGGATTCTGTTATTGAAACATCTTCATACCAGTTGTGAATTCTTGATTGTTATGGCAGAAACTGAAGCTAGACAGAGACTTACTGACCATTTTTTTTGCAATATTAATTCTGTCTATGTTGTATCATTTATTCTCACTCTTCTTCGCATTGCAGTGAATAAAATTCCACAGTGGACTTCTAAACATATAGCATTATTAAATAATTGCTCAATTTTTTCTGTTTTAAAATTGACTACAGTTTGTGCAATTTCTGTGATTTCAAGTAATCGTGAATATATCTAAAATCACAAAATTCACTCACCCACCTTAGAAGAGCTAAGCAGAACTTTGGAGATGTAATGTATTTAGGAAGGTAGAGTTGCTATAATTGCATAACTTGAAATGTATCATGCACCACTAAAATTTTCCGTTATGATAATGAAAAAATCAATGTGACAACAACATTAATGATTATCTTCTTTCAGGTTGGAGGTATATGGGAAATATGGGGACAGCTCTTCCCTATTGTGAAGAAAAATTGAGGGAAAAATGCAAGCAGAAACTGTCGTTGCAAATTTTCTCCTGGAATGCTTTTCTCCCTTTCATTTCTTCAAAAAGGAAAAGATTTGTTCTGCTGGAGAGCAATTACAGGGACTGTAAGAACTCTGAATGTGAAAGCTGTTGGGAGGCATAGGTATGCCTCTGATGGTCCTTTGCCTGCACATTTTCTCTGTGTACTGAGCACCTTTTGTTCTCTGCCAGCAGAACATCAGCCAAACTCTTCTTGCTTGGTAGCAGCAGCTGCATACAAGAGCTTGAGTCTTAAATGGTTTTAGAAAGCCATGAAGGTGTAAATGGGAAGAAAGCACTATTATTTTCCTGTGAGATAGGAAATGTGATGCTACAAGTCTTGTTTTAAATCAAGGCTGCCTCCTGACCTGTCCATTTGGCCTTTGGTCACATGCACATTTTTGGGTCTACACAGTTCCCTGTGTGAGAGCTGGAGAATTAAGGTATATAACAACTTCTTCTACCCAGGCTCTTCTGTTTCTTGTCTGTATACCCCTTTACACAGAGTTCTTAGGGGAATGAACTAATACTCAGTTATTTTAAGAGATATTAGAGATTAAAAAAAGCTGCTAGTCAAGGACAAAATAAATAACGAGGACTATATGTACATCTGAGTGGAGTACAATTTATTTGCTTTGAGTGAAATCACCTAGGGAAATAAATTTTATTTCAGCTTAAAGTACTTGTGCAGAAATAGAACATGCCTATTATTTATGTCTTACAAGCATTTATAATTTCAGGACCACACAAATTTATCTGTTCCTCTATTATCAAAGTTATCTATTCCAAGAGTAAAAAGGACTGTACCTAATTCAGTAATCCTATTCCAAGAAAATCCTCTAATGGTACCACATGATATAGCAAAAATCAGTTTATAATGGAAGGTTTGAACTTTTGATGAAATGAAAAATAGTTTTGCTGATGAATTTTGCTCCTTTTATGTCAGGAGCTATTTTTTACTTAAAAATTAGTTTTTTATAGAATAAAAATGGATTATTGAGGGAACATCCACTGTATGTGGTATAACTCCTTAACAGAACTTTTTAGTAGATCAGATTTGTTGTAAAAAAAATTCCTGGGGAAAAAAAAAGCAATTATATGAATTTGGTCTTTTGAACATTTATACTTTTAAAAAAGTAGTCTGAGAAATGCCAGTTTGTGTCTGTTCTTCAATTGTGTAATTAAATTCCAAAAATGGACTCCAGTAGACAAAGATTTTAATCTTCACAAGCACATGTAATAGATACCTCTCACCTGAATGTATTCTGGATGACCAACTGCATCATTTGCGAGGCACTGATGTCTCAACTGCTTCCATAACCAGATGCTTAATGCTCAGGAAAAAAAAGTAGTAGTAGAATTAAAAAAAAAAACCCCTACTCATTTAGGTGGAATAAAACAGGTTCTAGGATTAATTGGGGACTACTTCAATGCCTGTAAGAATTCATCAAGGCAATCTTTTTGCCTAATGATCCAGCTGTGGTTATAAATTACAGCAACATTGTAGTTTCAGTGAGCTTTTGTCTCAGCAAAAGAGAAAAAGAAAAGGTGCCTTAGAAAGAAAATTATCTGGTATTTTAAATAATGTTTTAGTAGTTTTAAAGATTTGAATTATATTTACTTTCCATTGATATCTCTCCTTGTAATCTCAAAACCATTTTATCCTTTCCTTGAAAGCAGATAAAGCCTGAGATGTCTTTGTCCCATATTTTAAAAAAGGGAAGATGAGCTTTCCAGTGCCTTATGTCAGAGATTCAGATGATTTACAAGAGATTGCATCTAAGAAATTCTGTTTAGAACATTGTTCATAGTCATGCAAATGCTTTGTTCACATAAATGAAAGGAAATGAGAAATGTAATACCAATATAATAACTGTGTCCCACTGCATATGATAGAATAGGGTAGAGATGACAAAAATATATGGCAGAAATCATGAACATTTTTAGATGAGTTAATTGAAAGAAGACATTTTTGTCAGAAATGACAAGAGAGGCTCAAAAGATGGTGAAGTTTAATGGTGCCAAGAAAATCTTTGCTCTGTTGAGGACACACAAATCTGTGAAAAACCTCAGTGAGAAACACAGTGAAACTGTTAGAACCACAAATCAGAATTAAGTACAAAGAAATGTATTTTCATGATTTGAGCCTTCTACAAAAAATAATTAGTCCTTTTACTTATTGAAGGAAAATACTGAAGGTTGGATGTTGAGACAGCTTCTTACAAAATTCATTATTTTGGGAGGATGAGTATCCAAAAACTTAGATACTCTAATGTACACCTGGTTTGGAGATGATCTTCCCCTTGAAAAATATGAAATGCAAGAAACAATTTATTGCCGTCTTAAAAATTGTAGCCACTTGAATGATTCTAAAAAGTACATCTACTAATTACTTATCTAAGAAGTAATGGAAATAATATGCCAGGGGCAAACTGTATTCTCAAAAATTATCAGCAAACATTATAGACTAAAATGTTAACACTTCAGTTCATTTTTTCTCTTAGGAATGCACTCAGAAATGTATGAAAATACTTCTAAAATTACTTTGGTTAATCCATGTTCATTTACTAACTCATCATTATTAGAAAAATGTGTGTGAAAATCATTTGCAGAGGACATACACGTTTGCAAAGGTTGAAGCTTGAAATAAAACCCTCTATTACTCAGACTGAATAGAGTTAGATATAGCACCACACTTGCTATGTATTTCTAGATTTTTTTCTTTCCACCTTGATGTTTTAGAGTCCCCTTTCCCATTGAAGATCCAGGGATTTTACCTACTTCTAGAAATAAGACATACATTTAGATTTTATTATTATACGTAAGCTACTATGGGCGTGAATGATTAGCATTAAGAATATTTTGATGGATGTTTAATCTAACCTTGCCATGTGCTGCAGTTTATTACAGCAAAATTATTTAGATATGGATTATAAGATTTCTGCTTGTGTTATGATTGGTTGAAACAATAGAAAGAGCTGCCTCAAAGTAGCATTATAATATTTTTAGAAGGAATAGCCTTTGTGTAAATATTTCTCATTTTTGCCATTGTTTATTATAATATACTTAATGATTCTATTGAAAAATATGATTTGAACAGTTAATGATTTTTCCCTTTATCCAGGACTAATAAAACCATTTGTTTATTGAAAATAGTTTTTAATAGAAATCTTAGGAAAAAAAGATATAAAATGTAAATAATCTTTTAAAATGGGTGATTTTTTCCTGTGAAAAAGGAAAAGACATAACATATATAACAATATGTAACAAGATTTTTTCGATGAAAAGCCAAGTAATCTCATTGTAATTAACCTCACAATGTCTTTTCTATAAGTAGTTGTTTCAATTTTAAGTATGCAGAGAAAATCTATTGCATAACACCTAATCTCAGAATTCAGAATTGAGAAGAATATATTTGCTGAACAGTAATACTTCAAACTCTATTACTATTTCCTTTGTAAGCCTTTTATCACTTTTGCATAAGAAAAAGAAAAACAGTTGTTGAATAATAAGGTATGTTCTAAAAAAAAGAGACTTGTACATAACTGAAAATTTGACACACCTTTTCTTAATTTCTGCTTAAGCCAGGCCTGGCTTCTATTGCCTTTTTTTTTAATTATTTTTTTTCCTTTCATTTTATAAACTCTTGAAGCTAAGTGAATATTCTGTAGGAGAAAATGGCTGTGCAACAGTCCAGGCTCCCATCATCCATTTGTGAGCCAGCTGATCTTTGCTTTGTAATAAAGCATTTAGTCACCTCCCTTTCAAAGCTTTACCAAGACAGGTTTGATTTTGGTGTAAATAGTGACACTATTGAGTAGAAAGTAATCCCTATGACTCCTATGAAACCTGAAAGTCAGTAATTTCTCATAGGAAGGCTGATTGATGCCTCCTCTTTTCTGTATCCAGAAAAAGTGCTGATTGTTCCACAATGTGCACACACATATACATACACTTATGCTACATTGCCTTTTAGAATTAGAAGACTACAATATTAAATTAAAGTTTTAAAAGAACTAACTAAAAATTTAATGAAACAATTTGGCATGGAATCAAGAGAAATATGAAGGTTTTGAGATGGAATGGATAGATGTGTCTGGTGAAAGTGAAAGAGGTAACACCAGCATGGGAGACACTTTGGGCTGTAAGACGGTGAAGAAGGGTGGCTTTCGACTGGGAAGTGTGAAAGGCTTACAGGACAAAGCAGGTCAGGGATAAGATTTCAGGATTCAAAGGAATACTATCTTTGGAGAGCAAGAAATTGAATCCTAGACTGGCCTGAGTTGTAAGTGACGTACAATCACTTACAGTAACCCTGGATTAGGGTTGGTGTTAGGCAAAGTTTCTCAGTATCCTTGGTCATGAGGCATTGAATCTGGGCACTTTTCTCCCAGACCTGTTGTGAGTTAAAAGACGTGAAGCCTCTTCTCCCCTGCCTGGGAGTGTAATTCCTCCCTTACTCTTCAGCACCCCAACATGGACGACCACTTAGTACTGCTGTTCTTCTAGCCTTGCATGGTTTCTTTTGCTAGAATAAACAAACACCATTAGTTAGGATGTCATAGTAGTTTTGCAATATCAAAAAAATACCAAAACAAACCCCAAACAAAAAGGATGCACTAATCTTTGCCAGTAAAATTCCTGACCTTTCTGAGAGAAAACATATTAAATCTTCTAAAAGGGAATTGTGCTGAAATAGAAAGTCAGACATCCATGTTTTTGAAAACTGCAAGAATAGAGGTGATGGCAAGAAGTTGTAATAGCTATCAGGGGACTAAACTACACTAAAGACCCCCAGATTGTATGAAATAGCAACAGACACTGAAAGAGCCGTGGCAAATCTGACAGATACACAATGCAAGCAATTTACTGATTATCTGGGGAAGATAACAAAACACCTGCTGCTTACTAAAGTCCACTACCTATCAGCATTACGGAAAAAAACATTTTAAAATATTCTCCTCATCTGCCGCTGTCTTTATTTTATGATGCACTTTCCTATCATTTTCACATAGATATATCTAAAAGAAATTGTATATAATATGCCTTTTTGCATACAGAATGATACAAATAAAGGTTACTTAAACTTGCTTTTCTGAGAAAAGGCCTTTAACAATCTGTTTTGAATAAGCTCCTCCATATAGAATGACTTGAACTCTCTAATCTGCCCCTTTTGGACATAGCATGGTACATTTATCATAACTTGAATGAAGAGTGTGTTTATGGCTTTTTCTTTTAAACAGAAAAATAAGTAGAGAACAAAAAAAAAGGGGTTAAGAACATTTGTAGGTTGGATTTTGGTACCTGCATTTGTTTCAAGTCACACTTATGTCCACGAATGAGTGCTGCAGGAACTCTTTTAGAACACAGGTCTGTCCCTCACAGGTGAATGAGGAGATCAGCATCAGGGCAGTGCTCAACAAGCGTGAAAATATTTTACTTTAATATGTTTAAAACAGAAAAACATAGAAAAAAACCCCAACAACTTGCCTGCATTAGTACAAACAGCAAATTCTTCTTGACCTTGAATATTACTGTTTTTTTGTGTCATTTTTAGGAATCTCTCTAGCCCAGTCTTGTGGGATTAATTTTCTATTCTGATCTCTTGTTCCTTTTTTTTTCAACCTGATTGTTAGAACATCTGAACTGGGAGGTCTCTGATATCTGCATCTATTCTAATTGAGTGTCCTGAAAGCCAGCCAGACATAGGTGTTTTAGAGCCAGTGGGCTGCATTCCACTCTCTTTGGGGAAGAAAGTGTCTTGTGAATATGTGCATCTGTGATAGCATGTGTCAGTCATTTGTGGCTCTTCTGAAAGCCATTGTGAGTTATTGTGAGCTAGTTGCTGCATCCAAAATGGACCCTCAGATACTACTCAAGAGAATCACAGGCTATGAGGTTGGATTAAACGCTTCCTTAAGAATTCTTTTTCCTATAAAATCTCTTAACGTGTGTTCATTAAAGTCTTTCATCAAAAAGTTAAAACATTTTTGATTAATATTTTCTTTTAAATATGGTTGTAAATATGAATTTGTATATGCAATAAAGTTTAGCTGTGCTCTTGAATTGTAGTTTGTATGCAAGAAATTTGAAATCACACTGATTTTAAGAACAGGGAAAAGTTCTCTTAACAAGTGAGCAGTCTTGAATCACACTGATATTAATAGCATTCTTGGCTTATATGGTGTGAGCAATATGATGAAACCAAGGGCCCCTAACTGGTAATTTTCCATAGAGGAAGTGTACTGCTGTCAGTGCCCAGGTGCTGGCAGTGGAGCTGTGGGGTAGCCTCTGTGAGGGGAGGATGGGGCTGCCCTGAGAGGATTCCAGCCAGCTCAAAACCAGACCTGCTGCTGGCCAAATCTGAGCCCATCAGAAATGCTGGTGGTGATGTTTAAGAAAGGGTAAAACCAGCTGCGTCTGAGCTCTGAAAGAGAACTGAGGAAATGTCAAACAGCCATTGTCAGAGAAGGAAGAGGAGGAGCTTGAGGCTCCAGACCAGAGATTTCCCTGCAGCCCTTGGAGAGACACCTGTGGAGCAGGTTTATCTTGAAGAGCTGCAGCTCATGGCACAACCCACACTAGAGTAAGGGAAAAGTGTGAGATGGAGTAAGTGGCAAATAAGAGCTTTGATTACTGACTACAGTGCCCCATTCCCTGTTCCCCTGCACCACTCAGGAGGTGAAGATGTTGAAGAATAAGGAATGGAGGTGTGAAAGGCGGCAGGAGAAAAGTATTGTTTTAATTTTTATTTTTGTTTCTTGCTACATGAATTTGTTTTGGTTTGCAACAAATAAATTGTCCCCTAGTTTTTTTCTCAGTCCATGAACTTTTTCATCATATTTTCTCCCCTCTGCTCTTAGTGAAGAAGAGTGAAGGAGCATCTGGGTGGCAGCTGGCAGGTGCTGGCCAATGTCAACCCACTGCAGAAAGTAATGTTTTCAAGTTTTTCTTCTAATGTTTCTGTTGTTGTGGTTTAACCCTGGTTAACTGTGCCTAACTCTTAAATTCAGTCGGTAGCATGGAGCAGTCTTCCCACATTTGGAAGACACAGGTTCAAATTACATTTATAGGTAGAGTAACAGGGCAGGTCTCTCTCTCCTGGCAGAGAAGTGCTCAAAGTCCCCTAATCACCTACCTGTCATTATAGCTAGGCCTCACTGGCTGCTTCCCTGACTGTCATGGAAATTTTAGATGCATCAAGAATAGAAAATTAACATTAATTTACAATGAAAATGCTCTTTTTTATTCCCTCAAATGTGTTAGTGGGATTTAATGTAGTTCTAGCTGCAGCTGCAAGCAGAATCCTTTATAATGGTAGGCTCTGCAGCTGGATTTCACATGCAGGAGAGTTCTTACAAAGTTGCAATTAATTTCTTTAAAGGTGATAATGTTTTTTGGCACACAGTTATGGAAAAGGCAAATTGGCTTTTAGGTGTCACTGTGGTTATAACTAAATAGCCACTGTTGAATGCTTTTATATGCTGGCATGAAGTACTTAGTGTAGTGCTATTGTACTTGAGACTGTGTTATTCTTTTCTTGGCAGTGCCCCTGTCCTATCAAAACAGGTGTATATTGCACATTACACAATGCAGTTTCTAAAATTGATTTCAGTGAAAAGATTGTCTTAGATTATGTGGTCCTTACTTTACTTCCACAGGCATTAAATGCCTCCCCAGCACAGCTGCTATTGCATTTGTAATATGTTATTGTTACTATTCATATTACAGTAGTAAGAGAGAAGAGTTTTCTTTGTTCCAGATGTGATACACAGAATAACAGACACTCACTTGAGGAGCTGACAGTAGGGATTGCAGAGGCTGTAGATACCATGTAAGAGGTATGACAAACTGTCCCAATCTGAGAGCCACAAAGAGTCAACCCGATGCTCTGTCCCATCATTCACAATAAGTCCTGTTTCTCATCTGATGCTGCTGTGAATATTCAGTCCAATTTCACAGCCAAGGGCAGGAAAAGACATAGCACACAAGTGGTGGTGGCAGCTGTGTCAGTAGATGTTCTGTTCTGTACTCTTTATTGCTTTTATACTCTATTTTAAAATAGAAGTGAATACATATACATAGATAGACACCTTAAACTGAGAATATGTTTAAAGGAACTGCATCCTGTTTTCTGTAATCAACAGGAGTTCTGCCACTCATTGATTAATATTTGAGCAATGTGAAAGCCACGATGATGTATTTCTGATATCCTTGAATTAAAAATGATACAATAAAACACTGTAATATTTGTCTTTGCTTTTCTAAGTAATAACAAGGACAGTTATTAAAATTCTGGTAAAGCAAAACTATTCAAATTTGAACAAACGGGATTTAAAAGGCAAGAATTATTGACATCAGTAAGCAAATTCTTCATCCATGTTATTGATGTTTCTCTCTGCTGGGGGACGGCAGGAGGCGGCAGCCTCCCAAAACGGGGTCCCTGGGGCGCGTATCTCCACCAAGTCCGGGCAGCCCCCGGGTTGCACTTAGCGTGGCATGGGTCTCCGGNGCAAAAAGAACCAATACCATACCGAGCAGGGGAACAAAGGAAAAGCCACATGGAATCACATTTCTACATGTTGCCTTACTATTTATAAATCTGGGTAATCATTTTCAAAAGTACTTTTCAGGTAAATCTGCTAAATTTAGGTTTGAATTATTTTTTGCCATACTGAAAGACAGAAGAGATCATTCACAATTTTTCACAACTTAAATTATTATTTAATGGAGAATGCATGAGATTGAAAGCTTTTTTCCACATTTTTCTGGGCATATTGATAAATCATGCAAGTAGTTTTATATCTTGTAATTTTCTACAGTGCATGTAGAATCACCTTCAGTTTAGATTTTTTTGGCAATTGAAAATTGCATTTGTCCTCATGGCTAAGTATTTCTTTCTCCCTCCTTCCACATAAGGTTACTGGAAGTAATGGTTATATCTAAGAATGACAGTCATTCATTCTAAGTTGAGGAGTTATCCCTAATAATGGTTATTTTACATGCAGCTTTATCTTAATTTTCTTATTCATACCAGCAAGCAGAATAACATGAAAAACAAAATCTTTTACAATAGCTGCTGTAAAAACTGCTAGCACTTAAATTAACCAAGGAGAAGATAGAGAACAGATCTAAACTTAAACTGGTTCAAGTGCATGGAAAATTTGAAGTATAATTTTTTATCAATTGTCTTTGCAAATGAAGGGTAGGGGGTAGTACACAAGATTTCTCTGGGATAGCTATCTGAAATACTAATTTTTTTTTGTTTGATTTGGTTTGGTTTTGTTCTAGTATTGTTTGGTTTTTTTTTTTTCCAAAATAATAATCTGTAGTTTTTCTGGCTTTTTAATAAAAATATTTGACTGATGCATTCTTCACTTAAGAGTTAAAGATTTTGTGAACATTTGATAAATCTGTTGATAAGCAATACAAACCTTAGAGTGGTTACATTTATCAATGCCCTAACAAGTTTAAATTAAACTGTTCAAATGATGTTCTGCTCTTGATGTCTGTGTTGAACATGAGAGTAAGGGGACTACTCTCATTCCTTCTGTTATTTTTTAGCTTCAGGTTGGTTCAACTCTTACTGTATAAGAAGGACAAATATTTTTTGATAAACAAGACGTAAGTGTCAGATGATGTGTTTGTGCCTTGTAATCCTTCTCTATCAAGATGTAGTTTTCTGTAAGATTAAGGAGGATTCATATATCACTGCTTCCTTATCTGGTAATCCACTGATATTGGTTAGAGAACATTATTTTATCTTTTCCATCATATTACTCATTGTTAAATAGTAGTATGTTTTGTAAGACATGGATTGTATTTAAATCAAGGTAAAAAACACATTTTATATTTCCATGAGATATAAAACAAAGCCCTGGGAGATAATATTTTATATTAAGTCTGTCTGGTGAAACAAAGTTTTTCCTTTTTAATCAAATGCCTGTGATTTGGCTTTGAGTAAGAATATCTGCATTTTGCAGAAAATAATGGTAACCTGCCAGGTCAAGTGATGTTACAGTAACAACAAAATGCTTATCTTTTATAGAGATATTTAAACTTACTGAGGTAAAAAGAAATGAAGCAACTCAGTATCATTTTAACATAAACAGAAATACTTTTTAATAATTTTGGGAAAGTTTCATATTCTCTTTATTTGATTTTTTGCAATAGGAGGCTGAGGATAAAGAACTAACTCAGGCAATGCATAGTATGCAGTATGAAAGAGTGTCATAGGGAGAATTTAGTCATGACTGACCTGACCTGGAATTTTATGAGAGTTTCCCAGTGTGTTGGTTTTAAGGAGCATGAACCCCAGATTTCTAGTTTACTTGAGCTACTTTATTGGGTTTTTTTTTCTGAGTTCAGATGAAATTCTTAATTTAACTGTGAGGTTAAAACACCATGAAGTCTTCAAAGAACTATTGTAATAATACTGACAGGGGGGTAAGCTAGCCTTCAGATAAGCTGTCATGTATTTTGGGTGCTACTTGCTTCAGCTCAGAAAGGAAGTTAGGATGATGCAGAATTCTAGAAAATGAAACGAGATCAGGTTTACACACACTTTTATTATAAAATACCCTCTCACTCCGTAAGGAGAACGTATTTTTGTGCCTTTCTACTAAAAGAAGTTGAGAAGATCCAGTGTTAATGGCACTCAACATTGTTTCTCAAACTTCCTTATATAAGGGGAATACCCACTCCACTGTGTACACAGAACTGCGTGAAAATGTTATTGAGCTATATGCTAAAGACTTAGAAACTGTAATAAAACACACAGAGTCACAGAGAAGTCCCTTGAATATAGTAAATAATGGAATGCTCTTGTACTGGCATTACTACAGCAGTGGTAGAAAGCATATTGGTGCTGGCGAAATTGTAAAGAGAGAGCCAGAAGGAGTTGATATGAAATTGTTTTTATTTAGTCCAAGAGACAGTAAAAAGCCTCTGTATTAGAGCAAATGGTTCTCTTTGCTTTTCTTAAGGTGATTGAAGAATGGTCAAAGAAGTCACGAATAAATCCAGTAGCAGTGACTGTCTGGCACTCTGCAAAACTCACCTGAACTCAGGAATGAAGCTCACTTCCCAGAAGAAAGAAATAAAAGCAGTAATCATGTTTTGTGCCACTTTAAACCATGAATGAAACTACTTAGAGGTGCAAAAAATCTTCAAATACTTTTTGCCTTTTTGCCCAAAATACAGAAGTTGAAGGAAAGGAATATAGATACTAGGTTCTTTGAAGCAGGAAAGAATATGTCTGCAATTCAGCCTGTGGAAGACGCCTGTTGAAATCAGTGCAATTAAAGAGGTGATTCTTTCAGCATGTTTTGCTTTTCTAGATGCTAAGAACACTGACCAATGATGTCATCTTTGTACTACAGATATACTGTCAAAAGCATAGTTTCTCTCTCTATATGTACCTAGGAAACACACTACTATCATAATGTGTGTATAAGCTAATGAACGTATTAATAAGTCAATAAATGCCTATCATACATGCCTCTCCTGTCTAGTTTCAACAGATGAACACAGTGGCTTTAAGAACATATATTTAAAATACTGAAGTAGGGTAGACTGCCTGAGTTGCTGTAACAAGGAAAGAAAAAAGGAAGAAAAATATTTTGTGTAAGTATATAATGTAGTTCTGACCTTCTGACAATTGGGCAGGCAGAGTTCATGTAATTCATTTTCTGCCTGTGTTCAGGCTAATTTGGGTGCATTGGCCCATAGCTCTCCTGATAGGGTAGGAGAGTGTAAAGAATTCTTGCTTTTGTTGTCCTTTCTGGTGGGAATAGAAAAATCACAGATTTTGTTCCAGTGTAATGTAGGATCCACATTTTTCCTTTGTAAACACTTAATCAGATCAAGCGTATAACAACATAAAGAGATTATAGAGTTTCTTTTCAAAAGTTTAAAGCTTCAGATAGTTGACTTTTCCAATAGGCTAAAGCTTCATAAAAGGTTTTTAGTACATGAGAACTCTCAAGTAAGTCAAACAGTTTATATATACAGCTGCAACTGCATCTTCAAGATTTTAACCATGTAGGGCTTAAGTTGCAATCCAGTCGTAAAATGAAGATGCGTAGTCAGAATTTAAATGCATCAGCTTTGTAAATTTGCAACCAAGCACCTATGAAAGTCTTATTTCCACAACGTGCATTAGGAAAATTCTATCAGAGCCTAGTGACTAACAATTTCTGAGGTATTATTACCCCATTGGGTGAGAAGCCACAAAACACTGTTTTATACAGGAGCAGTATGTCCCCACACAATGTCACTACAAAGTTTCCATCCAGGAGGAATTAAGATATATTAGCTCTTGTATGAACAAGATGTTTTTTAATCAGACAGTTCTAACTTCTGCTGGATATTTGTGTTGCACTGCATGTGTTTATTTATGTACAGCACAAACCCCAAGCTAGTCTGCTGCACAGGGCACAGCAGAATACCTGAATCATCTTGTGTTTGTGTGTAGCTACAGCTTCCCCTGAGTTCCCAGTAGTGTTTGGGGCTTGGATGTGTGCTGAAGCATTCTTTTTGGAGCACGTTAAGCTGAGACAAGTTTGGAAATGAAGGGTTTAATCTTCTCGCCTAGCTGTTGTTAAAAATTTCTTCTCCCCGGAATGGCTACAGTATAAGGATATATTTTTAAGTGAAGGGACTATTGTCATTCAGGATGGAGGTTCTGAATTAGACAAGCAGGAAAGTCATTAGGAGCAGGATGGTTTCACATGGGAAAGCCTGAAACTGTCTGACTTTTTTTGTTATATTTTTCTAAAGGAAAACCCGAAGACTTTTGGAGAAAAAAAGAGGTGATTAAGTATTAGGTTTTGGATTGGTTGAAAGACAGAGGATGTGTATGCAACCTACTGAGGCTACAGTGTAAATAAACACTGGTGCTTCAAGGTATGGGGACTGATGAATATAAATGGAAAGGTACTGTGGAAAATAGAGCAGTAACAAGATATGGTACTGAAGTTTGGAAGCCTTAGAAATGGCTTAGTTAAGAGGCTTTCAAATTGTGGCTTTAATCTTGTCTAAGAATACTAAAAATAGACATCCAATCAATCTAGTCTTCAATTTGTTATTAACGGTTTAATATCTGATAGCCCTTGATTTTGGAACTATGTTTTTTGGGGCTGATACTGGAAGCTAGCTTTGTACAGTCTGTGCATTACCTTGTGTTGATTGCAGTCCTTCCAGAAATGGGGAAAAAAGTAGGAGCAAAAAGATAAGCTATTTAGGAAGAGCACCAGCCTCACCGGTTTCTGTGACCTGTTCTCCATGTAGGCATTTTGACAACCACAGCTGTCATGCTAGAGATGGAAGAGGATGCATTCCCCTCTATTGTTTACCTGTATTTGTTTATGGATTTGCTGCTCTGGATTTTTTTACGTTTCCAAACCTCCTGATGCTGTCTGCTTTCAAAAGCTCCCCTGGCAACATATTCTAGAAATTTAGTACGTTTTGAAAAGAAATATGACTTTCATTCTTACATTCTGTGTAAAGTAATGTTCTTTTATCTGTTTGAAATTGAACTCCTACTGTTTTTATCAAGCACTCCATATTTTTGCACTGAGGAATTTAGTGAATTTCATTTTGTATTTGTCTTAGCCACTGACACCGTGAGTTTTGTAAACTTTGATCATATCTCTTGTCCATCTGCTTTCCAAACTGAAGACTCAGAATCTTTATTTTCTCTTTGTAACGTAGCTGCTTTATTGCTTTTAGCACTTCAGCTGATCTCTACTTGACGTGCAGAGACCAGAGCAACATACACCATTCAGAATATGGGCACTTCTTGGTTTTATATGACACCAAAATTACACATTTGTCTTGGTCCCAATATTCTTCCAAATACCTTGTCTACTTTTCTTGGATTCCATTTCATACAGATCTCTTGATTTCAGTGAACTGTTAATGATCCCAATGGCTCTTCCCTGAATTGCAGTTGCTACTTTTGTGATCAGCATTGCACAGACATGGCTTAGTTTATTTTTCCCTAGATATAATATTATGTTACTTTACAGTGAAGATTATTTAACATGTCTTTCACAATAGCTTCATAGGCAAACTCAGGATCTGTGGACGGGAGGGGTGGACAGTGAAATGGATGAGAACTGACTGAATGGCCATTTTCAGAGGGTCATAATCAAGGATATGATCATGAACAAGGAGTAGTTAGGGGCCTGTCCCTAGTGGTGACCCCCAAGATTCAATACTGGGCCCATATTGTCTCACTTATTTGTCAATGACTTGGATGAAGGGGCAGATGCCTCCTCAGCAAGGTCACTGACAGCACAAAGCTCGGAGGAGTGGCCCATACCCCCGAGTGCTGCGCAGCCCTTCAGAAGGGCCTTGACAGGCTGGAGAGATGGACAGAAAAAAAAAAGGTCTAAAATTCAACAAAGGTTGTGCACCTGGGGAAGAATAAACTCATGTACCAGCACAGGCTGCGGGCTGACCTGCCGGAAAGCAGTGCTGAAGAGAAGGAGCTTGACTGTACCATATGTAGACATGCCAACTCTGTTTTATAACTTGCTTGCCTGGGGACAGACAGCAGATTAGCCATGATAATTGTGGCTTTCTATGCTCAGCTGGCACCTTTTGTGTGCCTTTCATAGCTATTGCGGCTGAATCCTTTGGTATCTGATCCTGTCTAGACCAAAACTTGCTACAAAATATCTAGACAAAAATGCAGAGTAGACTACTGAAAAAACAAACAAGTTGTTTGCAGTAATGTATCTTTGTTCTTTAACTCTGTGGAGGCTCTTTTAATTCCTCAATTGCATCTCAATAAAGCTTTTGACATATGCTTGATACATAATTGAGAGCACTAAAGGCAATGGCTGCAATGCATGTAATAGCTAACCCGGTATTAAATGCTGGGGCATTACTGTGCAAGAATACCTAGCAGTAACACTTACAGAAGTCTTTGTTTTAGATAGAAATTGCAGTAAAAAAATATAAGGCAAATGTTCCTGAAATCAAAGTTTTATTAGTTTTACCGGAACTCCACATTTAAATACTGTAAGTGATAAATTTGAAAAAAACCTAAGCTGTTATGACTCCCTTCATCTTTTCACAATGTAATAGTTTGCAGGCAGAATACTAAAGACACTGTGTATCATTGCTAATTCTGTTAACTGGATGATTAAAATGACAAGAACATCTGCAAACAACTGTTGCTAGTATTATTGCTGTTCCTGAAAACTGCTATTGTTAAAGATCTGACAGTGTTTTCAATTCTAAATTTCATTGTAATCCTCATTGGGTTTAAACCTGGAATTCATAATGTCAGTGCAAAGGACAGTTTTTTTACAACATATTGAATTTGCTATATTTTAGTTACAGAAAAGTGAGAGAGCCACAAACACTCAACACTTTGTAAGATGCATTTTATGCTCTTAAAGATTTTTAACGCTCCTGAAATTATTCACGTCATAACTTTATTATGAATACCATGCATACTTGGTTATTCTAACTAACAGTAAAATATGACCATTTGAAATTACAAAATGTGGAGGTTGAACCTCCGCAAGTTGCCAGCCAGGGGGCTGGCTGTGGGGGCAGAGACAGCCTGTGCTGTCTCGGTCATGGTGATAGGAAGATCAACCCATGAGCCCCTGCAGCAAATTATGTAACAGCAGAGAAGATCATTGGCCCAGAATCCTCCCCCGCCCCTTCTCCATATATAGGTTGTTTCTAGACTGTTCTCCTTTGTTCTCCCCTTGAGTTGTTCCCCATTGGCCCCTTTGAATTCTGCATCCTCCCCTTTTATGTAACTATTGGTTAATAGCCCTCTCCCTCTTCCCTACGGCTTTCCCGGTTGGCCTGCATGCCAAACCACTCCCCTTCTCCTGTCCCTTATAACCCTATGCCACTGGCTGTTCGGGGCTGTCATTTTGGGGATCCCTGCCGCGCTGCGGGAGGCACCTGCCTCCTCACCAGGGGACCTCCACCCTGCATCTACCTCATCGCTGCAGACAGCATGCAGCCTCCAGNCTCAACATTGTTCCGGAGCCCGTTGGCTCCGCCCCTGCTGTTCCGCCCCTGGAAACCCTGTACCCTCCTATAAAACCCCTTGTCCCCCATTGTTCAGGGCCTCCAGCGCCTCGTGTCATCCCAGAGCAAGACCTCGTGTCTTCGTCCCTGGGCTCTCATGGACCTGGAAGCGTGCAGTTGCCTTGATGCACCCCAGCTTCTGCCTGCCTCAATAAAGAGCCTTGAGGAACTGCACAACCTCTGGACCTTCCTTTATTTCTGGGACTGGGCCTGCACTCCCACTCCTGCCAGGATCCCTCTTGGTAACCGGGGTTGGTGAGCTGACCCGGGAGACCGACGTGAGCTGCCGGAGGGAGGAAAGTCGTAGAGGCGGGCCGAAGCCAGCCATTGCTGGTAAGGCCCAACGGCCTCGGGGTGGCCAGCAACCCTCTCGACTCCCACAACAACAAAATATGTGAAGCATCTGGGCATAGATTCTGCAGATGTTTACACCTGAACTTAATTTCTTAAACATGTATACGCTCTCCTTGTTGATTTAGTGAACTGTTCAAATGTACAAATTTAAATGAGCATCCAGATATTTTTTGATGGTCAATAAATTACCCTGTTTCTCCTCCAGGATTTTATTTTAATCTCTCTGGAAGCCAAATTGTCTGCTAAGATGGAATCATTCTTAATAGAATCTGATTGCACACACTGATTAACCTCAGTAAGACCCTGATTTCACTATCTAGATAACACAGATAATACCACTGTTTTTACTTTTGTAGCCTATGCACATAAGATGTAGAATTTCACTAGTCATTTCTCACCAAGCAAGGCTGGATGGAAGTGACGCAGGAGAGAGAGAGTCCCTGGTGGTCCCTCTGGGATTTCCTGCCAAAGTACCATCAGCAGGGCTACAAAGAAATCTCAGCAGTGAGAAACATGTGCTGGCGAAATGTAGGTCCAAATTCTCTCAAAGCTGAATATAAATCTTATCTTTTCCTTCCTTTTCTAGTAAACAATTACTAGATGTAGTCTGAAAAGTTAGTTGTCTTGGGTTCTTTTTTCAGCTGGTAACAGTGGACTTTTTCAGCACAGTAATTTTTCTTCACGACAAAATATTACTGAGAATTCTGTAAGCTGTATAATTGCAGAAGTTCAGAAGGAGGGTGACATGTTGTATCAAATCATGGATTGTATTTAAAAATACATTTGAGAAATGCAATTAACTTTGAATATCTCCATTTGTGGAAAGTGTTCTGCTGAGAAGATCTTTAGTTTATGACAATGCATATGCCCTACATAAATCCAGTGCAGAAGCCTGTAAATAGACTGGTGTCCTTTTTTGAAGTACATATTTGTATTTAATGGACTTTCCAGCATAAAGGCATATGAATCTTCTTTTTATATATGTCATAACTGCCAGTTTCCCAAAGGCTTTTTTTGATATATATGGAAATATCACGTTTCCTTTTTTTCTTTGGAGAAAACAGGCCAAAACCATTCTCATTAGTTTTACTAATCTAGTTGTGGAATGCTGGTCATCTAAATTAAAAAAACATATTTCCAGAGATTCCTAGCACAGGAGCCAAAATAATACTAAAAAAGAGAAAAGATAATAATTTTTTCATTTTCTTATTGACACTATGCAATAAAACATACATTTTTTTCATAATCTTCAACTAAATTGTCACAATCAGTTTCAAAGTATATTCTAATAAGTGACCCCAATATAAATGCATGAATTGTACTATAAAGCACTTCGTGCTAATAATAGGAGATATAAATCTCTTACCAATTCAGATTTGTGTGCAATTCTGCTGCAGATTTATTTTAAAAGCAAGGATTTAAGTGGAAGACGATTTGCATCCATTTCAAATGATAGCTGAGTACAGCTGATATATACAGAAAATATAAAAAAACTACTATTCTATTCTCATAAACGCATTGACTTAATCCATAAGAGAGTAAAAAATGGTTAGTATATGGTTCTGAGTTGCTAGTTCAATTTTATTTGCCATAGTTGCAATATTCCATCAAGTGACCCTCACCTTTTTCTTAAATATAAGCAGCCATGAATATTTTCTCATAGTTGGACTGTAAGTGTAGCTATTCCCTCTGCTTGTACATATCATCCCATCCTGATTCTCCTCAACCCCACATGCACTTCCTAGAAAGATGTTGAGCTTAAGTATTTGTACTTTAAATATAAGAACAGCCTCCAGCACTGTCACATAACGAGGAATCTTGTCAAAATGGAGAATTTGCATCTTGTAATAGGCAGATTATTCAAATCAATTTCATTCCAGATAAAATTAGAAAACCAGTGTTCTTTGCAGTTACAGATTTTCTTGCCTCTCTGTGTTGCTCCAGCCACATGAATTTAAAATCACACCTAACTATGGTTGAATTGGGTCAAATTTTCTTGTATGTTATATTTCAATGAGTTTACCACTTTCCCTTCATGGGGTTCAGCTGTATTATAATTGTGTCACCATGAATACCTTTCCATGTAATTTCTCGATCAAGTGTTGATAAAAAATATTTTTGAAGTTTCATCTTGACTTACTTTTACTTTTTTATTCAGCTACAATAGCTTTAATAAAGGCTAAGTTAGTGAGGAAAACATCTAGACGAAGAAACTGTAACTGATTTCTGACTCTTTTTAGTTTCCACCATTTTCTTCACTTCCCAAATGTGAATTGCATTCCAGTACTTTCCTATGGATTGGTCCTTGTGCTTTGACCTTGGCTTCAAATTCTCCCACCAGCCTTTGCATAACTTGAAACAAGGATTACAAGCCTATTACTAAAACTTGCATGGATAAGCAGAAACACGTTGATGATTTTGAAATCTAAGTGCACCAATTGTTAAGAATAATCCTCACTACACTGACAAAGGTCCCAGAACTGTTTTTTCTAATCTGCTTTCTTATTACCAGGACACATGGTAAGTAATGTTATGCAAACAGAATGAAGGTACCCAAAGAAATACAGATTCAAATTCTCTTACTTCATGCAACTGGGTCACTAACCTGCTTGGCTTTCATTTTGTTACCAGTCAGTAGTAATGAGATTACATCATAGGAGCTTTCACATTTAATGTGGGAATAGTGTTTTTTGATCATTGTTCATATCACTAAATTTGCGCTTAAGCTTGGTGTGTATTTCGGCACAATCCAGCTTTTTGTGTTGGCTATTGTTCCTCAGTGCAGCAGGAGTAAATGACTGCTATGCTTGCTGGTGTAGAGGAGAGGTTGGATGGGCTAGAAAACAGTAAAATCACTTAATAGACTTTGAAGAATCCAGGATAAGCCTGTTTTGTGACAATCCTATACAGTCTGCGTAGCATACTGAATATGAGCATGCTAGAAACTACATTTGACATCAAATAGTTTCTATATGTTTTTGTTGTTATTTCATTGCTTGTTTGTTTGTCTGGTTTTATTGATTTTTTTTTAAACTGAATTAATGTGGGAAAAAATCTTAAATAACAGTGCACACTAGTTCAGTCTGTGAACAGGATACATTCACTGTTTTCAAACACCGATTTTGGTATTTTGGAGGAAAAAGTACTTTGCAATGGCAGGCATTGTTTAAATCGAACAAGTTCATTTTCTTTGTAACTACTTTCCTTCACTTTGTAGTTTTCTACTGTTTTGGGGGTTTTTTGGTAAATCTGTGCTAGTGACTCCTATATGTAAAAGTGTGTACTTTAAGTCCGATATCAAACTATTAATACAAGCTGAGGTTTTCTCGCTCCGGGGAGGCGGCAAGACCTCGGAAAACCTCACCAAAACGAGGTCCCCGCCGGGCAATCCCACGCTGAGGCGGCGGAGCGGAGCCTGGAAGCGCGGCACCCGAGCCCGGGCTAACTCCCCGAAGGAGGATAGCAGGAGACTTGGCGATTAGAAGAGATGCAGACGCTGAGCTTTAGATATCCAGGGTTTATCAGGGTGCAGCGGGGTCGGAGCGGGGCGCGTGGAGTCGGGGAA
>VZRM01001205.1:0-10363 GCA_013397955.1 Grantiella picta
CAGCAGGTGTGGCAGAGTCCCCATAAAAGCAGATATGCCACCACCCCAAGCAGTTTGGCAGTACTGGTGTTCATCTCCTGCAGAGAGACTTTCAAGTTTCCTCTTGTTCTTTTATCTGTTTTTCTTGCATTCTGGGAAATAAAAGGATCAGCCCCCAGCCTCTGGTAGTCAATGGTCCAGTGCGTGCATGCCTGGCTGTGGCAGCTCATGTCCAAACACAGCTGGGTGCCTGCTGAGCACAGCAATGGATGGCCACAATCAGGGAGGTTCCCCAGTGAACATCAAGGCTGTCACCTGGGGAAGTACAGAGGATAGGGATAGCTCTGGAAGGAGAAGCTCTTTTGCGTCTCTGATTGTGGTGCCAGCACCCTGCAGGAGTCGCCAAGCCAAGAGCTGGAAGCAGACATGTCCTGCCCTTTTCTGCTGTCAGCTGGACACAGGACAAACTTGCTGCCACAGGGCCACAAGACCTGGTCCAGGAAAAATGGAGGGCCATGTACTGGTAGGGAATGGCATCCAGCAAGAGCAAAGCAGGGTCCTCTGGCAGCACATCCTGTGCTTGTGAACCAGGCCATGTCCTCAGCAGGTACTAAAGTTCTTCCTTCAACCCTTGAACCTCAGCCCCAAGAGTCCCTCGTTTTACTCACCATCTGCTGCTTCTTCAGCACTGCTGATCCATCAGATCAAGGAGGAACCCATTTGCTGTACTGATTTACTACAGAAACAACATTAGGCATTAAATATCTGGGAGCAATTAATTTTCATGGAGCCAACTAATTGTTAAAAATAGAAATACTAAAGATCTTAGTTGTTTCCAAGCATTAACTCTTTTAAGGACAAGGTAGGCTTTTACCTTGTATCAGCTGCAGTGCCAGGCTGAAAGTGCAACACACATAAATTGGAACTACAGTAAAATATTTGAACTAAATACAGTTTCTTTTGTTTGCTGCAGGTCTGAGTTATGGAGTGAGACTTTCCTTGCGTGTGGTACTTAAGTCCCAGATGCTAATAAACTTAGTCTAAACACAGATCACAATTAGCACAGGAAAGCACAGTGTCATCATCATCCTACTCTTGAGTTTGGAAAGCTTAGGACAGCTCTCAGAGCTGGTATGTTCTACCTCACACAGGCTCAACTCTGCTTAAAAAGACAAAGCACTAAAATATATTTCATACCTCAAATATCCATCAGATCTCAAAGACCTACATGAGTGCGTCCTTGCTTGTGGATCAGAGACCAAATCCAGGTCTCAGTGCAGTCACTGATCTACCAGTCTTGTCACATCATATGGATTCTCATCACATATTTACACCAACTTCAGCTTTGAGGGGCTGTTAGAACACAAAGTAAGATGCTGGTCATGATTCAGCACTGTTTGTTTCTATCAGTTATCCTTGTGTAACAAAAGGTTCACATGGCAAAACCAAACCGGGTTCCTACTGCTAAAACCGTCCATTCCTTCCCAGTCTTGTACTTCGATTACATGAGAACACATTCAAGAGAGGTATCCACATTTCCTACTTTGGAATTGATTGGGAGCATCCTGATTCCTAAAGCTTAACCTTAAGTTCTCTGACTTTATTTACACCCAGTTTTGCCACATTGCCTGGGCATCCCAAACCCGAGGTTCTATGCTGTGAAGGCACAGAAGAATCTGGCATTTAATAGTCCTAAATTCAGGAAACCACGAATGCGTATTACACTTCCCATTGCTCAAGACAAATAGTTAAAAATAAAGTTACAAACTTCCCAAGCTTATTGGCATGACCCAAGAACATAAAATATATGGAAATCTGCTTCCCATCTCAAACTAGCAACTCATTTGCCTTCACATGGTCCATAGAGAGTAAATTACAAAAAACAGTTTGACACTAAACAGAGGCAAAAGCTTGTTGTCTTTTGGGTTTGTTTGGCTTTTTCCCAAGCCAGCCATCCCAGATAGTCAGTCTTTCCTAGGAGAAGAACACACCAATGTACTGTCTCGGTGATGGTCCAGCCAACTCCTGCAGGGTAGGACACAGGGAGAATCAACCACTCACCCAAGAACTTCTTCCAGATGTCCCCTACTGCCTTACACAGGTTTTCTTGCACATAGCCCAGGCTGAAACACTGATTTACAGCAACATCCAAACTGTTCTCCTGCAATGCCTGCTGAGACTTTCTTCTACATGTGCATTCTGCTTTCATTTTCTTTGCTGCATTGCTGGCAGCTCTGATGAGACACTGGAAAGTCTGTTAATTTGGTTATTAAAGCCCACAGAAGGTTTCCGTGTGGATCTTCAGCAGGGAAGGATACTCGACTCTTCAGCTTCCCCACCCAGTTTTTCCTGTTTTAACCACCTTGGAGCTCAAGTAGCTTTCCCTACAGAGACTGGAAGTGTGGGTAAATCAGCACTGCTAACCCATATAGTAGAAGATAATAAAACACCAAGAAACAGCGTTCCATTACATGTGGGATGCAGATGAAATAGAAGACTGAAACTGAAATGGAATTCTTTTTGCCAAATCCTTCATGAACCTCTGTTCCCAACTGAATTCCTACTGGTGTCTTAACTCAAAAGTCCTCCCACTCAGCCCTGTACTTGGAGGAAATCTAAAACCCACACCAATCGCTTCAATTAAAACAGCAAACACAAGCACAAAAATACTTCCTCTTTGTTGAGTTGAAAGCACAGAGTTATTGCAGGCCAGGTAAGGATTCAAATGCCTGAAGATGTCAGTTTAGGAAATAATTCACACAATATTTCCCAAGGTAGGGCTCTGGACGGGGAAGCACAGAGCTGCTCATCTGAAGACAGGTATTTGTGAAACAAAAGCCAGGATAAGGGCAATGAGGATGAAACCCATGTGAAATAGCTTGGATTCCAAAGTAGCACAAGGCAAAAAGCATGGCTAGGAACACAGCACTCAAAACAAGTTATGAGTTAAGGCCTCACCCAAAGCTAACAGCCAACTTAAATTTTACAGCAGATCAGAAATCCCAAAGTTATCAACTTGTTAGAACAGGGCAGAGTCAAATTCACTGCATTTGACATAGATGTGACACTAGATTTGAGACAGACACAGATCACCAGTGTCCACATTGCTCCTCTCCTACTACCATTCATTGAGAACAATAATCCTTTAATTATGTCTAATTTTCATTTCTCCAAGCAGCGTTGCGTGCTACCAACAAGTGCAGAGATGCACAATACACACACAGAAGAGAAATTTTCACTCAGCTGTTCAAATAATTTACACCAAGGAATACTTCAAGACATCTGAAGGGCACCAGTGTTTTTTTTAATACAACACCATACAACTGCTGCACACAAAGCTGTCAAGGCATAAAATATTGCAGTAATCCTTAACTAGCCCTATCCAAATTAGGCCAGTAAGAACTCATTAAAAAACTCACCAAACCAGACCTGTATTCTGCAGAGAATTTAAAAAGTCAAGTGCACAAGGTCAGTGTAAACATGTTCTTTAGTATCACTGAAGATAAATGTAGCAATCCAAGTCTTAGGTGGGTTTCAAATAAATAATCATTTTGAGAAAGTGTTTACATATAAAGGGAGCTCTCAAGGCAGCAGAGCACAGTTTGTAATTCCTCCCTAACACCCCCAAACAAGAGAATGTACAGTAGGCAGTGCACACTGGAAAAACAATCATAACATGAGGGCACCCTCACCAGCTTCCGTGGAGCCTCTGGATAGGATTTCAGAAAGGGGGGAGAAGTAAATGGAGACATGCACTGCCCTTTAAAGCACCACTCTTTCTCCACGGCCTTTTTACCAACGTAACAAAAATGGGAATAGAATTAATGTTTGCTTCCAAAATCTACTCTCAGCTCAAAGATTACAAGAGCAGTACTCTGACAGAGAGAATTATTCCTCAAACTGATGCTGCAGCACAACGCATCACCCCCCCTTCCCACCTGGGCTCTGCTCTTCCTCTAACTTTGAAATTCCTCTCCAATCACTGCCAAAGTAATCCAGAAAGCTTAAAGACAGGTAAGAATTGTTCTTTCTTGTAGATTAGATCCTGGCCCAGTGTACTGAAAAGGAGCAAGACATGACAGGCCTCAAGGAGTAGGGTTACCCGGGAAAATATCTGGGGTCCTATGTCACTCAAAACCTTCCAAAAGTCAAAATACTTCCTCAAAGTGTAGATTTGTCTTTGTTAAACAATTATTTTGCTGTAAAAATATGCCTGATGTGAAATTTCTCACATCTGAAAAAAAATATTTAACAATCCAGAAAGAACAAGAAAAAAAAATCAATGATAAATATGCCACAAAACTACTTGCAAGAGTTACTGCAGAATTGTTTTCTTTCTGTTTCATCAAAATATTTTCTCTCTGTAGATACAGGCTAGGCAGTCTTCCACTCTCTGTCCTCTAGTTCAACATGCAATAGGATCTGTGATAAGCACTGCAGTACTCACCAGAGAACTGTTTCTTCTCCATTTCTAACACACCTGAAAAAGGTTCTGCTTTGAGTCAATTAAAAAAAAATGTACTATGTAATACTGCTGTGTATGCTGTGTACCTACTGAATAAATATTGCAGGAGTTAAAGGATTGTTTCACTGCTAGCTGGGCTTTGGCAAAACAGGTGTGAGGTTGACATACACTGGATACTTCACACTTTTGAGTGGGGGACGCTGCAACATTTAACAGATACAGAATAAAATAAATCTTAGATCTAAAACTGTCAGTACACAGGATTTCCAAGTTGTTCTGAACACAGGAGCAGAGTAATCAATTTTCCAGGAAAGCCACATAGTCAGTCAATCGGGCCAACTGCTGTTCATTGGGAATTGGTGGGACCGGAGCAGGTTCTATAAAGATAAAACAAATGCATCGTGAATGAAATTTAGAAAGCAAATCAATCAGCAATACCATCCATCACAAAATTAGGGGAAAAAAATTAAATGCATCTGGTTTTTCTGGAGGCAGATCTGAACTATATGTTCTACCTACACAGCTCCAGCTGACATAATTCCTCTGTTATCTGCAACATTCAGCAGTCCAAGAGTTACTAACCACAAAAACTGCTGCAACAAGTTCTGCTTGTCAGCAGCCTCCAGAATTTCTTTGCACACATTGAAATCTGAATAATGAAGGCTGACAGTATTTAGACTTGAGAAAAAAGCTCCTGGAGCTCTCTGGTTGCTCCTCCTTTCCTTGCAAGCTGCCCTTCTGAAGGCCCCAAACAAATCTGCTGGGTGATCTGACCAACAGAACACAGAGGACTGCAGCTATGGAAGTGGGAACCTCAGGAATGTCAGGCACATCTTACAACATGAGGGAATGAGAAGACAGAGGGAGAAGCATGTTTGCACAGCACCTGGTTGGGGTGGGCTGCTGTTTCTTATTCTGGAGGGGGTAGTGACAACATTGGCTTCTCTAGGACTCAATTCCCACTCTGTGGTAGCTGTGACACTGTTTGTGCAAGTTTAGATAAATCCATTATATATAAACAAAAATACCTGATGAAGGAAGAAATCTGTTAAAGGAAGCTTCCAGCACACCTGGAGAAATACATAAGAAATCAGCTCAGTGGACCAATTTTAAACAGTTCTATGCAGCAAACCATGATCAAAAGGTAATTAAAAATAAAACCTGTTTATTAATTACACTCTACTTCATAACTAAAAAGCAGACTATCCAAGGCTTAGCTGCTTCAAAAGCTATTAGAGCCTCCTGCCTCTTTCTTTTGCCTGAGTAGTAGTTCTTGCACTTACTTTTGGGAAAAAACCCACACATAAGTAATTCCCATTTTTTTAAGCTCTGCGTATTTTGCAGCCAGTTCATAAAAAACCCTGCCTGATCACATGTAAAATCTCAGGGCTCTGGTTGGCTTTGTGCCCTTAGGGGTAAATTTCAACACCTGGCACCTGTTTATTATGGACTCTGAATACACCCAAAAACTCTGCCCATACAAACAGTGTCGTTTCTTAGTCTAACAGATCTTGCCCTTTTGGATATGCTGCAGTTTGACTCCTTCTGCCAGAGATGCACAGAGCAGTTTAAGAGCAGCTGTTTCATCCTGCTTTTATAGCTTAATATTTATTTTTGCCTCAGCCAGCCAGATACAGCTTTAGAAAAAAAGAAGAAAAAAAAAAGACGAGTATTTCTGCAGACCAAGCTTTGCAGGAACAGATACTCTGTTATCAACACCATGACAGTGAAGAAAAGATCCAGAAGAATTAAATTTTAAAAGCAAAGGAAATTATACCAACAACCGGAGCTCCTCAGAACACAAAGATTCACTAAATCCCTGCCCAAAGAAGTTCTAATTCTCATGAAGCAAAAAAATCTCAGGTTCAAGATGGTCTATTTTTGACTCATCTTTATTAGATTAAGACATGTCATTTGAGGTCATCCGGTTTATGTTCCTCTGAGGCAGAGCTCAGCAGCAGAGGAGAGGGAGGAATCACAGCATATCCTGTCTGCTTTTGTTTAAAGACGTTTATGTGAGGATGTAGCATAATCCAAAATACTTGTAAGTCCAAACCAATTCCTCACATTTTACACACGCCCCGTTTTTGTAAGCAGCATGAGTGCCCAAAAAATATCTAATAGAACCCTGTGAAAAGCTGTAATTAAAAACTTAACATCTAATTCCTAGAAAATGCTGAACTCAGAGTTTGATGAAGTAACAGCTCCACCCACCTGGCTTTTTAGGCATCACCATGCGAGTTGCAAAGTCTGCTTGCCAGCCCTGTTCTAGGACACCTGGAAAGGCATTTGGATGTTTGTAAGATATAGAAAGGGACAATAAACAATGAAAATCAGAGGCAAATAATTTTTAAAAAATTAAACCATTATCCAGAATCAAGGTATTTTTTTCTATTCACTGCCCAGTCACTTAACAGCCCCGGAATTTGTAGATACATTTTTATTAAGCATCACTTAAAGCTCTCTGATCTCATCATCAGTTTGGAAATTACTTAGGAAATAGATGCCAAGTACCTTTTACAGCTTCTTCTACAGGAAGGCCAACAAAGGCTGCAAAATCATCTGCAACTATTGATGTGTAAGCCTGGGAAACCAGTCCAAAGGCTCGTCTCCTAGTTGCATCTAGGGAGAGAGAAACACAGGAGACAAGAGACTCATCTCCATAGCTGAGAAATCTGAGAATATTTCCTCAATTCTAACACCTTTGGAAAAGCACTACTACCCTTCAACTGAGCACTTCAGAAGTTCCCCCTCCCTGCCCACAGCTCACAGTCAGCAAGCAGAGACAACAACTTGCTCTCTGCCAGGACAAAACCCCTCAGAGCCAACACTGAGCCTCCAAATACAGCTTGCAGCATCCTGGGCTCCACCACCAGTACATAAAACACTTCAGGACACTCTGTATCTGATGGCATTCTCTGTTTGCAGTAAGCTAGAAATAAATTAACTATTAATGGCATCTAAAAGTCAGTTGTTTCTAAAACTACAGAGAATTTCTTATTGCAAAGACATCTTTTTAGCAGCCTGCACTGCCCTCTAGTAGTGAGAATTGGCGTGTTACCATTACACAGGATAGAAAACATTTGTCTGAAGTCACATTTCACAGAAAAACCTTCTTGTAAGTGCCCCAAGGTTCTGAAATGCCAAGCCAAATTCCCTAAATCATGGGTTAGAAGTCTGATAAAACTGGGCAATAAATGGTCTGTTTTGGTCTTACAGAACAAACCACATGGTTTATGAAATTCCAATATCAAACAATACACGATACAGATAAAATCATAATAAAAGCAATTTATCTGTTTCTACAAGCTTCTGTAATGAGCTTTTTATTTACACCCGATACCTAAAAACCTTTTAGGGAAATCAACAAAAACTTGGCAACAGTTTTCCTGACCACTTCTGACTTTTTGTAATTAATCATTTGTCTGTTTGTGTTGGAGCACACAGAAATAATTCCAGGCAATTCCCTGCTCCCTACACAAGCTCAGTTTGTACCTCTGAGTGCTTCCATGATTGGTTGGATAGTCTCAGACCACTGGTGTGCACTGATTGCTGTGTAGATTCCTGGGAAGTCCCTCTGCCAGATTCTTTGTCCCACTGACCAAATTGCACCAAGTTCAGCATTTGCCTGTTGTGACAAAAAAAAAAACCCGAAGTGTTAAACCAGCAGAATATTGTCTACAGTGACCAGATCTATAAACCCATTTCCACTCCAAGATTTTCAGAGAACATTGCCATGCAACAAACACAACAAATTCGAGCTCAATTTGGCCCAGTACTTACAGATTTGATGGCAGGAGGGATTCTTTTCCAGAGATAACGTGCATTATTCCTTAAAAAAAAAAAAAAAAAAAAAAGTTAAAAACACTTCTCGGGCACCAAATGTTGCAAAGAGACACCAAAAGGTTTGTTCAGATGCTGTAATGAGTACTCTCTGTGCTTTAAAATATTCTTTCTAGGAAGGAATATTTGCTACTGAAGTGGAAAAACGGAGCTGCTCTCCAGCAGACAACACTGGACTGTCATAACACAACAAATAGTTCATTAATTGCTTCATTTAACACCAGTTTGGGAAAGCATTTCCTCACTAAAACCTCAAGTTTAGTGCATCAAGTTCACACAGGGACAAGGAATAACCCCCCAGACCAAATTCCCAGGATCTCTGCTCCCTGCAAATTCAGCTCCTTCAAGCCAACAGTATCCTTTATTTTTAACATGGACAGTCCAGAGTTATCCTGCTGGAATTTAAACACAAGAAGCAGCCTCAAATCCAACTCAAAACAAATGCAGCCCAGCAGAGCTACAAATCCAAACACTGAAATGTTTAACATTTCCCAGAGGAGCCAGTTTCACTATTTAAGAAACTTTATTCCTAAATTTCCCCACAGTTCAAAAGTGTGGGGAAGAGCACAGAAAAACTGTTTTCCTGCCAGATCAAGGGGTGAAAGAGACTTAATCCCAGGAATATGATTATTATTTTCTGTAAACACAGCATTCTGTTGATCACACAACCAGCTCCTAACATTCTGCTGACAAAGCCAGAGTCACACATTGAGACAAGTCACTTACATGTCATTGTGCAACAGGTACAAAGCCAGAAGCTGGCCGTAAACAAGGGGTGTGGCAATTCCTCCAGGGGCCTAAAAACAAACAGAGATTCTTGGTTTACAGATTTGAAGAGGGGTGTGATACAAAACACAGCAGGAAGCCAAGCTTTATGTAAACTGAACACTCCAACACAACTGATTTTTTTCCCCTCACATAATAGGTCTGGGCATTTTTTTTTAAAATAAAGTAAGGCTACATCCTTCATTACTCTTTTCTCAATGCTCATGAGAGTGACAGCTGTTGGCTCTTCAGCTCCTCACAAACAGCTGGTTTGAAAATGAGCCCTGAATTGATCAATCAGGCCTGAATTGAGCAATCAATTGATCAATAAATCAGCCCTGAATTGATTTTACCTTTAGCTGAACTTCAGCTCAGGCTGCTCCACCACAGTAAAGCTTCCCTGCCCCTCCTAGGAACCCCAAGCTAAGCTTTGGCCTCTGACACACTTCAGCAGAGCTCACAAATCACACCAGGAACAAACACCTGATTTATTAAAAAAAGCTGTAAAAGTCTGAAGGCCTGTAATAATTTAAAAGCCAGAAAGATTTCCAACAAGGCTTTAGGCCGTTTATCAAGAGACAGAGCAGCAAGCATTCGCAGGAAGCCAATTAAGCAGCTTCAATTGCTAAGGCAGCAGTGGCTAAAATCAGGATCAGAGGAGTTCAGGGAGAAGAAAATTCACAGTTTGCCCTTCTTTTGCATCCCCGCAGTGGGACGCACGAGCTCCACATTTAGAAAAGCACTGGAAATGCGTGGATATCACCTGGGAAGAGCTTCTGCCATCACCATGGTGCCACAGATTTCCCTGACAGTGCCTGCAGCCATGCTTCGACACGCACAAGCAACAGAAGGTAAAACTGATCGAGAAAAGCTTCCAGTGAGAGCTACCAGGATAAAACTGGAACTAAGGACAATTCCCCAAGCCTGGCTCAGAGCTCCACTCCCCGTTTCTCAGCGACGTTGAAGACGGAAATACACAAACTACCTCCTCGTAGTCCCTCTGAAACGACGTGAATAGTTATATGGAAACACTCCTTTACCTGCAGGCTGCGAGTTGCTGAAGGGCTCTCTGGCGAGCCCAAGGGGGAACATTAACACTGAACCCTCTGCCGCTCACACACACGCCCACGGCCCCTCCCCACGTAACACACGCGCCTCCAGACCCTCCCCGCCCCCGGCACCTCCAGCTCCTGCGTCTCGCACTGCTCCAGGAGGCGCCTGAAGCTCACGGAGCTCTCGGCCATCACCGCCACCGGCATCTTCCCTCACGGCGCCGCCCGCCCGCGGCAGGGGCCCCCCCCCCCCCCCCCC
>VZRM01001205.1:10386-103091 GCA_013397955.1 Grantiella picta
GCCCGCTCCCGCCCGTCACTTCCGTCGCCAGCCCCTCCAGCACCGTCCGCCCGCCTCTCTATGCTCCTGGAGGACCGCGGGGGCGGGCCTGGGGGCGTGGCCAGTGAGGGGCGTGGCCACGGTTTGGGGCGTGGCCAAAGGGCCGTGAAGGGCTGAGGGCGGCGCGCGGTTTTTTGGTGGTGGCGACGATTAAAGCCCTTCTAAACCCCGTTGTTTCTATGTAATGTGCATTTCCGTGTCATGAAAAGAACTGCGCGTGTTTGGAGTGCACTGAGGAGTTCCACGTTCGGTTTTCTGTCTGTATATGTCGTGTGTTACGGGATGGATTAGACGGGCACCCTCCGTCCCTTATTGCACATTACATGTGCATAAGGGATATACTTAAGGGGTACGAAGTGCTTTTCCAGCTCAGTGCTGTTTCTGGTGGGTGTTAAAAGCGTTTTTACTGTTGCATTTCTTTATCTTTGTTCCCTACAAAATCCCCTGCTTGCAGAGCAAACGGTGCTGCTGGAGACAAATCATTCATGGAATATCCTGACATGGAAGGGACCCGAAAGGATCATTGACCTGCACAGACACCCCAGCAATCCCACCCTGTCCCTGACAGCATTGTCCAAGCGCTCCTGGAGCTCTGGCAGCCCTGGGAATGTGACCATTCCCTGGGGAGCCTGGGCAGTGCTCACCCTTTTCCCAAGATCAGCCTAACCCTCCCCTGCCACAGCCCTAATACACACACGGTAAATATTCAATATATGGACAGCAAAGCATCTGTATCTATGCTTCTATCCTATAAAAGAGCCCCCAGTGTGCTAAGATGGCATTTAACAGCACATTAATGCTATTTCAGAGCCTTGGCCGTGGCCTTTCCGTGGCTCCCCATCCGCAGCGAGGTCCCACCCTGCACCAGGACCTCCAGCCCTGCCCAGCTTTCCCCAGAGTCAGGCTCAGGAGATGTATTCATGCCTTGGAGGGGCTTGAACTTGTTCACCGATCAGTTCAAGGCACAGAAAAGACTGGGAAATGGCAATATTGTCTCCAAATCAATGTAATTACCAAGGCCACAGATGTAAACTTGTATTTTTAGGGTAAAATTAACCCGAGGGGCTAATTTTCTGCAAACCATTGCTTTCTGATACAACGAATTTGCTTTCCACCATCATCCCATATTCCTTGAACAAAGGCTGACCCCAGCTCTTCCCACCATCTTGCATTCCCAGCACTGCCCTAAACATCATCCCCCAAACTATTAATTCTTCATGTAGGGAGTTTTCCCGAGCCGTGCTCAAGAGCTGCACCTCCTCGATGCAAAATTCGGGTGTTCGGGGTGAAAAATGGGAGAGCGGTGTTGTTCGGGGTGAAAAATGGGAGAGCGGTGTAAACCCTGACCCCTTTGCCGCGGAGATCCCGTGCTCTGGGAGAGGTCTCGACTATGGAGAAATAAACCTAACATGTGCTTGTGCTCGCTTTGGGATTGAAGGATCATCTTGACGGAGGGCTCCAGGCGATGGCACTGCTGCTCCGCGGGCTCAGGCATCGCTTTTCCCGGGAAACAACCTCTCATCCCGCTCCCGTCCCCGCCAGCCGCATCGATCCCGACGGCCCTTTGTTGCCGCCAGCTCTGTGCCAGCGTCGCTTTGACATTCGGACATCTGAGAGGAGCACTGTCCTCACCTTTTGCTCCCATTCCCAATTATCTCGTGTTTTTTCGGGAGGCGAGGAGGGGAGCAAAGCGGGCGGCAGCTTGTGATGGTGCCGGTGGGAGAGCTTCCCTCCCTCGGGGCTGGGGTCAGAGCATCCTGGAGTGCCAGCGGGAACACGCCGATTTGGGAAGGATTCTTCTCCTGGGGGGATGTCACGGTGCTACAATCCCACAGGGATCCCGATTCCATCCTCCTTCCTGGTGGGTCCAGGTGGGAAGGCACAAGCCAGTCCCTGGCACTGCTGGCTGAATCATAGCCTCTGTCTGTGCTCCTTCTCCCTGCCGGGAAATCCTTTCATTTTGGGGGGAAAAAAACCTGTAAAAATGGAACAGAGGAGAGGTTTCCTCAAGAGGGCACTAGCTGCAAGAGAAACGGCCTAAAAATCCAAGGAAACTGGACATGCAAACATCCCACTGTCCTTCCTACCCGAGAGACTCTTTCCATTTGGGGGGAAGTTCGGCTTTATTTCTAACATTTCATTTTGCTTTTCATTTTGATTTTGGAACAACAGAGGAAGTGTTGCTTCCCGGTGTGCTGAGCTGAGCCTCCCAAATCCACCAGCCCCTCTCTGGAACCAATTCCTCGGCATGGGGACAGCCAGAACCTACCCTTTTGCAAGCATGTGCTGCATCCTCCCTCTCTCTTTTCCCCCTTTTCCAAAACTGTTTAAGGCTGTGGTAACATTTTCAGGGAGGAAACATGCCAGAAGGGAATACACTTACTTTTAGTCACCAAAATAAAATACAGCACATGTGTCGTATTTTCAGGGTTGTTATAAATCTGGGAGGTTTGGAGGATGTTCCTGGGGTTGTTTGGAGCCTGGCCTCGGTATGGTGGCATCATCCAGGACCTCTAGACACTGATGGAGACTGCCTGAGCCAGCATCCCAGAAAACCACAGGACCATTTATTTTACTCATGAGTTTCTCTTCAACTCAGACACCCAAAGAAGAGGCCAGACTCATAAAACAGCTGAGCACGTTGGAAAATCTATCCCACTGGCAAAGCTAACCACGTTAAATTAACAGGAAGGCCCCTTGACTTGACAGCATCCTGATTTTTCTTTGGCCCACAGGCTTGAAAGGCACTTAAAGACGTGGCCGCCAGCTGCTGCAGAAGTGTAAAGTAAATTTAATGTGATTTTTATTCATCTCCTGGTGATGATGGCAGGAAAATCTCAGCAACTCGTTTGTGCCTTGCATGAATTTTAAAGCAGGGAGGGAAATGGATCCCAGTTCTGCCATCCTGGACAGTCCCAAGTAGCTTTCAAAGCGATACCAAGGCATTTCCAAGAGAAATTAGCAGAGATTTCGTGACAGGGCTTCATTTTCCCAGTCATTTCCATGTGCTGCTGCCTGTGATCTAGAGGTACCCTCTGGAAAGATGATTGCAAGTGGTTTCCCTTTCTCATCTGCTTCCAAAGCTTTGTAGAGGAACAAAAGACTCATGATGGGGAAATTAAGATGCAATGGCACGATATGGAACAATAGGACAATAATTTAATGTGAAAGTTAAAGAAAACGGTGCTAAAGGGTCAAGCTGAACCTTTCCACACCCTTCCCATTCCCTCAACAGCCTAATTGGCATTAGCTGGGCAGATCTGAGCAAAAGCTGGATCCAAAGACATTATTTCCTTCCATGACATCAAAGGGGGAAACGCCTCGTTTTTAGAAGCTGTGCCCATGAAAGGAAATGGTGAGAGGCCGATGGCAAATTATCATTGCTTCTTCCCCAAACAAGCTTTTAAAACTATTTCATTTCCATAGGGGCATTGGTTTAAACTCCAATAAACAAGAAGCTCTCTGGGATATTTGGGGTATTACTTTTTGGGGTTTTTTTTGCTGTCCCTCACCCTTAATTTTTCAACTCAAAGCCGAAGTCTTGGTTACACAAGTTTATACTACAGCATGGAAACCTGGCACAGGGTGCCCAGAGAAGCTGTGGCTGCCCCTGGATCCCTGGAAGTGTCCAAGATCAGGTTGGACAGGGCTTGGAGCAACTTGGAACAGTGGAAGGTGTNTGATTCCAAGATTCTGTGAATTAAATGTAAAAAGTCCTAAATCAGGGAGGCTGAGGAGCTTGGACACCACAAAGTGACTTGAGTGGCAGAAGGTGCTGAGGGTGATCCCCACAGCTGTCCTTGACCATGGGGCTCTGTGTCCTTCTGCCACTGCTCCAGAGCAATTCTCCCCCAGGGCTGAGATTTGGGGTTCCTTGAGTTTCTTTCTGTCCACGCTGAACCCCTCTATCCCCTCCTCTTGTCTTCCCTTGGCTTCTGCCAGAAGCTCTGGAGGCAAAGGTTGCCCTTTCTTAACCTGCCAAGGGGATAAGAGACCCTCTGTGTATTTAACCTAAACTTTGCTTTTATGACTTTCCAGGCTTGTCTGTGCATTTTCCTGTTTTTGCTTTGTTCTCTGGGATCCTCAGCCAAGTTTCTGTCCCCTCCCTGACTCCTGGGCCTGCAGTTCTTGCTCTCCACATATTTTAATCCTCTATGGCAAAGAGCTTTGTTACCTTTGAGCAATTTATCAGCTCTTCTCTTGGCTGTTCCTGCACCACGCTTTTCCCTCGCTTGGAAATCTCTGAAAGCACCCAAATTCTGTGAGATAAAGAGAGGGTGGGGATTCCTGGTCCACTGTGGGCTGTTTGGGGGGATCAAGCATCCAGCATGGGATATTTTTGGGGGTGGAGTGGGACAATCCCAGGTGAAGCACAGGGTGACTGGGGGATGGAAGGTCCCTGCTCCAGCGGAGGCATTTGAGGGACGAAGCAGGTGGGTCCCTGGACCAGCAGGGTGCCGGAGGGTGCGAACTGGGGAGAGTCCCTAGTGCAGCAGGGAGCGTTTGGGGGATGGAGGGAGCGATCCCTGGCCCAGCTGGGGCATTTGAGGGATGGAGCATCCCCGTGCAGGAGCCCCTCTCCAGCTGATGCCCTTTTCAGCAGATGGGATGCTCGCAGTGTGAGCCCAGGGGCTCCTTTAGCCTCCTGCTGGGGAGCACCTCTCCCGTGCCAGGCAGGGAGACGCTCCTGCAGAAACCTCCCTGCGCGGCTCAGCATCCCTCCTTTTAACAGGAGCGCGATGCATCGCCGTGTCTCCCGGGGCACGCTTTAAGATCCGCTAATCTCCCGTGATGGCACGCGTGTTAAAAAACACCTGTCCCCCGCAAAGCCACCGGGACAGCGGGCGAGTGTTCGGGCGAGTGCAATAAAAGCCGCAATTAGAAAGGCGGGCTTTGATCTCCGGGAGGGAAGGAGTTCAGGCAGCTGTGCCGAGACCTCTCCCGCAGACACTCTTCTACTTCAGTAACATCCGAACAAAGAGGATCTTGTGTCCGCGGCGCCTCGTTACGGCCCTTCTTCCCGACCCGCGGCCACCTGTCCCTCCCCGCCGCCCCTGTCGCCGGGGTCCCTGCCCGGTCCCTTCCGCGGCGCTGCCGGCGAGGGGCACGAATCGGATTTCACGGCCCCGTCGCTTGCGGGGAGCTGCCGGGCTTTGCTCTCCATTACTCAAAGTGTCGGTCGCAATGGCCTCTTTGTTCCGCCAGCCCTGCTGGCCAACAACTGGGCTCTCCATCCAGCTGTGCCGGGATGCAGCACTGGACCCCCTGTGCGCCGCCCTGGAGACTCCAAAGAAGGGACACTTCCCCTTCTGCGTTAGGTGAGGAATCCCTGCGGCATCCTATCTGCATCCCACACGAGGATCCTGGCCCAGAAGGCACTGGAAATTGTAGCCAGGTGAGGTTGGCCTCTTCTCCAGGTAACCAGCGACAAGACAAGAGGAAATGGCCTCGAGCTATTCCAGAGGAGGTTCAGGTTGGACATCAGGAAGAATTTCTTCATGGAAAGGGTGGTCAGGCTTTGGAAGGGGCTGTCCAGGGAGGTGCTGGATTCCCCATCCCTGGAGGTGTCCAAGGAATGTCTGGATGTGGCACTCAGTGCTCTGGGCTGGTGACAAGGTGGGGATTTGGCACGGGTTGGGCTCAAAGGCCTTGGAGGATTTTTCCAGCCCAAATGATGCTGTGATTCTGTGGAACTCCTTCTGGTGAGATACTTTGGTGAGACTGGAAGAGGAAACGTGTTGCTTTTTTGCTCTTTGATTTCCAAGGATCAGCTCAAATCTGCATCATAGCAGCATCAAAAGGCCAGAAAAAGACAGAATAACTTCCAGGGGCTGTAGGAATTGTTAGACCAGACCCTGGATCTCTCTGGGTATGGAAGGAGCCAGTGAGATGCTGTACCCCACAGTTTACTGTAAATTTTCATAGAATCTCAGAATCCTAAAAGTGTCTTTGTCAGCAGGATGGCAAGGGGGAGGAAGTACTTCTTAAAACAAACTTGAAAACCCCTTCCGGATTTTTGCCACACGTGCCCCATAATTCCCGGAATAAGGTGGGCCTGAAGAGGAAGAGAGGTGGATATCAAACAAGAGGCGGGGAAAAAAACCCAAGTTGTAAAAGCAATCAAGGATGCCACACAGAATAAATATTTCATGGCACAGGCAGGCACACCCCAGGCTATCTGAGCCCCTGGCATGGAGAGGTCACTTCCCATCAGCTGGTGGCTTCCCAAGCTGGGAGGAGAAGATGTCTCCAGTGCCCCACACCCAAAGGCAATGTCTCAAAGAGCCCACAGCCCTCGAGGACCATGATTTTGTAGGATATTTGCTGCTAGCCTAGCTGTGTGCAGTGGGAGGTCCTGCTGTTCCTACTATTCCAGCCCATGCTGGTCAGAAAGTGTCCTGCTCTGTTCTCTTGCTGGTGGGGTTCTGTCACCTCTGTGAGAAGGTGGATGGGGATCAAACAAGAGGCAGGGGAAGGGTTGTGGCCACCAGGATCTGGCAGCTGTCCCCTCTCATGGCTCACAGTCTCATCCCCAAATTTTGCTCCAGGCAACATTTCCCAGGTAAAAACCCCAAATCCATTCTCTTTTTCTTCCCTTTTATTCCTGTGGAAAGCCCAAAAGAAAGGAAATGAGAGAAAGAAAGGCAAAGACACCTTCCACTAATGGGAAAAAATGTGTTTTTCACCATGATCCAACAGGATTTTCACTGGGCTCCTGGGTGCAGAAGGGTGGGATCTCTTTCTGACACATCCCAGCCATCCTCCCTTGCCTGGGGCGATGCTCCTCGCTGGCTGTGGGAGGAGAGCAAAAGTTTCTCATTAGAGAAGCTTTGGATTTATAACAAACTTCGTACATTTTTATAAGTATTTTGTATCTTAGGGAGGGAAAACTCACTCTGGAAGAAGTTTTGTTTAGCTGGAAAGTGACTTTCCATCAACCACAGCAGATCTTTGCCTGTTAAGAGGGATGGGGTGTGAGACAAAAGTTTTCCTGACTGCCTGGCTCTTCGGGGCTGTGTTTTGTGCACTGAGCTGGGATTTTTTCTTTGTTTTCTTCAATATCTTTCACAACATCTCAGGTAATAGCAAATCTACCCCTCAAAGCTGGAAAGATTGTGGATGTACCTTTGTCTCTGGCATGATCAGGTTTCCTTCTTCATTAATTTCTCCTGGGAAGGACGGGATGGCCAGTTGGTCCTGGGTGAAACCATGATTTTATATAAAATTATGTTTTCTTGGGAAAGAAAATATGGAGGACAACAAAAGGAAAAGGAGAGCAACAGCCAGGGCAAAGAAGAATGGCTTCCCACTGCCTAAAAGCAGGGTTATCTGGAATATTGGAAAGGAGTTTTTCCCTGGGAGGGAGGTGAGGCCCTGGCACAGGGTGCCCAGAGAAGCTGTGGCTGCCCCTGGATCCCTGGAAGTGTCCAAGGCCAGGTTGGACAGGGCTTGGAGCAACCTGGGATGGTGGAAGGTGTCCCACTGGATCAGCTTTAAGGTCCCTTCCAATTTAAACCAGTCTGGGATCCTATGAGGTTGCTGGAGCTGTGGGAGACCCTTGATGCTGACAGTGTGCAGCCTTCCCTCTGCTTCCTCCTGATGTTTTCTCCAGCTCTTAGCTTCTTGCAGGATTTTGTGGCATTGGATATGCCAAAAATGTAATAATTGATAATCAATTTAATAATCCCCAGAGCCCACCCCTTCTGTGCAGTTCATCCACGGACTGAGCATCATCAGATACAGCCATGGACTGAGATGAGGATGAGGAGCAAAGGGGTTTAGAAAGAGATTAAATAAAAGCCTAAGCCTCATCGTTAGACAGATGTGACCCTGCTATGGGTGCAGGGCTGTTTGCAGACAGCTGGGCAAGGGGCACTGTGAGTAATTCCCCTTGTACATCTGCCTGTGTCTCAGAAAGGATAACACTGGGCAGAGCCAGCTGGAAAAGAATTCCTGGAACCCTGAGTAAAAGCTGGCCAGGCAATTAGGATCGCTAGTACACACTGTCCACATTTCAAGATGAATCCCCACCCCGCTCCCCTCCCTCTTCACACCCTTTCCTTCGCAGTTCCTGGCACTGCAATGCTCTGAACAGTGATTTTTTTAATCAAAAGCTGAGCTGAAACTGCCCTGCAAACACATCCATCCTTCCCAGAGGGCTGGGCTAGGGGGATGTGGCAGCCCCACTGCTTCGAGGGTCCCCTCTGGGAGCTCCTCTCCAGGGGGATATTTTGGGATGCACCCAGCACCTCCATATTTCACATCCCTATTTAATATAAGTGGCTGAGCTGTTTATTCTGTAAGAACACTGTGCTTTTATTAGCTGGTTATTTACAGTACGAGGCATTCCCCACTCAGGAATGCTGGAGACCATAGGACAAAGCTATTTCTCTTGGAGCCTGCTCCAATTTGCACTTACCATGGAGCAGGGATCCCTAAAAAGGCTGGGGAGCAGCCAGCAAGAGTGCTCTGACAACACAGCCTTTGTAAGGTCTTGTGCTTCCCTCCCTATAAACATCGGCTGGGAGCAAATCTGATATTGGGGGGCGGGTCTTTTTTTTAAGGAAAATCCCATGGGTGGGAAGCACAGAGCCAACCATTGCTCCCCATCTTCCCAAGGGATGTGCAGAGCTGGGGGCAAAGAGGTGCATTCCTCAGGAGGGATCTGGGTGAAAGCATGTGGAAAACATTGCCTTGGGGTTGGAAAAAACCATGGAAAAAACCCCATGTTTGGGTTGGTTTGGCACTGCAGGACACCAGGTTTCTGTGCCGTGCCTCAGTTTCCCCCTCTGCAAATGCTCCTGCTTTGCACAGAGCTCTGCAGACAAAAATCCTCAGCACACCATCAACTCCATCGGAAACTTCCTACTGTTTCATCCCATCCACAAACACTTGTAATTTTCTTTTACGAGGACAAAGCAAGATTTAGGAATTGTTTTACGGGATGAGTTTCCCTCTGTGGCACCCCAAAGGTCTCCCAGGGAACCCTGGAACACCAAACATATGGATGCAGCAACAAATAATAAGAAACAACAGTACCTCCATTGTTTTGTGGCCTTTTATAATCCATCCAATGATTTTTAAATAAACTGGATGGAAAATAATGGAAATTCCGGGTCCTGGAAACCATTATTCCCACATGCCAAGCCCAATGCCGCTAAGTACAACAAGGACCCCAAAGTTAATGAAATTCTTGCCTGAACAAACTTTTATCCTGCTGTTTAGTAAAATGACTTGTGCATCATAAAAGCACCATTACTCAAGCTGTTAAAACGTTGTCTGTGGGAAGGAAGGCAAAGGAGCAGGAGGAATATATTTGTTAAATTACATAGAACTAGCAATATATATTTAAAGTATATCCTATATAGGTTTAAAATACATCTTGATTAGGTTACTGGAGGTTGTTGAGTTGAAAGCACGAGGGTGGATTGATCAACTGCTGTGCCAGCACTTGAGATCTCCAATTTAAATTTATCTCCAAATTTTCACTGATTTTCATACAAAACATCCATCCATCACCCTGCCACACCTGGAAAGGCTCCATTCCTAGAGCAGTTCTTTGGAAAAAAATGTTTCGTTGACATCTGGTTGAATAAATGACCAAATCACTTCAAAGCCCCCAAAGGAGCATTTTTTTTTTGGAAGAACACGTTTTAAATGACAGCATCCACCTCGTTCCTAAAATTCCTGATGATCTTCCCATTCCGATGAAAGATCTGTTTTGCACGAGAGGAGCTTTTACAGAGAAAAAAGCTCTTCCAGCCAGCTCTAATTAAGCTTTGCTTTGTCCAGATGAAGAACATTTCTAGAGCTGGGTTTTCAAAGCCCATGTGTCTGGTCCAGCTTCCCTCCAAAGGAATGGAAAACATCCTTGGAAGGCTGGAGAACACTGGTGGCTTTCGGAAGCCATCGCAGGGAACAAGTATTGATTATTGCCATCACATCCCGCTCTTTTCCCCATCCCTGGGAGTGTCCAAGGCCAGGTTGGATGAGGCTTGGAGCAACCTGGGACAGTAGAAGGTGTCCCTGCCCATGGCAGGGGGTGGGATGAGATGAACTTTAAGGTTCCTTCCAACCCAAACCAGTCTGGGATTCTGTTGGATAACCCCAACAAGGATTCATTGGCACAAGGAGCCTTCATCTGCAGGGACAGGGTACAGCAGGAGATGGAAACCCCCTGGATTTAAATACATGCACAGCCCTTAATGAAGCACAACAGGATGCTTGCCCCTTCACAAGCACCCCTAAAACCTGGCTGTCACCCATCCTGGCTCTCCCTTCCCTGTGAAAACTCTGTGGTTTTTGGAAAGAAAACCATTTCCCCTAGAGAATGCCAGTCTGCACTCCAGCAAAAAGGCACAAAAAGTATTTTGGACTGAAGGTTTCTTGGAAGAAATCACTATTTCTTCTGCTGCTCCACTGACACAAGCCTGGAGGGTTTGCTTCATATTTTTCCCCACTGGATTTCTTTGGAGTTGTCGCTTCCAAGCCCATTCCTCACAAGATTCCAGCACTGCACATCCCCAGAGCCAGCTCCATCCCAGTGCTGGCTTATCCGGGTCTCTGGGTACCCCAGCAATGCCCTGTTACTGTTCACACCCATCCTACAGCCCAAAAAATACGAGCTGCTAAACTCAGGCAGATGGAAAAACAGCAGGAGGAGAGCGGTCAGCTGATGTCTTTAACACCTGCAGAGGTTCAGGCTGGAGGCCAGGTGGGGGCATGGACACCTTGAGCCATTCCCAGGCGGAGGGAGGATGGATTTTTCCTGAGATCCCAGCACAGCTATCTCCTGACAAGTCCTGCTCCCTGGGCAGGTGTCTCTCCAACACATCGTCATTTCAGCCACGGGCTTAAGGCATGGGCAGGTATTTTTACTGTCTTCTCCATCACCTCTGAAACTACCTGAGGCTGACATGGAGCAGAGCTCTTCGGAGAATAATCTTAAAAGGGCTCTCAGAAGATGGGAGATCACTGAATCGTCTGGGTTGGAAGGGAAATTTCATCTCACTCAACCCCTTGCTCCAAGCCCCATCCAGCCTGGCCTTGGACACTTCCAGGGATCCAGGGGCAGCCACAGCTTCTCTGGGCACCCTGTGCCAGGGCCTCCCCACCCTCAGAGGGAAGAATTTCTTCCGAATATTTAGTCTCAACTTTCTCTTATCATCATCATCATCTCCCTCGCCTCCTCTGCAGGTGTAATCTGGCACAAACTCATTGATTTTGAGGGAGCCATTGGCTCTGGATGCCCTTCCATAATCTGTTCTGTAGTTTTAAAAAAGAGATAAAATGATAAATGACACCCAAAGTTTTCCAGCCAGCCGGGGTGGATTACTCACAGGCACTGTGACCTTGAAAATAATTTCCAGATAAATTCTTTAAACAAAACTTGAAGGGGAGGTGAGGAGGTGAAATAAACTGAGCTTAAAATTAACATTTCCAAACTTTTGAATTTCTTTCCAGCAGGAAAGGAGAGATCACTCCCACATCTCCTGAAAAACCAAAGAATCATGGAATAGTTTGGTTTGGAAGGGACCTTAAAGTTCATCCCATTCCAACCCCCTGCCACGGGGGTGACTGTGATGACAGTGGGACCAGCAGCAGCCCTGGTACAAATGTGAGGGGCAGCTCACCCAGCTGGGGTTCCTCACACCCCAAAACCTCATCGGCCTGAAACAAGGGGATTTGTTCCACTGATTTGCAAGGGACCAGCAGTGCCTCACTTGACTCCTCCAGGAGGAGGTTGCCCATTCCTTCACCTTTACCACCAAGCTTCATCCAGGTTTATTAAGCCCTCAGGAGCTCAAGTGCTGGGTTAGGCTCAGCCTGAGCCCGAGGCTGATTTAGACTCGGGTCAGAAATCCCCAGGAGAGAAAGGGAGAAGATGGGGATTTGTTTAGGTATCAGTGAAAAAGCCCCGGTGCTGCTGCCTCTCCCTTCACTCCAGGCTGCGTCAGGCTCTGAGCATCGCAGGAATGTCCCTGATTGCACCAACCGCGGGATGTTTTGGCCCTGATGTCAGTCCCTGGTGTAAAGGCAGGGCTGACACTGATGCCTCTGACCAGCTGCCCCGAGGAAAGCTGCCAAGAGCTCGGCAGAAGAAAATGTTCCATCTCGGTTTGAGAAATCAAGGGATTTAGTTCTCGGGAGTGAGGAGCCCTCACCTCACCCCTAAATCCAGCATCTTCTCCATCTGGAGGAAATGCAGTCCAACGGTGAGTTCTTCTTGCAGCTTCTTTGGAAGATGGAGGGATGGAGGCACAGACCCAAATCCTTCTGCTGCAGTCTTGGATCTCCGTGCAAATGGAGATGTATCCACACAGTGTTTGAGTCCTGGTGAGGAATACCCTTTGAAATTACATCCCCAGCATCCTCTTTGCCCCAGGGAGTGGTCCTGCTCCATACTGGCACCAAGAGACAAAGCTCCTCCCTTCTCTACCTCATTGGTACCCCAAATCCGCCTTTAACTCTGACCTCCTGTAGGTAAAAAACATCACAAAGCAAGGGGCTGAAACAGTTGGGAAAAAATCTCCACAACCATATGCAAATAAAACCTCAAAATCTTTCTCCACTCCAAGTTGCTTCCAAAAGTTCCTCTGAGTCTCCCCTCCCTGTCCATAAGTGCTGCCTGCCTGAACCAACCCTATCCCTGGGTTTCTTTTCCCTGCTTCCCCTCTGCACTTAATGAGCATAAATAAAGCCTGGAGTTCTCTCCTGCTGTCTCCCTTCTCATCCTATACTGGAAAGGCAAGCAGATCCCTTTTTGTATGCCCAGCTCTCCTTTTCTGTGCAGAGCTGACCTCCAGCCCAGCCAGGCAGGCAGAAGAGAAGGATCTGGCTCTGCAGGACTTTGCAAGCTGTTGTCTCATGAGGGGTTGTTTTGCCTTGTTGCCTTTTCCAAACAGGGAGCACACGTGGCATTCCATGAAACAGATGGTTGGCTCCATGCTTGGACCACTCTGTCCCCACTGTCCCCCCAGCACCTGGGCTTGTGGTCCCTGACCTCACAGATGGTCTGGGTGAACATGGTTTGGTGAAAACAGGATGGATGGATGGATGGATGGATGGATGGATGGATGGATGGATGGATGGATGGATGGATGGGTGGATGGATGGATGGAGTTAAGGCTCCAGGTCCTTCCTGCCTCCTTCCTGTGGTGGCCGAGAACTTGGAAATCTGTGAATCTGGGGGGAAAAGGGTTTCATGTCACCAGGTGAAGCATCCAGCTGCCACCACACTGCAGCTTTATTCTATGTGAAAGCAAAAGCTTCAGACAAGATGGTTTTCACCTGTGCTAAAACCCATCAGTGTCCCAGCGCTGGAAGTGTCTCCAGAAATGGCAGAGGAGGAGGTGAAGGTAATTGTGGTGCTCCCAGAGAGCTTCAGGTTCATGGATAGGGACTTCCTCTGGTCTTCTCCTCTGTCCTCCTGTAGCAATCCCACTGCAGCCAGGCACAGATCCATCCTCAGGCCAGATGTCCAGGGTTTCCCAGCCCAACCCTCTCCAGGCTGGCTCCAGGGTGAGTGTGCTGGGACAAAACCACTGACCCCTGCTCTCGCTGTGGCTCACCCCCAGCCCCGGGAGGCAGGAGCTGACATTCCTTGAACAGCATGTTCCCTGGGTCAGGGCCATCCCCAGATTGTCCCAGGCTGGCCCAGATTCCCGAGGCAGGCCCAGGAAGCAGCTGAGCAGGATTGTTTCCAGACGGCTGCAGCTGGGGAAGGTTTACTTCGCTAAGCTGCTACTGTCACAGGTTATGGAAGGCACACTTGGTTCACTAGATCCTATTTAAACTGTGCTGGTGGAACTCAGGATGGGCCGAGAATCCCGACAAATCCAGAAGGAAATGCAATTTTTTTGGTTAGTGAGGCTCAAAAAGATGCACTGCCCCATTACCCCGAGGGCTGCTGCATCACCCACATCCCAGCACAATCCCGGCACAGCCGCCCATGCATTCAGCCCAGCTCCCTGGGAAGGGGACAGCCACCTCCCGGGTGGGATTTCACCCCCTGGCACCAGCCCGCGGGTTAAAACCACGCATCGGGATTTAATCAGTGTAACTTGATCCCAGCCCATCGGGAAGCAGCATCCCCTCCCTTCCCGACAAATGATTTCCAGCGAGCAAAACACGCCCCACCCTGGGACAGTCCTTTGGTGGCTGCAGCATCACCCGGAGCCACAGCTGGCGGCTGAGACCTCGCGGAGACATTGCACTCCTGACATGGATTTGTTTGCTTGGGGCTTCCTTATCCGCCGCAGGCAGCAGGAAGCTCCCGGGGCCAGGGCTGCCATTCCAACCCTTCCAGGTAATTTTTGACGTGCTTTGGGGAATGCTAGACCGGCTCACCCTTAACCCTCTCACAAAATCTACCCTTTTGCTTCAAGATTTTATTATATTTCACAGAATCCCAGAGTTATTGGGTTGAAAAGGACCTTAAGGGACACCTTCCACTATCTCAGGTTGCTCCAAACCCTGCCCAGCCTGTTCATTCATTCCCTTGTTTTCCTCTCACTTCCTGCTGCCTCATGTGATGAGGCTCCAGCACTGCCCTTACCAACACAATAATTAGGAAGCCTTTTCCTTGGTAAGAGTTTAGAAATATTAAGCATTTTACCCCTGATGTTTCAGTACATAGTATTTACTTTTTTACTATATTCCTTAAAATTAATTTTTAAAAAAATGTCAGAATCAAGCACTGAGGATGGGTGGGAGACAACATCTGTCCCCAGCCCTAGATCCAGCTGTCACAGTTGACAGAACATCCCAGTCCTGGGGGAAAAGGGATTGCAGGAACTGGCCAGGGCCAGTAACTTCAGAAACAACTTGAGAAACTCCTGTAAATAAAATTCTGGGAAAAAGGCTGCCACTGAGTCAGCCCTGGCAGAGAGGAATCGACCTCCAAATGGGGCTTTCCCCCTTGTGTTTTCCTTCTGCCATCCTCCTCCTAATATGACAGCAATTAAAAGCCCTGAAAAATGGATGGAAACGATTTGGAAGAGGTCTCTGTTAGATTTGCTCTCATTAGCACCGCAGGCTGTTTTTTCAGCTGCTAATTGACAGCTGCCTTCCACATGCAGTGTCAAATACTAAAAAGCCCCGAGGCATTAAAGCAGGGAGATTTTAACTGGGGCTGTCTCATCGGGACCACGAGAAAGGGGACAGTCACACTAGCCCACCATGGCCACCCTGCTGGCAGAAAGCTCTGATTTTGGGGACCTGGCAAAGCAGAAAGATGGGGTGTACATGAGGATTTGGGACATGCCAGGCCCTCCCACCATGGCTCCAGGCATTTCCCTGGCTGTCCTGGGGCTGTCAGGGCAACATTTATCACATGACAAGGGCTGTGACCACTCTCCAAACTTGCCCTGCCTTGGTGAAGCCATGAAAGCCCCCCTGTGCCGGAGCTTTCCACCTGCAAAATGTCCCAGTGAACCATTAAGGTTGGAAAAAACCTCCAAGACATCAAGTCCAACCTTTAACTGAACACCACCGTTCCCACTAAACCCTTCTGCTGAGTGCCATGTCTACTCAGTTCCTTCGACACTGCCAGGAATGGTGACTCCACCACTTCCCTGGGCAGTTCCAATGCTCAGCCACTCTTTCAGTGAAGGCATTTTTCCCAATAACCTGAAACCATTTCCCCTTCACTCATCCCTCATGTGTGTGCTGCCTGCAGGTGTCACGGTGCTCTTTCCTCTTCCAAGAAAAACATCGGAGATGAACTGCCGTGAATTCTTGTGAGGGAAACTTACTTTGCACTGAAAGTCCACACAGGTGGGGAAAAAACACGAGAGGTGCCTAGATGGATGTCCAGACATGGGAAATGGGAAAATGACTCTGTGCCAAAGTGGACATTTCACTAATTGGCTGTTTAAACCCATGATTGATGAGGTATTGGCTTTCCTTCCCTGGCACCCAACCCAGATTTATTGCAGAACATTTTCACAGAAAGGGCTGAAAATATTGCCAAGTTTCAGTGTGGGAAGCCACACTGAGTGTCTCTTAGACCCAATAAGCTCCTGGACAGCTGATTTCCTTCCACGGGTGCAAGGATAGCCCAGCTATTGGGCATCTGGGAATTCTGCTCTGGCTTTTCTCCCTCCTGAGCTGCAAAAGGTCAGCAGTGACATGAACAGGGAGGGGAAGCCATCAGCTGGGCACAGTGAGCATCCAGCCCAGCTCTCAGGATGCCCTAGGGATGTGTCAGGTCACTCTGCCTTCCCTGAGGAAAGAAATGAGTCTGCTGGGGGAAATTCCTGCTGGAATATCTTGCTCAGGGCTCCGCAGTGTCCAAGCTACAGCACCATCACTTCTCCTGGTCCTTTCCAGTGCTCATCTGTCTGATGAGCACTTGGAGCTTCAGAGGGACATGGAGGGTGCACCTGAGTCACTGCTCCATCCCCAACCAACACATTTTGGGCATATTCCCTACTGGAAAAGTCAGGTTTTCAGGTGCTAGGAGAACATAATTTTTCTTCCCCAGAAACCACGGTGCCACCACACAGAAAATCAGGTGCTGAGCTCTTGGACACCTTCAAATGGTCTTTTCTCACCCACTTGGAGTGATACAGGTTATTTTTCAGCACTCCCTTCTTTGGAGCTGTCAGCACCAGTACCCACCAGCTCTGCCAGAGGGTGGGAAGAGCCCATCAGCCCAGCACACAGAGCTGGCTGTGATTTACAGAGAGTGCATGGAATGTAGATCTCCCATCACTTCGAGCAGGATTATTTTTTACTGTTGCTCCACACTGTAAATTTGTCTCTGCATGACATAATTAACAGCATCGCCTCGCAGGGCTGGGGTGATTTACAGGAAATAGCTGCAGGAAGGTCATGGCAGGGGAATTTGGGGAGAGCTGAGGGGGGAGGCAGGAGAGCAGCCTGGACCACACTGGTGCCCCACACAGTGCCCAGTGAGGAGAGGGCTTGCAAGACATGGATATGACTCCTGCTGGTCAACAGCTGGCTAAACACGAGCCAGGTGGGCCCAGGTGGCCAAGAAGGCCAATGGCCCCTGGCTTAAATCAGCAGTAGTGTGGCCACAGGACCATGGCAGTGACTGTCCCTCTGTACTGGGCACTGGGGAGGCCACACCTCAGATCCTGGATTCAATTTTGGCCCCCCACTACAAGAAGGACATGGAGAGGCTGGAGTGTGTCCAGAGAAGGGAACAGAGCTGGGGAAGGGGCTGGAGCAGCAGGAGCAGCTGAGGGAGCTGGGAAAGGAGCTCAGCCTGGAGCAAAGGAGGCTCAGGGGGACCTTGGGGCTCTGCACAGCTCCTGACAGGAGGGGACAGCCAGGGGGGTCAGGCTGTGCTCCAGGGAACAGGGACAGCAGGAGAGGGAACAGCCTCAGGCTGGGCCAGGGGAGGGGCAGGTTGGACATCAGGAGGAATTTCTTCACAGAAAGGGTGGTCAAGCCTTGGAACAGGCTGCCCAGGTTGGTGTGCACTCCCCATCCCTGGAGGTGTCCAAGGAATGCCTGGATGTGACACTCAGTGCTCTGGGCTGGTGAGAAGGTGGGGATCAGTCACAGGTTGGACTCGACAACCTGGGAGAGCTTTGTAAGTTAAAAAAAATCTGTGATTCTGTGTGATTCTGCCACCTCCACTTATTATTTCACTGTATTATTTATCAGTTGGAGAGACAGCTGCACTTAAAAAATCATTCCCTGAGCATACAAGAACAACAACAGTTCCCTCAAGACAAGAGCAGAGAGTTGTCCAAAACATAAATAACCACCCAGTCTGTCCATGGCTCTGTTTCTATTAAAGAGAAATATTCAAGAGATCAAGTTCTGCAGTTAACTTAGCTGAGCTGCATCCCTGACACCTCTACTTATGCTCATCCCTAAATATCTGAGCTTAGAACTGGATGGGAGTTCTCCCCAAAAATATCTCCTTTGGCCAGGCAAATGCAATCTCTGAAAACTCCAACTTTTCTGCAGGCAACTGGTTTGGACACTCCATTTTCCCTTGTGAGCAAACAACAAAAAGCCCTTTGAAAGCCAAACACTAATTTCAGTTCAGTTTCTTTGGGATAAAAGCCCTGCAGTTTGGGAAGTGGAGCTGAGATCCATCCAGCATTCACCAGAATCCGCAAAATTGTTGCTATGATGCCATTCATGAACTGAGTTTGTTTTCTGTGATAAATTCCCCAGTCTTGTTTGCCTGGGGTCCTTGTGCATCAGGAAAAACATAGCATATTCTGGAAATGTGAGGAATAGGGGATATTTAGTCAGGTTTGCAGCCCCTTGTCTGCTACAACAACCTTAGGCACCCAATTCCCTAACTGCTGAATGATATGGAAGGATATAAAGAAGCTGCCTCATCCCTGGAAATGTGCAAAGCCTGGTTGGATGGGGCTTGGAGCAACCTGGGATAGTGGAAGGTGTCCTTCAAGTTCCACCCCACTCCCACCCCTTCATGGATGAGGTCAGTGAATGTAGGATATGAATTCCTGGTCATCTGGATTCACTGGTGTAACTTCCCACAAGGACAATTTCATCCTGGTTTAGAAACCCCTATTTTCACGCAGATGATCTCAGTTTGGAGGAGCTGAAAATAAATCTCTATTTGCATCCTGGAATGAGCATCCCCCTCTGGGACTCCACTCTTAGGAGTGGTCTGGCTTGGCTACAGCAGAACAGAGAAGAGATGTCTGCTTTCGGGGAGGAGAGCATGTTTCATAGCCCAGGGAGCACCCTCGGGTGCCCAGCACCAAAATGAGGGAACATTCCACCTCAGGATATTCCAATCACTGCTGCTTTCCCTATCACACTCAGGTCTGACTCTCTAAAACCCAGGAAAAGAGCTCTCCCTCCCAGTTTACCTCCCGAATGCAGGAGAGAGAAGCCCTGCATGCTCTTGTTCTAAATCCCTCTCCAGCTCTCCTGGAGCCCCTTTAAGCCCTGGAAGGAGCTCTGAGTTTTCCCTGGAGCTTTTTCTTCTGCAGGTGAACACCTCCAGCTCTCCCAGCCTGGCTCCAGAGCAGTGGAGCTCCAGCCGTTGGAGCATCTCCGTGGCTCCTCTGGACTTGTGTCTTTTTGGTGCTTTTTGGTGTTTTTTGGTGTTCTGCACCACAAAACAAAACCTTTCCATGGCCACCAGGAGACTGGTGTGAGGATAAGTCTCAATTAATGTATTTTTCAGAAATCAAACCACTGCAGCTGCATGGTTTGCTCTACTTTTACAGATTTCCTCTCCAAATGGGAAATGTCTGGGAAGCAGAGAACTGGAAGGGAAGGCAAAAGGCACACCAACCATCACTCCCCTTCCCAGAATTCTGAATCTTCCCCACAGAAAAAGCAGAATTTCCCCAAGACAGACATTTCTGACCAGGAAAATGAGCATTTCTCACGGAAATTTCCATTAAAACATCCCTGGTTTTTCTGGTGTGTCCTACTGGAAGAGCTGTTGTGTAAGAGGATGATGCATTTTCTGTGGTTCAAGTAGGTCAGTGGGCAGCAGGAGAGGCTGTGACTCCAAAGCTGGGTGACCTTGGAGAGCCACATTCCCATCTGCAAGATGAGGATAAGAAAGTGTCATACAAGAACTCTCTGGGTTATTAATAGAGGTCTCTGGCTGAGATTCCAACACAGCCCAAGGGCTTGAGAAGCCCATTTATTCTTTACAATTCAAAGCAGACAAGTGACTCAGATTTCCTTGACACTTTTGACCATAAAAGTCAGGGGAAAGTGCTCTCCAAAGCATTTGTCTGGAGGGAAGGGAACATATGAATATGTGATTTTCTATTTTTTCCAAATACAAATGGAAGCAAATTACCAATGAAGCTGAAATGTTTGGGTTGGTTTGATTTTTGAGCTAAAACAAGTCGAGATAGAAATCTGAACATCAACTGCTCTGCTTGTTGTAATTATGGTAGAAAAAACAGGTAAGGCAGGGAAAATTAGACATATGGGATGGGAATGTTTCCATAATTTCCTGTTGAAACTGCAGGTGATATTGCTACATCCTCCCAAAATGTTTGGATTCATTACATGGATCCAGTAGTACCAGCAGTGTGCATTTGACCTAAGGATCTTGTAGATACGAAGGAGTTTCTCCAGCATGGGTGGTAAATTTATTCCTAGGAAAGTTGATAAAACCCTGGATAGAAAAGAGGTGACAAAGATGCCACAGAAAGGCCATGGCAGGATTTTATCTGGGATGAGTTCCCAGAGAAGGGCAGGGAACAGGGGAACACCCCCAGTGTTCAAGGTGTGGTAGCAAAGCCATGGGAAAAGGGAGGTTGCATTTTGGGGAAGGGGGTGAAAGCAAAGAAAAAATAACATCAACAATTCTTGGCGTTTTTTCCTGTATCCTGAAAATATTCAATCCTGTTTTAGGGCAGGGGAATTGTGTAATCTTCCTTTCCAGCCCTGTTTTTAATGGATCCATCTTGTTTTCGTTCTGGCTGTTGACAAAATCTGATGCAGCTCCTCGACTTCATTAAAACAACATTTGGAAACAAACAAATGAAAGGCTCAACCAGAAACTTTGCAAGCGGACTTTCTGGTGGTTTTTGGGTTCTTTTCTCCTGGAAAGTTTTCATTTGGACAAAGGGGAGTTTACCACAGGGGTTAAAAATAAAAAAGCAATAATCCGTCCCTTGGAAAACAATAATCATTCCCTTGGAGAGCATTCGAGCACTTCTTGTTTTCCTCAGATTTGTGTTTACTGCAATCTCAGAGGCGACAGCAACATGTTATGATTCCAAGGATTATAATTCCAATCACTGGTGTGCTGAATTCTTATCTCTCACCCCTTATTTCTCCTCGTTACAGCCATGAAGAGGATCAGCAGCACATCACCCACCTTTTCCTGGTGTGCTCAGCAGATGTGCTGCTGTTTCCTCATCCAAACCCCCTGGAATTCCAGGTGAACATTTCCTCCCAGCCAGAACAGGCAGTGGTGATAATTTGCCATCACCTGAGATCATTTTTCTTCCTCAGGCCGTCAGGCTGCTGTACTGGAAACCCTAAAAAAGGACACAGGAGGGGAGGAGCAGAGTGATTGCTCCATTTCCCAGTGCTGGAGAAGCCAAACTGGGATGGATTCCTTTTGCTTGGATGCAACGTAATTAAAAGGAATTTGTGAGGGAGAAATTCCTCACAACATGAAAGGGAGGAAGGGATGGCTCATCACAGAGTGATTCCCTCTGTTTTTCCTGGCAGCCCAGCCAAGCTCCCTCAACGCAAGGTTGGAAGAGAACTCCACGCTGAGCAGAGGACAATAACAAGCAGGTGGTGTGGAAAATGACCTTTCCCTGAGCAAACAGATTGGATATTCCTGCCATCTCCCTGCATCCTTCATCTGCTCCTTAAATCTGCTCCCCACGAGCTGATGTGGCCTTGACCTCGAGCCTGACAGATGCTGAGCTCGGCTGCTGGGTTTCTGCTGTAATTTTGTGTCCCAGGAACCTCCACCCACCACGGCTTGGCCAAGGTGCCCCAAGCCTGGGACATCCTTCCCTCACTCCTTGCTCCAGGCAGGGGAAACTTTGCCTCTGACTCTGCACCAAAACCAGTAGTTTGTACACAAAAACAAGATGGGTTGAGCACAAGATCCTCTGCTCTCATAATCACCTCAAAGCTTGTGGGAATTGTTGTTATTGTGTTTAATAGGGGCTTTATCAGCACCCAAATTCATAAATAATCCTAGAATCCCAGAATGGTTTGAGTTGGAAGGGACCTTAAAGTTCACCTCATTCCGCCTTTGCCATGGCAGGAACACCTTCCACTATCCCAGGTTGCTCCAAGCCCTGTCCATCCTGGCCTTGGACACTGCCAGGGATCCAGGCGCAGCCACAGCTTCTCTGGGCACCCTGTGCCAGGGCCTGCCCACCCTCCCAGGGAACAATTCCTTCCCAATATCCCATCTAACCCCACCCTCTGGCAGTGGGAAGCCATTCCCCCTTGCCCTGTCACTCCATGCCCTTGTCCAAAATCTCTCTCCAGCCTTCTCTGGAGCCCCTTTAGGAACTGAAAGGCTGCAAAACGTGAAATTACTCTCAGGCTTGATTTGACTAAATTCAAATTTGGGGATGTCTAAGACTGAGGTTCAACTTTTACCATCCAGTTTCACTATGAAATATGATTCAGCGTCAGCAAACTAGCAAGGAGCAGGGGGATGTCCTGTTCTTGCAGAATTATGTGAAGCTGACTTTTATTCAGTCAGAGCAGTGAGTGGAAGTCTTCCTCATAAAATTCATTTTTCTCTTATTTCCTTGATTTAAACTGAAAATACCAAAGATCCAACAGCAGTTGGAATATAGAAAAAGGACAACCAGCCAAAACTACCAAGCTTGGCTCGGATTCATGACACTACTCTCTTTTCCAACACTTTCTCCTGAAAACCACAAATTAGCACAACAAGATTTGAAAACAGTCTCTGCAGATGGATCCTGGTGGTAGCGATATTCCTGCAGCCTGGGGGGAGCTTTGCAGCAGGATCTGGAGCAGAGCAACCCAGCAGGGCTGATTTCTCCACTCCCAGAGCTCGGGGAGTTTTGCTTCCAGCTTTTCTCCACCCGTGGACAGCTCTGCCCAAGGAAATAACCAAAACCAGAGGGAGAAATCTTCCCTCCTCCTTCACTGTGTTTTGTTCCACTGCTGAATAGACAAGGACAGCAAAAAAAAAAAACAAAAAACCACCAAATAAACAGCCAGTATGTCCATTATTTTTATTGAATCTGGAGTTGCTTTTTGGATGTTCTTGCTTGCTACAGAGCTCCTGGGAAAGGAGAACTTTGCACTGAAGAAGGCCTTGATTAAAGGCACTGGCATGGCTCTTTAAAATAGGAGTTTGGTGACATATGAGTGGAATTTATCCTGGAAAAAAAACCCCAGGGTTAATGGGGAAAAAATGGGAATGGGCTTGAATAAACCCTGCCTTGCTCTAGGAGCAGGTTTCTCCAGAGCCCCCAGGACTGGCCTAAGCCTGCTGCAGTCAGCGACAGCCCAGCTCTCAGCATCTCTGGGCACAGAGTCAAGCCAAGGCTGAATCCTTCCCTTCTCATTTTTCTGGGTTGGGTTTCCATCCACTTCCTCCTCAGCCTGGGCTGTTTATTGCTTTCCTTTCCATGGAGGATTCCTTGTGCGTGTGCAACATCCCTCATCCCGCAGTGGAGCAGCGGAAATAACAAGAATCAAAAACCCCTGCAACCACTAAACCCAACAGCAAAGAGCTTCACTGAGGGAATTTGCTGAACTGCTGAAATCAAAACATTCCCCAAGATGGGATGAGGAAACTTTGACAGGCCTGGCAGGTTCCTGCCCAGCAGCCAAGGAGGGGAGATGCCAAACTCCCCTTCTGGGGACCACAAAAGTCTTGAGCTCAGTGCCTCCCCGTCCTAGAAGGGACTGCCCCAGATCTGGGCACTGCAAAGCAATTTAAACTCCATTTTTTAAAAAGTACTGTACCTCAAATTTGATTCTGGTTTGGGTTCAGCTGCCAGCCTGATCCTCTGAGAGTTCAATTTTTGTTTAAGGGGGAAATACCCAGTGGTTCAATCTATATTTGATTTGACTCATTGCAGCAATTTCAGTTTTATGTGGACAGGAAATCACAGAGAAGCAGAGCTGGGTATTTCCCACCACAACTGTGCCAGGCTCACAACCCCTCCTGCCTCAGGTGCTTTTGCAGGAAACAACCCCAATCCTGCCTGCATTTCTTTGATAGAGACTTACATCATGCTAAAGTCAGGTTTAAGCATGGGCTTAAGTCCATTTGAGTTAAAACACCAACAAAAAAGACACTGTGTGAGGACTGCACATTCAGGTCCTGTCATTCCTGGGAGTTTATGTGCTGATAAAGGTTAAATAGATGGAAAACAAAACATTAGGCCATTGAAGATGGAGCAAAACAACGAAAACACCCAGAAAACTAGAGCAGGAAAAATTTGGACAGGAAACACAGAGTTAATTGCAACCAGCTTGGCTAAAGCACCGAGATGAAATGAATTAATTAATTTTTTTTCCCTTGTAAAAAGCAGCAAATGTTCTGAATTTGCTTTTAGCTGAAATGGGCAAGAATCATTTGCACGTTTAAAGCAATGAGATGGTTTCACTCTGACTAATCATCTTAAAAAATAACGTGGCAAATATTCCTCAAATCAGCTAAAAGGCTATAGCAGACAAGGCTGAAATGAATCTGTCAGGAGTGGTCTCTTTGGCTCCAAGAACACATGGAAAAGAGGAAATTTGGAACAAAAGTTGAATTATTAGCCCAAGGTAAGTGGTTAATGAGTGCTAAATATACATGTCAGTGAAAGATATACAAACCCAAAGTGGCACTTCTCTTCTCAGAGATGATGTAGGGCAGCAACAGCCATAAATGAAATCCATAAAGTGGCCCTTTGGGATAGATTTGCCAATTAAAGAACGGCAAACTGGAGCTGGGATCCCATCACTTTTCCTGTTCTCACCTCCCCTGCACCCACAGGTGCTGCATGAGCCTGGCCCTACACCCACCCCAACCCACTTTGGATGGCTTCTCTGCCCCTCTCCTGAGCTTTGTGAGTGGTGAGAGCTGGAAACATCCTATCCCATGGTCAAACATCCCCTGTGCCACAAGCCCAGCTGCTTTGAACTGTGATTTATTTGTGGAGGAGGATGGGGGACACCTCGGTCCCAGCGTTCAAAGCTGAGCTGCCAATTGTTTGAGCTCGCTGTGCCCATCAGACTAAACAGGTTAGGGCTTGGCTGACAAACATCACCCCTCCAGGTGATCCATCATCCTCCTCTGGGACCCCTGGGAATAAGATTCTCCCATCTGGAGCCCCGTGCAGGGGAAGGGGGAGGAGAACCCCAGGCGTTACTTGCTTTGGATGTCGTGTCCTGGCCATAAACAAAGCCCAGGAGCTGCACGTGTCAGCACTGAGTCAGGGAATCATTTCAAGGAGAAGTGCCCAGCTACTTCCATTTCCAGTCCAGGCTCATGCTGGAAAACAGCATCTCAAATTGCCTGAGATTTTAGGAATATGTTATTAACTGTAGTAAACAAGCTGGGAACCACATCTGCCCAAAATGGGGTTTTCCAGCTCAGTTTTGAATCTGGTTTTTGAGCCGTTTCAAAACTTGTGTGAGTGTTCCAACTAAAAAATAATAAAATTGAAAACTTATCCAAACCAGAATGTTTTCAAATAAAATACGAACATCAAGCCACCAAACATGAGAGGGTGGGAGAAAGTCCCACCTGTGTGAGTGCACAGCATTTACAGCTCATCACAAAAACTCAATCTGCCTGGAAGAGAAAATCTCCAAATAAATGCTTCCTTCCCAAAGCTGCCACTCCTGGAAAATGGCATGGAAAAGCCTTCCCAGACCTTCCCTGAACTTTTAATTCATAGAAAGGTTTTTACCAATTTAATTAGTCTGTACTTTCCTGCTCTCCCTTCCAGGCTGATGTCAGGCTCTGCTCGGGAGGTGGGGAGGGAGACAGGAAGCATCCAGAGAGAGAAGACAAGGAAAGAGTGAGAGAAGGGAAATGTTATCCTGGTTTGGAGCTATGGGATCAACAGCTGGGTCGGAATCAAGGAAGTTCAGCACACAAGTAGCCTTTCCTCCGAGTGCCTGCAGTACCAAATCCTCCTGAGGGATCCCAGAACCTCCTGTGGTGCCAGAATAGCACCTGAGGGAATGGCTGGAGCTGTGTCAGGGCAGGTTCAGGTTGGATATCAGGGATAGGTTCTTCCCCAGAGGGTGCTGGGCACTGCCCAGGCTCCCCAGGGAATGAGCACAGCCTGAGGCTGCCAGAGCTCCAGCAGTGTTTGGCCAATGCTGTCAGGGATGCACAGGGTGGGATTGTTGGGGTGTCTGTGCAGGGACAGGGCTTGGATCAGTGATCCTTGTGGGTTCCTTCCAGCTCTGGACATTCTATAATTCCATGATTCTCATTCTTCATCCATCGAGCAGAGGGAGGCATGCATGGGAACCAGCAGAGGCAAGGGAAGGAATCAAGCAGACCTTTCATCTTTGGAGAGGATGAATTTCCTCCTCAGCCTTAATTTGGCCCCTGAGCCCCCCGTTTTGGGGGAGGCTGCCATCACAAACAAAGTGCTCTGTTTTCCTGACCAGGATCCAAGGGAGGGCTGAAATCCCCTTCCTAGCAGGCTGGGTTTTCCCCTTCCTGAAAAGAGGAGGAGAAAAGAAAAGGAGCCCAAGGGCAGCCCATGACAAACTGAGCCTCCTCCATCTCTCTTCCAAATCCTCTGGAGATGTTATTTCATCCTCTTTGGGATATAGAAATAATATTTTCCCCAGCTGCAGCCAATATCCAGCACGGGCAGCGTGGTGCTGTGGATCTGTCCCATCTGGATGCTCGGGATGAGGCAGGGGAGTTCAAACACAGCCCTGGAGCACGAGTCCAGCAGGAACTGCTGGCCAGCACCCAAGGAAAATGGCCAGCACAGGGAGAGAGGGTGGTGGCCAGTGGCTCATCCCACCACACTCAGAGCACTCTTGCCAAAGCAAACGAGAAGCTTTGACCCTGGCTGAGATTCTCAGCACAGCTCTCCTCAAGCCAATCTCAAATTATCCCCAAATACCAATAAAGTCCAGGAGATGGGAAAGCCCCAGGAAAGGATGCTCCATGCTGAGTGTTAGACAGTTGCAGCCCGGTTTGTAACCCCTCCTCTCTGATTTTACTCCTGTTTTCTGCAGCAGATTTGAATGGAATTAAACCCTCAAGATAAGAAATGCTACACAACTCTGGAAATGTGTGGGTTTTGTTTTTTTTCCAGGAAATGAGAGGCATTTGTGGGGCTGGGGGAAGAAATCACAAATTTAGGCTACTGCTCTTAGTCACAGCTGGTCTCACCAGGAAGTTTTCTACTGGGAAATGATGTTCTGTGGAGTTACCTTAATTTTTGAGAACGTTGTGTCAGACCAGCTTGATTTTATCAGCATTTACAGTCTTGATTTTATCCCACTAGTCTGTCTTTTTCATTTAAGTTTTGCACAGGCTTAGGTAACTCAAATTAATATAAAAAAATGTCATTCTGACAATTTTTATCAGTGAACTAATTTTTTAAAAAATCACTTTTTGGTCAAATTTAGGTTTTGACCTGGAAGTGGAAAAAAATTTTCCTTTCAATTCCTTTTTCAAATGATGAAAATTTTCACAGATGACAACATCTGGTTCCCACATGGATGGGATTCTTACCAGGATGAAGCCTCCAGTTTGGTGTCTCCTCAGATCACACAGGACAAATTCCAATTGGCCCAGATGGAAATGGTCCATGAAGGATAAGAGCTGGATGGGAGGAAAAGCAGAAAGGCAACCAGCAGAGTACAGAGTTGGCAGAGCTGCTGGATTCCATGGGGAGGTCAGACTTGGGTCTGGTATCTTTGTCCATCTTCATTAATGACATGAAAATGCAACGTAATATGCCAATAAAATAAGGGGGGGGGGGGGAAGAAAAGCAAATAATCTAGTGAAGCTGACAGAAAAAAAAAAACCAAAACCCAGCATTTCCATGAGGTTACTGCTTAGACAACACCTGAAATAGCACTGAACATTCTGGGCACCCAACATTCTAATTTGGAGGCAGTTCATAGAACAGTGACAGAGACAGTGGAGAGGGAAGTGTTGAACTTGGCTCTGGGAAAAGTTGGACAAAGCCACAGGCTGGGAGTGCTTAAAGAAAATAAACACCCAGGGAGAAATCCTGACCTTGCTGGAGTTGATGTCAAGACTTCCATTGGCTTCAGCAGAGCCAGGATTTCCCACCGAGGAGAACGAGGAGGGATTTAGTGGTAGAAATTCCAGTTTTGTCTACAAGCAGGAAAATCCAGAGTGCCAGCTACTGCATGGGAGAGCTGACTGCACTTCTGTAACCCTCTAATTAATGCAAGGTTAAATAAAACAAGTGTTACATATTCAGCTCTGATGAGAGAAGAAAATTGGATGTAACAAATCCACCCCCTGCAGCCAAACTCCCAACTGGAGCATCTTCCCAATTCAAGCACAGACGGTTTTATATGGGAAATTAAATAAGAAGTTACCATCTGGTTAATAAAATAGCATCTCTGCTACGTTTGACTACATGTCCCCATATGTAAACATTTAAAAATACTTTTTTTTTTTCAGTGTTTTAAGGTTTTCCTTCAGAATGCCCATGGAGGAAGAAGTCTGAGAGACAGCAAAAGTGATAAACCACAAAAATGTCCCATATTTGTCCTATAAATTTTAAATTTATATTGCATTTCACTGCTATCTGTGTAGAAATATGACCACGTTCTACTGCTCAGTATCTGGTGAAATCGAGAATTGGAGAAGCTGGGTTCTGAAATTTGTAAAAAAATCAGGCATATGACAGCCTATTTTTCCAGAAAAAATGCTGGAAAATTCTGCTTGGGAGATGGAATCTATTTGTGCATTCGAGTTGAAATTGTCAGCCAGTTGTTTGTTATAAAGGGAAAGACATTCCTGAGGGAGTGGAAACACTGGGTTTGGGTTGGTTTTTTGGGTTTTTTTTCCAAAAGGCCTTTTCCTTCCCAGACTGTTGTATTATTAAAATAAAGCTCAAGAGGACTAAGTGACACTAACATCAAAAGGGAATTGGTGTATTCCAGGTTGCTCAGAAAGTTTAATGACTTATTTCAAGGAGAGGTTTTTGTTTTTCTCCTCTTCTTGCAAAGACAACGAGGAAATTCCACTTTGGCCACATCCTCAGGTATCCCACAACATCCAGCTCTCCAGTCAAGGGCAGCTCCAGCTCTGCCAACACCTCCTCCATCAAGAAGGGGGGTTTACTCGTAATTAACATTAAACTAAATGATGGATTATAAAAAAACCATTTAAATCAAGGAATTCAGGCATAACCCAACACCCTCTGAGGCAGAGGAGAGTCTAAGTGATTACAGACTAAACTTTGAGGCAGAGATAAAAGAACACACCCCTGAAACCCCACTCCCACCCCACCATTGGACAAGCTGTGGGGAGTTGCTGCCAAAATTTCTCCTTCTAAAGGGGGTGAGACAACAGCAGGGCTGCCAGGGCTCCAAAGAAGGGATGAAGCCATTGCTCAGAGTCTGTGTGCACAGGAGGAGGAAACACCTCAGCACCAACATGAACAAGCTGCCAATTCCCTGAGACAAATAATTAGAGTTGCCCTCCTGGACATGTGCTCTGGAAGCAGAATCAATGCTGGATATTCATCATAGTCTTCAAAATATCCTCTGGTTGTATTTCCTTTCCAAACAAGCTGTTTTCAAGCCAAGATCAGCACCCTGACATCGTTCTGCTGCTTTTAGCCACAGCTCTTCACGTGCTCAGGAGTCTCTGAGGAGGATCCTGGGCCTTGTGGCCAAGGGTTGGTCATCCCTGCTCCAGGCTGACCCTGGAGAGCTTCCATGAAACCACAGCAGTCCGGTGCCTCAGCTAGTTTGAATCCTCTCCTCTCCGTAAAAATCATGGAATCACAGGATGGTTTGGGTTGAAGGGACCTTCAAGACCATCCAGTTCCACCCCATGCCATGGGCAGGGACACCTTCCACTATCCCAGGGTGTTCAGAGCTCCACACAACCCAGCCTTGAGCACTCCCAGGGATTCAGGGACAGCCACAACCTCTCTGGGCAATGTTTTCCACCCTCACAGTCAGGAATTTTCTCCTCATATCCAACCTAAACCTGCCCTCTGTCAGTTTGAAGCCTGTCTCCCTTGTCCTGTCCCTCCATGCTTGCTCTCCATCTACATTATCCTCCATTTAGACTTTCCAGACCTTGAAAAGGAGATCCCTAAACAATCCAACCCCACCATGCTTCCATCTGGGCACACAGTTGGCTGAGAACAGTGGGAAAGAATCCAAGAATTCGACATTTGCCTGGAAGCATGGCCAGTGTCCAACTCAAATACAGCAAACCCAAATTTCTGGCTGGACCTTGAAGAGCCACTGCAATGTCACTGGACCAGGTGAAACACTCCTGGCTCCTTGCTGCTTTTAATCACTCATTTAAAGCCAAAGCAGGAGGAGAAAATAAAAATAAATGCAAAAACTCACCTGGATGGGGTTGCTTTGCTGGTAGAGGGGTGAAAAATTTTCTAGACCAAACTGCTCACTGGACATCTATGGAAATTTTTTCGTTGTTTGGTTTAAATTTAATGGTTATTACATTTTTTATTCAGAGGAAGCTGAAAAAGTTTACTGACGTGAACCACACTTGCTTTGTGCTTTTTTCAGTGCCAGAAATGCTCCATTTCAAGCACCCTCTGAAATTTTTTCCTGCACACTCTTGAGGTTATGTCAAGTCTCCTCATTAAACCAAGAAGTGATTTCTTATCAGCTGCCTGGAACTCTGCAATGTTTGCATTACAGAGCAAGATGGATATTGCACTTTATTTAATCCTCCAAACTGGGAGAGCTGAGAGGAAGGACTAGTGCCAAGGGGCTGGCACTGTCACAAGGCAGCGACACATTGTCACAGACCTTCCCTGGTGACAGCCAAGGGCACACACAGGACCCTCCCCAGTCATCCCCAAAAGGTGAAAAACATATTTTTCAGCAGCTCAGCTGCACATGGTTGCCTATTCAGGCTGCCCTATCCTAAATAATACAAAGAAACCAGCCATTCTAATGGGGGGAATTGCATCCCTCTCCCTTGAACAGTTCTCAAAGTTATTTTCCATCTGTGTCGCCAAGCCACTGTCCCTTTTGACCCCAGAGCCAGCTCACCTGAGTGGGGGAGCCCAGCTGGCTGCACCAAGGGTGCCACCTGGGCTCCTTCTCCTTCTCCTTCTCCTTCTCCTTCTCCTTCTCCTTCTCCTTCTCCTTCTCCTTCTCCTCATCAAGCTCCACCACGATCTTCACGTTCCTCCCCAAAGTCATCCTTTATAGCTGTTTCTGGGTTGGGATTAAAAAGCCTCTCCTGAGGCTGAGAATCAAGATTATGGGGCCTTCTGCTGAATTTCTGGGACTGACAGCTCAGGGCACGGCAGGCAGAGCTGGGGGAGACTGATCACTCCAGCAGCACCCCTTGGAATCACACATCCGTGGGGATAAAATGCAAAATTTACAGTTAATATGGACACCAGCTGAACTCTGTTCCTGGAAATGCAGTGCAGGAGGATCCTCACTAACAACACAAGAGAACCACATGGTGACCATGCACCACCTCAATTTCCTGCAGGAGCTCAAACCAGCCCTCAAGTGTTATTTTAGCACAGTTTCTTGTCTATAAATATTTATAAAATGCTTGCTTGAATACCCCTTAAAAAAAAAAAAGTAAAATGAAAAAACCTTCCAAACCCCACTACTGCTTATTGCATCTTGAGCAAAATATTTTCTTAACCTCTCCTATCTTCAGCCCTTGGGGCTTTCGCTGGCTGAGCAAACCTCTCTCCTGCAGGGCAGCAGGCTGCTTGCTTGGGGGTCAACAAAGTTACAGAGGGCTGCAAGAATGTCAAGATTTGGGAGCAAATGAAGGTGGAGGGAAGAGGAGAAGCTTTTCAAAACTGTAGTCTTACCACGAGCAATTGGGTTTCATCTACGAAGGGTCAGTGGGAGAGGAAAAAATTTATGGATGGTTTAGTGATGTGAATCGTATTTGATGTGCAAGGCTTGGTGCCTTGGGCAGGACTGAAGGTGTCCAGGATCACTTCGACCCAGAAGCACCCAAAGTTCAGCCCTGAAGGCAGCAGGGAAAGAATCTGACAGGAATAGCTCTGGGATGAAAGCACCACCTCCAGCTGAGGGTGCTGCAGTGAGGAGAGACCTCCTGGGAGGCCCTCAGGATGTGGAAATTGGGATTTGTGGGGTGCTCAGGGTGGGAAAAGCTTCCCTTGGGGACTAAGGGAGGATCTCTTAGATTTTCCTGCTGAGTGTTCACTGTCCCTGGCCTGAGACTGATTCTTCCAAACCCCCCCTCCCACTCAGCTCGTGGCCAGTGAGACTAAACACCTAAACCTGCAACAGCCCATCTTTAAGTAATTTCATTACTTGAGAGAATCTAACCCATTTTGTGTTCTCAGCGTTTGCCCCGCCCTGTTCCTAAAATCATCTGGTTTAGCAAATCCCAGGATGGACCTTCCCCCTGCCCCCGGCCATCTCTGCCGAATGGGGACAGACTGGAGTGTTCCTGGGGTAAGGGTGACCTACTTTCGTGGCTGCTCTACAGTTCATTACCAATTCCTAATGATCTCATTGTTCCATTAAATGAAGGTTGCCACCTGTCCCGGAGACTTTAGATCAAGCTGGGATTAACAGATCTGCTGACCCATTTCCCCCTTTTGTGGGACACAGCCCCATGCTCAATAGGGTTGTTTCTTTTCTTTTTGTTTTTTGCCCCAGACCATCCAAGGTTGAGCCTTAGCAGGGATGCTGAGCTGTGTGGCTCCTGGTGAAATTCCTGCCCAGCCAGTTTGGGCATCACGTTCCACCTGCCTGAATCCCCCCAGGATAAAAGGTCCAACCCCACACACACTGTGGAATAAAAAAGGCAAAGGGGAATTGCTGATGCTGCATTTAGTGCAAATGAAATCCTTCCAGTTTAAAAGAGAGGTTAAAAGAGACTCGATTCAAGACCTGGAGGCTGTCTGCAGTTTTGCTCCGGGCAGTCATCCCTACAGCAATAATCTGGGAAGGAAAAAGGCCGGATTAGCACCCAGCAGCCATCGTGGCTCACACCTTCCCAGGGATCTGTGTCTGACAGGCTGTCCCACTGCCAACAGCCCCCAAGGACACAGCCCAGCGGCCCAGGGGGCTGGGGATGGCAGGCTGGAAGCAGAAGGAATAAAACAAACAAAGCAAGAAGGAGAAAGGAATAAATTCCCATGGACAGGCTCAGCGAGCAGCCAAATGACCTCAAGTGCACCGCTCGCTTCCCTCGCCTGCGGAAGGCAGCAGTGCAGCTGCATTTTTCATAAATAGGAACACCCCAGCTTGATGTTTTTTAAAGCTGTCTAGACAGTGGAGCAAGACCTTATTTCAAGTCACATAATCACTTTCCCATTTTTCTTCGCGGCAGAGGACGTTTTCCAAGATTAGATAGAAGCTGGTGGAGCAACATGTTATTAACCTTGGGTGTGCCTCCCTGCTCTAGGCTCTCTGTGTCCGAGCTGGAGGTGCCTTTCTGTCTGATCACGTCTCCCCTCCATTCGTGCCTTCCCCTTGGACAGGAAAGCTCCCAGGCTGGCTAGGATTACACAGGGATTGCAGACAATTGGGAGCACAGAGGGTGCTGCAGCAAAATGCCAGCTGGCTTTGGCAATGGGCAAATATAATCCTGTGCTTCCCAATATAAAACGGTGTTAGAGGGGAAAATAGGGTGCCAAAAGGAGGTGGTCGAACAGCAGTGATTCATTCCCACTGCCTGGGGAAAGGACCCCATAGAATCCCAGGCTGGTTTGGGTGGGAAGCTCCTTAAAGCTCATCCCATTCCAACCCTGCCATGGGTTGCCATTCCACACCTTCCGCTATCCCAGGTTTCTCCAAGCCCCATCCAACATGACCTGTGTTGCACCAGGCACTTTTACTGCTTGTCAAGGGCCAAGGACGAGGCTTTCTGACCCAGAATGATCCACATCCTGTACCTGCCATGGACCATTTTTCCCATGGGATGTGCAGGGATCTGCACTCAGGTTATCAGGGGGAAGCAGAGTCCAGCACGGCTTGGTAAATTAAATTAAGTCACCAAAAGCTGACAGCAAATAGACCATCACAAATGGGATTATTTCAGTGTGGAGAGCTGGGATGAGAGGTTTGCTGCCCTGACCTTCCTGAGAAGAAAAAGGACAGAACTCCATGGTTTTGGGGAGGTGGGTTGGTGTTTATAGCTGAAGCCCAGGGCAAGTTGCTTGCCTGGTGTCCCAAGGCCCTCATCAGGAGTAAAATACCTGGACTGAGAGCTGGGAATTTCCCTCCTGCCCAGCTCCCTGCAGGATTTCCATGTCTCCCCGTGCTGTTTCAGTGATTATCCATGCCCAGCAGCAAGGCCAGCCAGGAATCCGCTGCAATCCCTTTTTGCTTGCTTAGCATTTCCTTTAAAAAATGCAGAACCTGACTTTGGGAACCATTTCAGCTCAAAAGCATCCAGTATTTCCCTGTTCCCTCAAGTAAGCAGGTGAAGTCATCCAGAGCTGCCTTTCCTTAAACAAATTCCCTGCTGCTATGGAGAATACACGAGCTGCCAGAGATTAATGCCTGGCTTCATAATTTACATATCAAGTGCTTTAATGAATTGTTTTCGGTATCATTGTCCTTACCATGAATAAACTTAAAAGTAATGGATTTGTAATTAATTAAAATTTAATTATGATAGTTTGTCATTTTATTATTTGCAATTATTGCCATAAAGGTAATAAAAATTGCAGGATGTCACAACTGAATACAAATCCCTAATCAGGAGCAATCAACTCGCGCCGTAACCTTGAACAAGGATGATTTTATTAATGCTCCCAGCCTGGAGCACAAGGTGGCACCTTGAAGGTGGCAGGAGCAGCATCCTCAGTCCTGGGTGGTGCTTTGGGTGGTCACAGAATCATTTGTGGTCGGAAAAGACCTCCAAGGACACCAAGCTGTGCCCAATCCCCACCTTGTCACCAGCCCAGAGCACTGAGTGTCACATCCAGGTGTTCCTTGGACACCTCCAGGGATGGAGAAGAAGCAAAGCATCTCTCACCCACCTGCCCTGACCACACTGATTTCCTGGAGCAGATAGCCACCAAAATCCCTATCAGCTATCGTTTCTCCCAGATCCTTTGGATGAGTTTTTAATTAATATCCAGGATTAAATCCTAGTTTCTGCGTCTTCTAATCTTTAATTTCCAAATAACTTGGCTTTAGTATTACAAAAGTCATTCCTTACCCACCCCAGTGTTACCCCTCTGCCCCCTGCAGAGGAAGTCTCTTTTTTATGAAGTTTGAAGGATAAAAGGAGAATTGGGGTTAAATTATCCCTGTGTTTGCTGCTGCTGTCCCAGGACTATTTCCAACACTCGCAATTCCCATGTTCACATGCAGTTAAATCTTCCCACTTGAGGGAACAAGCTATGTCTCTCCTCATCCCTGCTCCAGCCCTGCCTGGCATATTTCCTTTGGCTTGGCCCAATATCTCAAAAAACCCCACATTTGGGAGCAGTTTGCCACCAGCCAGTCTCAAGCAATCTTCCAAAGGCATGAGAACTGCACCCAGAGCAGCAATTAGGCTGTAATTAGGCAGAGACTTTCCCAATGAATGCCCTCCAGAGACTGTATTTGTGATGTGGGAGAGGGTATCCAGGTTGGCTTGTCCCATCCTGCTCAGTCTGTCCCTTCTCACTATCCTTTGCCAATCTTTTCCACAGCCATTGCTCGGGTTTGTTCTTTGAAGTCCATTGATTGGTTGGGAAGAAGGAATTCCATTTTTAGCTTCATTGCCTAGGGGAAGAATATGGGGATTTGCCTGTCCTCCCTTCATCCCTGGATGGATTGGCCAACTCCTTGACAAATCCAACAGAAGGAGAGACATCCTTTTGCCTTGCTGTGCCTAAAATTCGTGTGAAAAACCCCAAAACCCCCAAAGCTGGGGGTGACTTTCACCAGGCTGGAGAAACCCAACACTCGTGTGGATATCCCCAGCAGATCCCACACCTCAGAGCCATCCCATTCCCGATGGAAAACCTCTCTCCTGCTCCTGGTTGGGAGCTCAGCCACCACTCCATAAATCAGCAGCAGCCCTGCTATCACCTCTGCTCTGCCAGCAGACGGTTTGAGGTGAAAAAACCCAGTCCTGGAGGCGTCAGCCTCTGTGGGTTATCTTGAGGCAGGGGGAGCACCAGGGACCCTCTTTATGGGATGGGTGGTGCTTTCCAGGCTCTGAAATTCCCTTTCAGAACACCTGGAGAGGCCTGAACAGCCCGCATTTTTAAGCTGTGCTCCAACAGCCTAAGCTCTCTCATCTTTTAGCCCCTCCAGCTGACAGAGGTTTGCTGACACGCTCAGCTTCAGGCACGCAAAGTTTCATGTACTGTAGCATGAGATTTCAATGTATACACAAACCCCACAGGATCTGGGGCTAAATTGAGGTGAAAAACAAGCCCACCACAGTCCTGGAGTATTTGCATTTCTCGTAAACATGCTTGCAAAAGCACTTAGCGAATGAATGTTAATTGTTCTGCAGAAATCCCACCCTGTTCAAAGGAGAAAGGGGAAATAAAACCAAAATAAGCCCTAGGTGGAAGTTGCCAATTTTCCCTTTGACCCCCCCCCCAAATAAAATTCAGGTGATCTCATCCTGCATTGATCAGCAGAGACCGAGTAAGAAAATAAAAAGGAAATTACTTCATCTTAAGTGCCTATTAACTGATGTTAAGCGATAAAAAAAAGCTTAATTTGAGAGTGGAAATTCATGTGACGAGCCCACGAGTGCCAGAACAAGCTGGTTGTGGTTGGATCTGTCAAAGGCATGGAACTGGAAGGCCTTAAACCAATTTAAGTGCCTTCAGTTGGATTTGGGAGACAATTATGCCCCGACCAAACATTTTCATAAAAATGGACCTCTGCTTTTGTTGCTTTCTCAGTGCAAGGCTGGCAGAGCATTTTATATGTAATACAGGGAGGGTTTTACACACCGTGCTGCTGCCAGGGGTAGCAGAAATAGATAAAACTTGACAAATTAACAGCACACACCAAACAAAGGAAGAGAACTTTGAACTTCCTTGTGGCTGTGGGGATGCTGAGCCCAAGCTGGGATTTTAGACCAGCCCTCAGCACTGCATCTGCTCTTGGTGGGCTGAAACACAGCAGAGATGCTGGCTGAGAGGCCAGCAGCAGGGATGGATCCAAAACCATGTATTTATCTCGTGGGATTCAGGGATTATCGAGATGATTCAGGAGCTCCAGCTCCAGCAACTTAACTTAACTTAACTTAACTTAAGGCACCTTCACTCCAGCACTGGTGCAGTTGTTTCCTCAGAGGGATGTGATCATGCTGGAAAAAACCAAACTGAAATTACCCTCATCAGCCAAGGTGTGCTCAGAACAAGGAGCTGCTCCAGGGAGAGTTCAGGCATTAACTCCCTTTGATCTGACTGTGTGGATCCACAACTCCCAAAGCAGCTGAGGATCCCTCCAGCTCTTCTTTTCTCTCCTTGAGCCTTCCTGCAAGCTCTCCTTAATTTTTTAAAGGTCACTTCTGCCTATCTTTTGCTTGCCCAGCAGCCTCACGTCCTATATTCCGAAGGTGGGAGGGAAACGTCCTCCTCCTTCCTTTTTCCAGGGATTTTTGTGCCTGTAACATATTAGTTAGTCCATTGTTCAGGCCCTAACTTTTGGGCTCTTTTCTGGCCACCACAGAATCCCAGTTTGGGTTGGAAGGGACCTTAAAATTTGTCTAGTTCCACCTTCTCCCATGGGCAGAAACACCTTCCAGTATCCCAGGTTGCTCCAAGCCCAATCCACAGGCCAGCATCATCTCAGGGCATCGTGGAAAAGGGAAGCCCTTCTCATTCCTGAGATAAACCTGCTCTTTCAGACCTTTTTCTTTATATGGAAATACTCATCAAGTTCCCTAAAATATGAGCAAACAGGAAATTCCTTATATGCCACTAAAATAGAGTTGAAATCCTTGCTAGACGGTCACAAAGGATGGACTATGCAAAACCAATGAAAATTACTGCAGATCTCACCAAATTACTAATTTTTTTTAAAAGTAAAATTGGTTTATCTTTCCCAGTTTTGTCCTCCATTGTTCCAAAGCCTTGCCAAACCTTGGGACAGCTCTTGTTTCCAAGAAAGATAATCACAGACAATCTCCTTTTTTTTTTAAGGCAAACTTTTGTGACCTCTCCCTTTCCACAACATTTTTGGTTCATCACCTTTGTTCTTCTGTTTCCAGAGAGCAACACCACAAAAAGGCCCTGGCACAGGGTGCCCAGAGGAGCTGTGGCTGCCCCTGGATCCCTGGAAGTGTCCAAGGCCAGGCTGGACAGGGCTTGGAGCAACTTGGGATTGTGGGAGGTGTCCCTGCCCATGGAACTGGATGGGCTTTGAGGTCCTTTCCAACCTCAGCAGGGACCTCACCTCACCCCAATCCCACAAAGACTCTCCTCTCCCTTTCTTTCAGGTCTCCCCTGCCAAAACTAGGTGAGATTTTCCTTTCCTTTCAGCAGGGAAATATAAAGACCTGCTCAGATTCCCTGGAGAGGGGAGTGATGACTGATCCATCTGGGTCTCTTCCATCAGGAGCACCAAAGGAGGCACCAAAAATATGGAAGAAAGGGAATTTCAGAAGCTCAGCTTGCACACAGGGGTCCCACCAGGCAGCACGAGATAAGCAGCTCTGGGAGCATAAATTATCACAGATGATAAGGCAGAATTTCTCCTCTAACAGCTACATGTGTTCCCAGGATTGACTCCAGAGGCGCCTGTCATCGGGTGTCAAACAAGCAGCAGCAGAAATCACAGGAAATTAATTCCTCGCCTTCTCTTCTCGCGAGCATGTGGCACTTGCTCCCTTGTTCAGATGGAGTGAGTGATTTCAGATCCCCACAAGATGTGGCTGGGTGACAGGAGCTGGAATCAAGTCACCCGTGCTCAGTCCCAGCAGGCAGCAGGAGCTCCCCTGCCCCAGCAGGAACGAGGGCTGGTTCCAGCTCTGGAAATCACATAGATCACAGCTTCTGTTGTGACTCTGCCCTCTGGATAAACAGGAAACCACGGCCACATGGCAGGGAGCTGCCTCCAAACTGGCAAATCCTGAGAGGAATCAGCTCATATTGACATCCTCTGTTTATTCAGTGCTTTGTTAACACTGTTTATCCTCAGTTCCTCGGCCTCATCCATGGGACAATCCCCACTCTGCCACTCCTTTGTGCCCCCAAAATGTGCCACTGCTAATCCCATGTGCACTTTTGGGGTGCAAACCCACTTCCTCCCCTTTTCCAGAAAGAGTTCCACCAAGGATCTTGCTGTTGGGTTTGGCCTGCAGGCAGGAGTTCCTCTCCTGCAAGGGAGCCAAATCTATTTAAAATAGATTCAGCACCCAACCTGCTGAAACTCAGGGCAAATCTCCAGCCTAACTGGGCATGGCACAGCCAAGATCAGCCTACATTTGGCTGTTGGTTCTTTACCTGGAGGTTTGATCCAAACCTGAATTCATCCCACTGGGATTAGGAGTTTGAAGGCATTATCAGTTTCCCAATGTTCTGAATTTTGCAGTTTGTCTGCTCCTAAAGACTTCCCTCCCTGCTCCAGAAATGCCAGAAACATCAAGGTGGCTTTCCCACCGCCAGCTCTGGGACATCAGAAATAGATGACACGGAAAGACCTCAAATTCCTGCATGTTTGAGGGACTTCTTCACCCAGCTGAGTCCACAGCAGGTCACAGAGCTCCTTCTTTCACACACCCTTGGCCTTAGAGGAGGAAGGCAACTGCAAAAGCCAAAATGTTTGAGCTGAAAGAGAAAGATTTTGGGTGCTAAACCTCATTATTCCACCCCATTTTCCATCCCAGCTCAGGAGCTCCTTCTCCACAGCTCAGGGGTGGTAGGATGAGGAAGAGGATGAAGGCTGAGGGACATTTTGCCAGCAAGTGAGCTACTGAAATCACTAAGGTCAGTGGGGATATGCAATGACAAGCTTTGTCCAGGGGAGTTAATATTTCCAGCCTGCCCTGGAAGGCATAAATATATCCCTTATATCCCCTCCATGTTTTCAAGTGTGCTTCCCAATACCTGCTCTACCACCCATTATCCTAAAAAAACAGCAAAAAAGACACCTCATTACAATTCCAAGGTGACACAGTTTTGGGCAGGGTCCCTCCAGTTCTGAGGGAAACCCACACACAGTTAAAAACTCACAGCTGCTCCGAGCAGCCAGATATTACTGCTTCCAATTTCCTCATCCCCGTGCTCCTTCTTCACAGGGAAAACTCTGCCTGGAGTCTCAGCCACAAAATATCTCAGGTATTCCCAGTTGCAGATATTCCCAGTTACATCCCAGATGGACCAGTGTGGACTGGGAAGCTGCCTGAAAGGTTAAGAAGGGCCATGCCACCACCTGGGGAAGGACATCATCCTGTCCTCAATTTGCCTGTGGGATCCAAAAGGAATTTTTTCCTATTTCTCTGCCAGGCAGAGGGGAAAAAAAAACCTCGCAGCATTTTGTTGTTGTTTATACTGGATGGGATTAAATCTTTCAGTATTTGTTATATTTAGATGTCTTTCAGCCCCAGAGTCAGGGAAACATTACACACGATTCTTGCTCTGTTTACCCTTCACTCCATTCCCTGGCTTTTGTTGTTCTCCCAGTTTATTCCTCTTCCAATTTAGGTCACATTTCCCAAGGACCACAGCACAGCCCCAGATTTCCCAGGGAAACCAGCACCTCTTGGTAGTGGCCACTGGTTTTGTGGCTCCCAGGTCGCCTCAGCCATGCCTAAAGTAAAGTGCATCCTCACAGAGGTTTTACTGGCAGCTCTCAGGCAGGCAGAGATGAAGAAAATCCGGAATCACAGCACAAACTGACCCTTTAAAGTGGATAACTCACCCCAAGATAAAGGCATTTTCCCACTGAAGGATAGAGCTTTGTCCAGGATCCCCCTGTCTGACCTTGCTCCACCCAAAAGGAGCTCCCAAGGGGTAATTGGGACCAAGGTGTGGCATCACTGTGGCTTCTCCATGGACCAAGGAATTTTTGTTCCTCTTCCTCCCCCCCAGTCTCTTGGGGATGCTGTTATCCCTGCAGCAAAAGACGGGAGAAAAGGCTGTGATAGATTCTCCTAAAACTTTCCCAAAGCTGAGATGTGAAAAACCATTTTACAGACAGCATGAGTGGGAGAGAAGTTTACATCCAGTGCACATTTTCCAGCAAATCATCCCCTTCCATCTGGCTGAAACCCCTTATTTATTTATTTTTTCAAGGAGCCCCTGATCCATCTCTGCTGTGCCCTGGCTGAGGGGAAAAAAAGCTGCTGGCTTGGAGCTGCTCCAGTTTATCCCACAATAATCTCTCCAACAGGGAATCCTTTCCCTAGCACTGAGTCTGGTGGCTGGGGAGGAACAGGGAATTATTTTCTCCTTGTAGCAGCGTAATGTGCCATTTTTCCACATTGCCTTCACCTCCAGTACGAAGGCAAACATCAGAGGAGGAGTTTATTTATTAATTTTTCCAGAACCTATCGTTTCCTTAAGCTCAGAGCCTCGTGCATGGATCCTGGCAGGGCTCCTGTGTGTGTTTAATTCCAAGAGCACGGATGGTCTGCCTGGCTCAGGGCTGAGCTTGTGCAGAGCTGCCGGATGCAAAAGGCACTTGGACTCCAGCTAAGCCTGGCCTGTCCCTTCAGGCCACAGGAAAGCCAGGAACAGATGTTTGGGGCTGGGAATTCTCTCCCAAAATGTGCCTGATGCTTAATTTGCATTTTGCTGGTGTTCTGTACAGTGGGAAAAAGAGGATGTTGTTGGGATGCAGGGAGGGGAAGAAGGAATCTGACAGCTTCCTGCCTCTTTTTAAAGATGACTCAAGAGAGTTCTGAGCTTGTAAGCAATGGATAAATCCTCAAACACGTTCACTGTGATCTCCTTGGCCGCTTTGCTCCCGTCCACATTCAAAGCAGTGTTACTGCAGCCTGAAAAGCTGAGTATTTCCATCTCCCATTACCCCAGACGATGTCACTGGGTAAAATAAGCAGAGGAGCTTTCAAACACAAAAATCTTTCTGCAAGTCTTGTGTCTGACTGCTCACCCAAAGCTCTTGTTTGGTTGGGGTTTTCTTTTTCCCCTTCAGGCTTTACACTAAGGGATTGCAGCCAGGAGTTTTGCTGGTTCTCACTTTTGAAGGTGTCTCTGCTACAGAAAATGGGAAAAATTTTAAGATCTCGCTCATTGCACTTCCTGATTTATTTCAGTTGTGAATAACCCACCTCTAAGCTGGCATAAAAATATTGAAGTACATGACTGGTTTTACATCTTTCTGACCCAGAACAGAAAACTGGCTGCATGCACCAAGCTCCAGAGTATTCAATCAGAAGACAAACGATGTGCAGGAAATCTCTGAGGCAACCAAATATTTGTTGTGCCCATGAAACTCCTCCCTCCAAATATTCCCACTCTAAAATACTTGAAATTACCAGGCTTTTCTGCAATTTTTCTCTGTGCAGGTTTTCTCTGGAAACCTTTCAGAGCCACAGTTGTATTTCCCCTCTTCCAAATGGCCAGGAAGCATTTGGGAGGCACAAAGAGACACAAGATGCCACAGTTCTGCCCCAAACAGGGGAATCTCACAGTCCTGGCTTGCTTTCTTTTTTTTGTTTTTTTTTGGGGGGTTTTTTTTTGTGGTTTTGGTTGGTTGGTTGGTGGGGTTTTGTTTGGGGTTTTTTTGTTGTGGTGGTTGTTTTGGGTTGGTTGTTGGTTTTTAAATTTGTTTGTTTTTTGTTTTTTTTTAAGTGGAAATAATTCAATGCCAAAAGGAATTCAGGGTGGAATAGAGTCCTTCTGGTCAGGAGAACAACTCCATCAGAGCAGGGAGTGACCAGCAGCCACCTCTGGCTCAATTTAAGGAGCCACAAACTGCCCAAGGGGCAACAGATGTGCTTCAGCCTTCAGGCTGGAGGCACCTGAGGCTCATCATCAACATTTCTGCAGGGCATGAAAACCATTTTCTGCCCAAGCCCTGGGACCACAGACTCCAACCCTCTTGGGGGCTGCAGCTGAGATGTTTCCTGTCCCCCCCCAGGCTGGGGGGCTGCTCTTTGGGGTGGCTGGGCTCCAGAGAGAGCTGACGTGCAGCCTTTCCATGGCATCCATCCCCATGGAGCTGAGCCACCAGGGCTGGAGCCAAAGGGATCCTGGAGCCACATCCAAGTGCTGGATGAGCTTCTGCCTGCCAGCTCCTCCTGCATGGCCCTGGAAAGCTTTTGTCAGCCTGATGTGCAGCAGGAAGGGACAACAGGCCAGTGCAGGCAGCTGCTGGCACCTTCCATGGCTCCAGGGAGGCTCGGAAACTTGCTAAGTGTGTTTGAGTCTCAGCAGCCAACAGTGAGGATAAACGGGGCTGTTTTCCATCCCTCTCAGACAGCTGTTTATTGCATTCCCTTGGTTCCATCCCTCAGGATGGCCTCAGGCTGGCAGATGCCACAGGGTATGTGGCATCTGGGGTGCCAGGGTGGCATTTCCTTCAGCCTTCGTGATCCCAAAGCCACAGCCTCTCCCATCCAGCCAAAGCACCCTGGCTCCTCACCCAGCCCTGGACCCTTCAAGTAAAGGAGCCACCCAAAATGCCTGAATCCAAAGCAGCTAAGCCAGGAATGCTCCAGTGGGCTCCCAGCCAAAAATGTGAGCTCCTCCAGCAATGCCACGATAGGTAATTCAGACTGGCGGTTTGCTCCTTCTGCTGCAATTTCAGTTTTTCCTGCTGGTTTTGCCTCAGTGCTGTGCCTTGGCAGCCCAAGTGTGCTCATCCCATCCCTGCATTTTCCATAGGGATGTAGTGGCTGAATATTCCCAGTGATCCAAAGGAGAGCAAAGCAGATTTAAAGAGCTTGGACTGTGCAGGGGAGGAGATGCAAAAGCAAGGAAAAGCTAAGCCCTCTTTAACTCTTTGATGTGGCTATAGGTATATCAATAATAAATAGGCAGCCAAAGTTCTTTGGGGAAACATAGGATTTGGGGTCCTGACTGAAACAGAAGATGACAGCAGAAAAACAAACTCTGACCTGGGCTCAGAGGTGGGACCCCGAGTGCCATCAGGAGCAATGCTGACCTAGAATCTTCCACTAAAAGTTCCCCTCCTCCAAAAACGCTGGATTTCAGAGCAAATCCTCCTGCCAGCACCTCTGTTTATACAAGATCAAGTGCTGATGCCATTTAACAACCCCCTCCCTTGTCTTGACGTCCTCTTCAGCTGCTCTGCCAAATTAAGCAAACCTGCTGCCCCAGCGTGTGTTATTCCTCATCTTTCCCTCCTCTCTCCCCAGCCACTGCCACCACCATCCCTCAAAGGCATCAAAGCACAAATAATCCAGCCTCTGCCACTTGGAATGGTTTTAATCAAAGGGTTTGCTGAGTTTTCTACCGCGTGGGACACCTCATTAACAACTTCACACCTCTAAGAAAGGGGGGAAGAAAACGATGTTATCCATGCTGGGACTCAGCGTTCTGCCCCAGGAACAAGTTTTATTTTGGTAGGGAACAAAACAACAACAAGATTATACATAAAATAAAAGCTCTGCTGGGCTGAAAGGGCTTAGAGATCTGCAGGAGTGTGTTTGTTAGAGAGGAGATTAGAGCCTAAGGAAATTTGTCTTTGTGCATGTGTCTGTTTCTCTCTTTTTTGGGGGGGTCTTTGTAAAAGCCAGGCTTATTAAAATGCAGGGAGAACCCCATACAAAAGGCATTTCTGAGGGTCCAAAGGCTGCCTTATTAATGCAGAGGTTTTTTGTACAGGATATGCCAGTTTGGGGAGGTTTTGGGCATTGTTTGGGGAGAAGAAAGCAAAGCCTCACTGATCGTTTTCTTCTCCACTTTTAATCAGAGCAGCTGAAGCCAGCAGGTGCTGCGATTCAGAGCCCTTGGAAAAGGGAGGAGGGAGACATCACAGGGAAAAACTCATCTGCATGAGGGATTCTTAGGATTTTGGCTTCTTACATTGCAGCACAGCGGTGCTGGCTCTTCGGGGAGGGTGGCAAGAAGCTGCTGGAGAAGCATCACCTGGGCACTGAGCAGGGTGGCATCAACACCCAGCAATCTTCATCAAAGCATCCATTTCCCATTTATCTCCCGGGAATGCTCACAGCCCCAACGCTCCAGGAGATCTCAGGGATGCCTGGGGTGGGACTGTTGGGCCATCCTGTGCAGGGCTAAGAGCTGGACTGCATGATCCTTGTGGGTCTCCTCCAGCTCAGGATATTCCATTTTTTACCTCATTCTGTCATCCCCGAGGATGCCAAGCCGTTGTGATCCTGGTGTGCAGCACAACTCTGCATTCTGCCGTTGATCCCAAAACACAGTGGGGTCAGCACTGGAATTCCCGGGAGCAGCACGGCTGCAAAGGGATGGTTCAGCTCAACTGGGAAGAGATGGGGCTGGATGGACGTGGAGCTTTCACACATCCATCGAGGACAGTGACAGTGACAGCACTGGCATGGGCCTGGGAAAAGAGGGAGAGGTGAACTCCTGCCCCTGGCCCTCCTAAATTCCCTTGGTTCCCCTCCAAGGCAAAGCTTTCTTGGCTGGAAAAGCAAACGGAGCTGTGGGTTGTACAAGGGGTTGGACCCCGCCGGGTCCTCTGGTACAAGAGGTGTGAAAAACTCCACAAGGCACTTCTGGCACTTCCCAGGACTCTCAGCCCTAAGGGGAAAGCCTCACCTACCTCCAGGTTGGGAAACCTGCCCAAGGCTGCTGCCAACAAGTGTTCCTGGAGCGTGGCTTGTTAGCTGCTGCCAGCAGAGCCCTCGGGAGTGTTTGCTCAGCAGCAGCTTCAATCAAGCAGCTCTTGACACTGACAGCAGAGCTGGGTGCACCCAGCTGGCTTTTTTCCACTCTCCCTGCACGTTTCCACCTGCTGCGCTATGAAAACTATGAGAAAAATGCCATGTGTTTTCTTACGGGATTTTTCCTGCTGGGAAAACGTGGGAAAATGTCCCACGAGTGCCTCAGGCTCGAGAGGAGCGTGGAGGGTGAGCAGGGAGGAGCACACGAATGCAGGGTGGAGCAGTGAGCCCTGGGAACTGAGCAGCACAGAGAACCCAGGGAAAAGCATCCCGGAGAGGCAAATTCCCTTGGCACTCATTTTTAATTAATTCCCTGCAAATTCCCTCGGCACTCATTTTTCTATTTATGCTCCATCTCAGCTGATTGCATCAAAACCCAACTCTGATGCTGAGGATAAAGTACCATGAGCTGCCCCTATTATTAAATAATTCCCATGAATTATGACTCTATGAAATATCTGATGGCTGTGCAGAAACACAACAAGGAACAACAACAAAACTCCCTGTAAGCCTTTTATGGAGCAGCTTGTTCTGCAGAGCCCCAGACAGTCACAACACACACTCAGCAATGCCAGCCAGGTGAGATATAACAAATTTGTGGGTTAGAATCACTTAAATCTCTCTTCTAGCTCCAGTCAAACCTCTGCCAACATCTTCACCTCCTACAGGTACAGAGCAGACCACAGCAAAGATCTTGGTGCTCAAGCACATAGAAACACATGTTCCCATACAGGTAATGTATGGAAAATGCTTTGATAGATCAAAATTTATATGATGTTAGCATAAAAATTCCTGGGGTAGTTTATTCCTCATCGTGCTGGATGCTCTAAAGGAGGGACGAACCCATGGCCAGCAGCAAACAGGACAGGGAAGGAGTTCCAACTCCAAGGAGCATCTTTGACCTGTTTTCCTGCAGGTAAAAGGAGGATCAGCTGTCTGGAAAAAGCCAAATAGCATGCTGGGAGGATATTTGCCACCCCAAAGCACACACATAGCTCCAGGGCTGTGCTGAAGGGTCAGGGAAAAGACTGAGGTTTTCAATAGTGTGCATAAATTAAATGTGATTCACCTGCTTTTTGGAGGTCACCATCTCCAGGGTCTGTTCAGCACAGCACAGGGAGAGTCTGATAAGGACAAATAGGATATCACAGAGCTCTGGATAAATCCATGAGGAACAGGAATAGTGTGGATGGTCCGAGGAACACAGGCACTGCTAAATCCCTCTCTCACAGAGGAAGGCTGCAGATGGGACCATTGGATATCAGCCAGCTGAAAATGGATATATATTTACAGATGTATGGGGGAAATAGATATAAATATACACTCACAGATCCATGGAACCACAATAAAACTGATTTTAAGGTTTTATCCATACCCAGAGAATCACAGAATACCCTGACTTGGAAGGGAACCACAAGGATGATCCAGCCCCAAAAAAGAAAGAACAGATGGATATTTATGGTAGGAGCTTAGTCAGCCCACTTGGAGTTTTTTCCACACTTTCGGGAGTATACCAAGCTCCATCCATCCAAGAGCAGGAAGAATTTGGGGATGTTTGGCCGTTATTCCCACCTTCTCCTCGAGGCTGTCAGGAGATGGCTGTGGGAAGGCAGACCTGGAGCACCACAACCATCCGATGGCCCCAGCCAGGTGCGTTACTGAGATGCTTTCAGAAGGCCATTGCTGGCCCTGATGGCCACATTCCCCAGCCCCTCAGCCCACCAGATGGTGCTCTCGGTGTTAGTTCATATTGACTTAATTTGTGCCTTTTCCTCCCACTGGGAGAGACCAGCACGGGTTGGGTGTGGAGAAAAACATCACCAAGCCCTAATAAAGTCCTAATTGTTGTACCAGGGGTTCAGTCAAAGCAGTGGGAGAGACGGGAGAAGCCAAGGCAGTGGGGAACATGAACTCTACAATCAGGACATCATTCCATGTGCCAATGAGCTCTTTGGAAAATCTCAGGTGCTCCATGTCTTGGAGGCAGAGCCATTTTTGGAGGTTTTCTGGAGTGCTAACTCACAGCCGGGAGGGCTGGCTGGGATATTGGTGGACTGTGGTGTTTCTACTAGCTAGAGACACAAAATGTGCCCTATTTGACAAGTGAATGCTGGAATTAGAGCGAGAGGTCACTCAGGGATCTCCATCACCCAACAAACCCAGCGTGCACCGACATCCACCAGCTGCGAGTTCTGATGAACTTCCAAGCCCCTCTCGGCCTTTATTTCTCCCCAGTTTTCTCTGAGAGGAATTCCTGCAGTTCCCATGCCCTTTGCAGGCTGTGATACCCATAATTATATCAGGCCTGGAGAACTGGGCTAATTGTGGTGTTGATCCTGAGGTTGTTTCTCTGGCCCAGCAGGACAGCCTGCTCTCCTTTCATGTCCCCAGCTTAACAAGGCTCTCTTTAATTTCTCCTTAATAAAACTTGGGGCAAAGGGGAACATTTAATGCGCAGCTAAATAAAAAACAGAAAGTGCACCACACTGGCCGACTTCCTAAAATCCAAGTGCCTGTTCTCCAGCCATCCACAGAACGTCAGCAGCCAAATAAAACCTCCAGCACGGGAGCCTGAACGCTGAGCAAACCAGCAGCTTGCTCTGAGGCTTTTGTTTTTTCCCCCAATAATGTGTTTTTATCGCTGGGAAGCCGGAAAAGGGAGAGCATTAAAGGTTCCCTACGTGGATACACGGGAGCTCTGCTGCCATTTCTGCACATAATGAGTTTTGCTGCCTCTGAGCAGAGCACAGTTAATAACAGTCCATAAAGAGGGTTTACCACCCCAATTGCCAGTCTCTGAAGGTTACTAAAAGCCTGTTCAAATGAGCATGGGCAGAGCTGCCTGGCTGCTTGGAAATCACCATTTTCTTCGGGGTTGAAACGGGAGAAAATCAGGAGTGGAGCAAACAAAGCCAACTGCCTTTTGCCCAGAACAGTTTTGCCAAAATCGCTTAAATTTATGTGAGGATGCCCTTTGTTTGCTCCACCCAGAGTTGTCCCATTGACTAATTATAAAATTCCTCATAAAGCCTCTCCACACCGGGCAGGGTTAATCCAGCCCTGGGATGTGTTTTTTCAAGCATCATGCCTGGAAAACCCTCCGTGACTCAGGGCCCCTCGATGGGGGAAAAGTGGCACCACTGTGTCCCAAGGGCTGAATAAATGGGATAACCCCCTGGGAGTGGGGCTGATGGAGGCTCTGGGGAGGTCCCACTGAAGGAAAATGCCCAGAAGAGCTGTGGGTTGATTATGCCTAGTGGGATAAAATCCATCTTGTCCTTTAGGATGCGCAGTGGTGCTGGAATGTTTCCAACAGCCTTTAAAACAGAAACCATCTGATTATATAACTTTTCCAACATGGAAGGGTCCAGGAAGGTGGGCAATGCTCTGGGAAAGAGAAAACCCCCCCTGGAACATTCACTGCTCTAGTTTCAGAGCCCTGTTTTGCTGTCCATCCATGGGACATGGAGAGCATCTGTTCCCAGCCTACCTTCCCCACCCACCTGAGCTGGCATCCCTCTCCCTGACACAAGCCCCTCCTCCAAACCTCCACCAAGAGCCAAAAGTGCTTTTTCTGCTTAGCCTGGACCGGAATTTCTTCTCTTTCATCCCAAAGTGGTTTGGGTTGGAGGGCCATTGAAGTCCAACCCGTTCCAACCCCCTGTCAAGGGCAGAGACACATTCCACTATCCCAGGGTGCTCCAGGCTCACCTTGGACACTGCCAGGGATCCAGGCGCAGCCACAGCTTCTCTGGGCACCCTGTGCCAGGGCCTGCCCACCCTCACAGGGAAGAACTTCTTCCCAATATCCCATCTCAACCTACCCCGACAGTGGTTCCCACAGAAGTGCCATTTCTCCTTTTGGAGAAGCCAGCTCCATCTTGCACACATGCTTTTCCATTTACAGCAAAAAAAAAAAAGGGAAAAAAAAATCTTCATTTCCATTGATCACTCAGCCCTTTGATTTGTCTCCATTTTCCTTGCCTTTGTCTGTGTGGGAATGTGGATTTGTAATATATTTAAATGTTTTCTGCAGTTGTTTAGCGAGTCCCTTTCCGAAGCCTTGTGGACCACCATGGGATGGGAGATGCAGAGACACAGCCCCGTGCAAATCCAGCCTCATCCCTTTGAAGTCCTCAGGGCTTCCACGGCAGCCAGAAGCAATTAGGGAGAGAAAGGGATTGTGAGAGCCGTGCTGGCTCCTTGTCAGTGCTTCCTGCTGGCTTGGAATAAAGCAGGGCTGAGCCTCTTGGAATTGTGACACCAAACATCGCGGGTTTGAGCGCTGAACATTGAGCAGCTCTGCCTCAACTTCACACCCTGTTCGTGCCAAAGTCACACTGCTGGCACAGCAAGCTGGGTGGCTTTGAGCTCTGATTTCCCTCTCAGACCAAGTCCAAGTTGGACAGAGCTTGGAGCAGCCTGGTCTAGTGGAAGGTGTCCCTGCCCATGGAGTGAGATGGTGTCCAAGGTCCCTTCCATCCCAAACCTCTCTCTTACTGATTCTCTGGAGACCAGCCCAGCAAGAATTGACTTTGTGCAGCTCCAAGATTTCCAGAGAAAATCAAAAATCAAAATGCTTCTTCTCTCCTTACTAAACCTCTCGATCTGTTGAGTCCTCCCTCTGCCAGGGGGTGCTGAGCCTACTCCTCCCTCTGGATTCATGCAGCGGCTCCTCCATTTGCTTTGGGAATTCTGGCTGCCTTTTCCTTCCCTCTCAACAAAGCAAAGGGGGTAAAGTTAATGGCCTATTGCTAATTAGCCTGTGCCTTCCCCATTAATGGGTGCAAAGATGTCACCTTCCCAAAGATTTCCCAAAATCCTTCCTCCACCCCTGAACTGAGGTCTGTAGGGTGGCTGAAGGACATTCCTTTGGGGGTTGGACTAAATGACTTTAAAATGCCCTTCCAACCTAAATGATGGGGATATTTTGGAAGAAAAGATGGAAGGAATGTTAAATTTGAGCCTGGAAAAGGTGGAAAAGTGCAAACACTCTTCCTGCTTTTTTTCCTTCTAGGCATGGCTTTGAGAAGGATGTTCCTCTACCCATTTTAATTCTCCTCTCTTGCTCTTTCCCTCCCTCCTCCTTCTTCCCCTTTGATTTCTGAGCAAAATTACTCTTTCCTACAGACTGTGGACATCACCAATGTCCAAAGGGACCTCAGGAGGTCTCCAATCCAACCTCCTGCTCAAAGCAGGGCCAGACTCAGAGCTGGATCCCAAATTTTGGATGTGTTTATGACCTATAATGAGGGGCGCAGATGTGAGAACAGGCTGTGTTTGGGGCAAACCATGAAAATTCCCTCTGCAGTTTTCCAATGGGAAATTCCCATTCATCCAAATTCATTTGACTTTGTGGGAGAGTTTTGATTTTGAAGGAGTTGGACAGCAAAATTTTTAAGTTCAGACCCAAAAGCTTCATTTCTTCCTTTTTCATATTGATTATTCCACCTTTTCCTTCCTTTCTGGATGGCCATGATTTGTATCACTTTTACCTGGTGTTTACACTAAATTTTCCACTTCAGTCAGCTCACTCCTGTATTTCTGACTCTCTTTCACAAAAACTTCCACTCAGTGAAAAAACTGGGACTTTTCTCCCTCATCTGGAACAAGAGCAAGTAGAAAACCATCAGGCCATTTCTTTCCATTCCACGAGACAGGAATTCCACTCTCTGGACAGCTTTGGTTGCTGTCAAGAAGAAGAGGCTGGCTGAGACAGCTCATGAAAGCTTTGGAAGTTCATCCAAAGACTCCAAGCTGGCAGTGCATCCCCAAATCCTTGCATCCTCTGCCAACATCATGAGGATGGGATCTTTCAGGGTCCCCTCCAAGAATTGAATATGCAGTTCCCAAAATGCCTGAGGTCTCGAATTCTCCTGGACTCCTTTTGAAGAATCCCAGCCCTTTTTTTCCCCCCTTTGTTTTTCATTCTGCTTCAGATAACCAGAGAGGGCCCCTTGCTCATTGTTCTCCTTGTCAGCTCCCACCAAGAAAAGCGAAGGAGAGGGGGGGAAAAAAGCCACATGAAGATATTAAAAAAGCAACTGGAAAGTCTACAAACTGGTGGGAGAGTTTATTCCCGACTCACATCTCCCCTATTTACTGTTGGAAACAGCTCTTTAGCTATTTATGGCATTCTGAGCAATCACTCCTGGTTCCTGCTCAGCCTCAGCTGGAAGGTTGGCCCAGATGGTTCGTGCTGCACTTCAGTGGGGTGGGGAAAAAAAAAAACCTAAAAGAGAGTGTGCAGAAGCGAGCAGAACTTTTGGGACGGGCACATCTGGTCCCCACGTGGGAGCCCAGCCTGAGGGAAAGGCTGCTGACAGCGAAAAGCTGCGTGCTGTGGTTCTAGACAAGCTTCTTTCACAGCTATATCATGGATTCATGGATACATCCATGATATATGTGTGGAAATATACACAGGGATTCATATGAGGCAAGAAAGAGCTTCCAGGGTTTTCTCTTGTGAAGCTTGCGGACCCCTGGGCAGCACTGATTTATTGTGGAGCAAGGATGCTCCTCCTTGTGTGCTGCTGCAGAGCAGAGAGGAACTCCAAAAATCCCTGAGTTTGCCAGGGAAGGTCCTGAGAGCAGAATCAGAATGGTTTGGGTTGGAAAGGACCTTAAAGCTCATCCAGTCCCACCCCCTGCCCTGAGCAGGGACACCTTCCACCATCCCAGGCTGCTCCAAGCCCTGTCCAGCCTGGCCTTGGACACTTCCAGGGATCCAGGGGCAGCCACAGCTTCTCTGGGCACCCTGTGCCAGGGCCTGCCCACCCTCACAGGGAACAATTCCTTCCCAGTATCCCAACTAAACCTTCTCCATGTCAGTGGGAAGCCATTCCCACTCATCCTGCCACTCCATCCCTTGGAAATCGTCTCTCTCCATCTTTCTTGTGGTTTCCCTTCAGGCACTGGAAAACCCCAAACCCTTCTCTTCTTTTCCAGGCTGGAAGAAAATGATGGATGTGAAGTGATGGATGCATTCATGTGAACCTTTTTTTCTTGTGACAATTTTACAACCTGAACACAGAACACTGATCCTGGTGTTGGGCAAGACAAACCCTTTACCATCCAGGCAGATCCACCAGGCCATTCCTATTTTGGTGCCCAAAAAGCAGAGCTGGTGCTGCTTTCTGCCCAGCAAAACTGTCCTGCTCTGCTCCCATGGAAAGGAGATGCCTGGAGATATAAATTTTTGAATTTAAATTATTTAAATTGATTTTTAATGCTTTAAAAATCCTTAAACCTTTTCCCCCCTGCTTTTTCAAAGTACCTGAAAATGATCCTTCAACCAGGCCATGATAAATACCATGCAGTCTTGAATATTTGCATTAGAAGCTGTTATTTGTTGCAAAAACAATGGAAAAAAAATCCCAATACAAGCTCAAATCCTCTGTTTTTCCCTAGTAAGCCCCAGAATGGTTTTCAACATCCTCTTAAAGTTTTACAAGTCAAAACATTTTAGTCCAAATGCAGCATTTCTGCAGCATCTATTGATACTGAGCATGCTGTTTAAATAAGCCAACTCATACTCTTAACACAGAATCATTTAGGGTGGAAAAGACCTCTAAAGATCATCAATTCCATGTATGATTTCCTGTGCCTTTTTCCAGGGGCAGGAGCTTGGTTCCATAAAGGCATTAAAGGGAACATTTCCCGAGTGTTTGGGGGGTTTTTATACCACAAAACACCCAGTAAATGACAAAGACAACTTGTTAAGAAGTGCTGTAAGTATTACATTTTCTTTTCTTCAGATCAGGTCAGAGCTCTTGAAAGCAGAGGGAAATTGCTTTGGCTGAAAACGAGAATAAGGGCCAGAGTTTGACTGAAAGTCCTTATGCTGAGTTTTCGTAGAATCCTTTGGGTTAGGAGGGATCCTAAATCCCCTCTTGTTCCACCCCCTGCCATGGCAGGGACACCTTCCACTATCCCAGGTTGCTCCAAGCCCTGTCCAACCTGACCTTGGACACTTCCAGGGATGGAAAGCTTTATTCATATGCAAATTTCCCTGAATTTTCAAAGAACATGCAACTTTTCCCACTTTTCTCTAGCAGTAAATTTGATCCAGCCAAAAGCAGAAGCAATTGGATTATGCAGAAAGAACATTAGGAGTTGAAAATATATCAGGTTTCCAACTCTGTGCTCTGTGCTGTGCACGAAAGGTAGAGTCAGCAGTTTGCAAGATAGAGAAACTCCCGGGGAATCATCCAAAATAAAAGCCATTTTCCAATTACAAGCAGGCTGAAAATAGAGCTGCAAATCCAACCCTCTTGACAACCCTGCTGCAGTTTGGATGAGATGCCCCAAATCTGGAGCTGTGTGTCCCATTTTGATGTGGGAACCCAAACCAGACCCATTTCATCACACTGCTTCAGATGTGGCTGCAAAACTGCTGCAAGTGACAGATTTTCCCGAAGTTTTCCTGCTTGCAGAGCGGCTGCAAGTCCTGGTTGGAGCCGAGGATCATGAGTTGAGGTAGGAAAATCTGTCATCATCAAGTCTAGGACCATCTTTCAACGCAGTCACGAGCTTTTCTGAAACCTCATTCCCAACCCAACTACACCAGGGCAGTTTTCCATAGCTTTTTTGGAGGCTGCTTGAACAACAAAGCTTTGCATCCTTTTGGAAAATCTGGTTTTGGGGAAGTTTCCTACACTTGCTTGGCTCCCCTTCCATAACGTCCCAGGCTGGTTTGCAAGCTGCAAAACATTCCCATTTGCAAATGGAGCAAGTTTGAATTACTCCCAGAATTTTGCCTGAAAGGGAAGAGCCAAACTGAAAGAGAGTAGATTTAGGTAAAATATTGGGAAGAAATTCCTTCCTGTGAGGGCGGGCAGGCCCTGGCACAGGGTGCCCAGAGAAGCTGTGGCTGCCCCTGGATCCCTGGAAGTGTCCAAGGCCAGGCTGGACACGGCTTGGAGCAACCTGGGATAGTGGAAGGTGGGTGGAAAGGGACGAGCTTTAAGATCCCTTCCAACCCAAACCGTTCCAGGATTAATACTAATCAGGTAAGAAAAGTAATTGCTTGGGGTACACAAATATACAAACCAGGGGTTGATGTCAAAAAATAAACCTAAAGCACTATTTGGATTATAGGAAAGTGATGCAAATTGCATGAAAATTCACTTGGGAGCCTTTTCTCCTCTTTGGGTCTTTCTTTCCTCTGCCTGCATAACCCCATCAGCTCTTTTCCCTTTATCCCTGAAACAAGGACCTTTGCAAAATAATATTTCCAGTCACATCTGAAGGATAAGGCTTGCAAAGCAATGGGACATTCAAATAAAGATTGGAAACCATTTCCTTACAGGAAGGAGCTATCCCAGTTTGTCTTCCCTTCCTTTTGATTATACAGCCCAGATCAGGGTGAGTCAGGAAATTACATTGTCTTAGGAAAAATAATAATAATTTTAAAAAAAAATAAAAAGGAAAAATAATATCAAGGAAAAGGAAATTTTTTCATTTCCTGCCAAAACCAATCCCACAACTTTTTTGAGGTTTCAAAGCCTTGGTTACATTTTCTCCTGCAACATTTTAGCATAACAAATTCCACTTTGCACACGCTGCTTGTTTTTAAACAAAACCACTACAAGAAGGAGCAATATTTTCATCCAGTTTAATATTTTATATAAAAGGTGGGTGGATACTGACAGAGGAACCGAAAGCCATCACCTGCCCCACTATAAATCCTCAGCACTGCTGAGAGGAGTAACTTGGTTCTGTGTACAAAATCACCTTGGAATGGTTTTGGTTGGAAGGGACATTAAAGCTTCCAGTGCCACCCCCTGCCCTGGGCAGGGACACCTTCCACTAGCCCAGGCTGCTCCAAGCCCCATCCTTGTCTCTCATCCTCTGAGCCAAAGCAACTCTTTCTAAGCAATAAAATAGGAAAAAGCTAAAATGAAGCAGGAAACACATCATGGCTAAGCACAGAATCCATGATTCTGCAGTCATTGGTCAGCCAGCTCAGGCAGTCCTGTTGCCTTACCTCTGTTCCTGGCAAAACTTGGTGGGGAAGAGGGAGAGAGCCAAGTTTTCTGATGGATAGAGCTGAAACACAGCTGAATTACTTGCTCTCAGTGTTAGATGAACCACACCATGGAATGACAGGACCAGGTGGGTAAAACACGTTCATCAAAATGATTAATGTCTGGCTTCTGTAAGGAGAAATTCTCTGACAGGCTGTACCATGCTCAGCTTAACTCGACCTGGATGCTTTTGGCACAGCTGATTCCCTGCAGTTTGCACAGAAATGGGATTTTTCTGTGGCAAGAAGCACATCAGGGTGTGCTGCATTTCAGCAAACACACACAGACCTGACCCAGAGCAGCAGGTGAGGAGGGAGCAGACTCCCAACTTTCTGATCAACTCTCCTTAACCTTTCACAGCTGTCCTGCCCTTGAAAAATCATCACCCAAACCCTTTCATGCTGCTGCTGGTGCCTTGTGTTTTCCAAGGGGAGGAATGTGCTCTGAGCTCCCCATGGAAGAGGGATGTTCCATCTCACAGTTTATCCAGAACCCGTGGGCAATCCCCCTGGCTGTGGCTTTGGTAATGGTCCTTGAGGGTTTCCCTGTGAAAGAAACACTCTTAAAGTGTTTTATCATGGAAGTAAGGGCTGGGTGGCCTGGGGTGAGCCAGGCTGGGAGAGCTGGGGGTGTTCACCTGGAGAAGAGAAAGCTCTGGAGAAACCTCAGAGCCCCTTCCAGTGCCTGGAGAGGCTCCCAGAGAGCTGCAGAGGAGATTTGCAGGAGCACTTTTTTAACTTTGGCACTCTGGTGTGGCAAACTCTGGTGTGTGACAGACTGTGATGGCACAGCACGGCAGCACTGATGTCCCCAAACCGTTCCCAGCCTTTCCCCCTTGCTCCTCTGCCAGCCCAGACAAGCTCCTGATCACTCATTTTCCATATCCCTCCCCTGGGAGAGCTCCTTAGATAGGAATCTTAGAGCAACACCCACCAAAGCCTCTGTGAGCTTTGGCACGTGGGCGTTGGAGACAGAAAATCCATCCCTTATCCCAGATCCAAGGAACATCCTCGGACTGAGGGGCAAACAAAGCATCAGTTTGCTTTCTTTTGCAATTACTGAAGATCAGAGGGTCCCCAGTGTCAGCAGGGAAACAGGGAGGGGTCAAAGCAGCATCATTAGCAGGGTAAGGTATCCCACTCTGGCTCCCACGTTCCCTTATTTCCCTCTTTGGGAAAAGAGCCTCACACAGCAAATCACACTGCACATCCTACAGAGCAAACCACAGCTCTTCATCCCAGCCAGTCCTTTTCCCAGTGGGTTATTCACCACATCCCAACACTGCCAGGCAGGCAAAACTCCTAAACCATCTTTTAAAGGTTCAGCCTTAAATCCTGAATTTCCATTTCTGTTGGGAATTATTTCAGCTGCCTCTTGGGGCAACCAAGATTGTTCTGCAACCCCTTTGTGGACCATGGAGAAATGTTCCTCCCAAAACCTGCACACCATCCATCCCAATATCATCACTCAAGAACAGCTGGAGCACTGACATAGACTTAAAATGCCTCTTTTTTTCCCTATTTTAAACATTTGATTTAATATTATTATTTAGTATTTATTATTTAGTATTATTATAAGTATTACTTAATATTCCACCCCTCCTTTCAAGCATCCTATAAAATATAGGATCTGCCAGACAGCAGGGGTTTCCTGACCCTCCTCATTCTCCAAATCTTCTCCAAAACTTCTCTGCTTCTCTCAAATCCTGAATGGTTGCCAAATCAAGAGCAATTGGATTACTCTCCATCAAAAATATTTTGCCACGCAGAATCCCTGCAGCTAGAGAGAATATTTTCCACTTCCACACTATCTGGTTTTCCGCTCAGAAAACAAACCAATTTTTAAGGAATGAAGTGAAACCAAAAGCCAAACCATTTTGCTTTCTTCACAAATCCTCTTTCCCCCTTTTTCTGATGGGAAGCTGGAAAATTATACAGGAAGTGGAAGGAAAAAGTATTACTTAGAATAATAATTATTCCACATTAAAAACTGGGAAAAACACCCCAACTTAATCCAAAAGAGCTGAATTTCCATGCCTCTCCTGGTGTTACCTCCTCTCTCTATGCCTCCTGCCCTGCAGTGATCCAGATAGTTGGGCTTTCCTTCAGCTCCATGATTTATACCCACAAGGCAGAGGTTGCAGACAGAAGAATGGGAGGGAAGAGAGAATTGGATCCTTCTGAAGAGAACTTGTGGAAACTGGGATGGCTGAGAGCCTCAGGCAGCTCATTGCTCCACAGCAAACGAGCTCTGGTGGTGTCCATCCAAGTGTGGGCAAACATCCAGCTTGGAGATCCTGCATTCCTGAACAACAGGAGCTGCTGAGTGTGCTCTGGGCAGGGAGAGCACCCAGGGGTGGAACACCTGGAGATGGGAAGGGCAAGAGGTGCCCAGGGCTATTTTGGTGGTGCAGGTGGCCCAGAGCACGATGAAGATGATACCTGGATAAGATCCAGGCATTCCTGTTTTTCCCTTTCGGTTTTCCCCAAAGCTTCCCGAGAGAAGAAATTAAGGACTGAGTCCAAGACCGGGCAGGATCTAACCAGTCCAGCTCACATTCTAATGCAACATGCAGTTGGCCTTCATCCCAACTCGATCCAGTCAAACTCCAGGACATCCATGGGCTAGGCTGTCCCTCCTCAAACAAGGTGACACCCCAAGGTGACACCACCAGCAGATGGAATTTTGCTGCCCACAGCTCTGGGCAGTGACAACTGCTGCATCCACCCCTGAACAACCAGAGGGATTTTCCTACCTGTCACCAATCCCTTTCTCAGGGTTTTCCGTTACTCTCCACGCATATGGAGATTTTCTTTTCCCTTTTTCAATTACATGTCCCATTAACCAGCTGCACCTCCTGATTTGCTGAAGACTGGCTGAGATTTTCCAGCTGAAGAAGGAAATAAAGCAATGATCTATTGCCACTTCCATCTGCCACGGGATGATGCAAAACTTCATCAGTTGTTTGTGAAATGCTTTCACTAGCACGGAAAAAAGACTGGGAAAAGAGAACTCCCTTGCTGAAGATAATTTCCACCCCATCACCCTCTTGATTTGCTTTTAAATGAATGCCTGGGGAAGTGGAAGCCCTCAAAGTGTGTCCAGCTGAAGAATGCTCTGAAACTCCTTCCAGCAATGCCAGAGCTGCTGTCCATTCCCACTGGTCACCAGACCACATGGTCACTTTGCTGACCACACACAACCCAAGTGCAGGAAAAAAGAGTCCCCCTTAGGGGCCAGGAGATCTCCCTCTGGCTCTGCCTGTGGTGGATCCCAGCAAGGTGTGGTCATCTGAATCAGAGACTTGAAGTGGATTCCCCTCAGGCCTCCCTTGGCTCCAGGTCTAGAAGTCCTCTCAGGTCAGCTCTGCCCATGATAAATGAATTTAGCCATCACTCCTCAGGTGGCTTTTTTAGAGCTCATCAGCCCCATTCCTGGGGAGACCATTCCAGTGAGATTTGCTGAGCTGATCCTGCCAGGAATGACAGCTCTCCATGCTGTTCCTCAGAGAGGTGGACAGCAGAACTCTGAGGGTTCACCTCTGATGAACCACATCAGTAGGACCTTCATCTCTCCAGATTCCATGAGGAGTTGGACCACACCCCCACATTCTTCCCCGACCATAAAATCCTCTCCTCTCCCCAACCAGCCCACGGGAGTCGTGTGCAACATCTCAGAGACCACCCAGCTTGAGCTGCCGAGCATCCAGCGACTGATAAAAATAACAATTGCAGTAAGCGAGCCAGTGCTCCTTGCCAGGGAGATTAGCTGTGGGAAAAATTCCTCCTTTAGGGAGTTGTGCAGCCAAGGATCAATCCTCAGGGTTCATGACCGACAAGGTGCCCCACGCACACTTATGGGGGAAACGTGGGGAGAATGATGATGTTGGGGACTTCCCTTAAATCCTGCTTTTGTCCTCTTTCCTCAAAGGGAGAGTGGAATCCGGGCAGTGATCCCGGTAGAATGGCCAGCAGGATCATCTATCAAAGATGTACCAACTGGAGCATCTTCTCTCCCTCCACTTGCTCTTAAAAACAAACCAACCTAAGGATATTGGAGAAAGAGGAAAAATCACCTCATCTGTTTGTCAAACAGATTTCTGCCAAGGATCTCTGAGGACAGAGCTGTGCCAAGTGAAGAGTCCAGTGGATAATGAAGAGCCATGAGCTAAACTATGGATCATGGAGGAAAATATTCCACAGAGGTGAAAGATGAACACTCACACATCCCCCTTCAAGAATTTTTACTGCACAGAAATGCAAAGAAAGGAAAAAATAAGCTTGAGATCGGTCCCTACACAACTGTCAAGTGTCCAAAACACCTTGTGGGGCTTTAGTGCCATCCTTAAGTCCATCCTCCAAACCTTCCCAATATTTGTCCTCAGAATAATCCAGGGAAGTCTGTGGTCTCAATACCTGTTTTTTTGCTGGAAAGAGCATTTCAACACTCAGCCACAGAGAACTTTGTGCTTTATGCACAGAATTGGATTTTTCTGCCTGTATTTCACCCCTTGAGTCTAATCAGAGGTTACCCAGATAGTTTTACAGGGTGAACAGAATATTAACGTTACATTAAAAAAGGAATTTGTCACACCAGAATCACAGCAAGGCCTTGCACAACCACTGGCCCAGGATGGAGAATCTGATCAATGCTTCAACTACTAAAAATTTTTGTTTTGTTTTCTTCTATTTATTAATAGATCATAAAGTTCTCTTTCCTCATCTCCAGCCAGTTTCTAATCCCTGCTAAGAAGTTGCCTTGACATCTGGTAAAAGAGCAGTGAAGTGGTGGGACAGGAGAGCAGGCAACAGCAATAATGAACAATTTAAATAATTCCTCTGCACCTCAGACTCCCAGGAACCTGCCAAAAATTCTTCCAAGTGAGTTAAGAACCACATGGGATGACAACTCTGCCTGGATAAGCATGAGAAAAAAGTCATTGGAACACTTTCCAAATTAATTAATATGTCCAAACTCCATCAAACCTTCTCCTAAGAGCCTCAGGGCCCAGTTTTCCTGCTTTTGATGGATTTTAATCACAAAGCTTATCAGTCCCTAGCAAGAACCCCAAAATGCATTGTGCTTGGCCTCCTTTGGACCCCACTCATGGGATTCGGGGATGCTGCCACCCAGATAGATGTATCCAGCACCTTTTGACAAGAAATACGTATTTTTCTTCTATTGGACACCCTGGCCAGAGAACCCATGTGGAATGTAAACTCTGCGTGCAGAGACAGATATTTTCTCTCTCTGTTTGTAAACACAGGGAGCCCAGTTCTTCCCCCACCAGGGTTAGATGAGCCCAGAGTTCATCAGCGTTGGAGAACATTCTCCTGATTGACACGGAAAGAAAAGGGGAAATTGTTTGCAGGACAAAACAAAAATAGATTAGGCCATTCCCATTTGCATATGGATTTGAATACACACCCACCACGATATTCAGATTATTTGTGATGAACAAACTTGCCTCAACACCCAAACCTGAGAAATCCAGAGGGCAAGTCAGGGAAAAACACCTTTGTGTTCCCCAAAGGGAAGAGAGGCTGGAAAATTCCCTTGGCAACACCTTCCTTTGGCAGCTGCTCTGACATGCCTGACCCAGCTCTCAAATTTTCTCTTGGAGCAACCAGAGGGTTGGAATGAGATGCTCTTGAAGGTCCCTCCCAACCCAGACCACTCTGGGATCTGTAACTACAAGTTCCCTTTCCTTGCTGCTTCTCCTGCCTCTCTCCTGAGTCTTGTTCTTCCCACAGAGCTGCTCCAAACAGTCACCAAAGGCACATTTCTAGGCTGGGCCTTCCTTCTCCCACCCAGCTGCTCTCCAAGCTTTCAGCACCTGCCAAAATCTCCCTGTAATTCCAGCAGAATCAAGCACATGGCTTCTGGTCACAGGCTTAAAACCATTGTACATTAATTTGATAATTGGTCCTCATATAAGGCAATAAGGGTGGTTTGCATCAAGCAGCCTTAGAAGACATTAGGGAAGCAACCAATATTTTGACTTCCAGAAGATTATGGTATTTGTAGGGCTGAGCTCTCCTAATGATGAATTTTAGGGCTGAGCTCTCCTAATGATGAATTTTCTGGCCCCAGTTCTGCTGTTAGTGTTGAAATGACACGAATCCACTGGTAGCAGATTAAAACACTCTCCACATTTCTGTATACATTCATAAATGTACAAACACGGAGAGGAGGGGAGAAATAAATATCTGCAGGTCACAAGTGAGCAGTTTTAGGAAGCTGCAGGACACGAGGGAGGATTTTGTTTAGAGTAGAATCTCCCCCTTCGTCCCTGCAGGGTAAGAGATCTCCAACATCTGTCCTCTGTCGCCTTCCAGACCCCAAAGGGGGTTTGGAGCACCAAAGAGGTTTTGTGCAGCTCTCCCTGCACAGAGAGGTCACCTTTTGGCAGGGAATTCACCTCATTTTGGGTGGATGGGGAGCTCTAACTGTGGTCATCCCCTGCCTGATGGGGCTGCAAAGGTCTGGCAGGGTGCTGCTCCTTTGCCATGCTGGTTTAAAGGGTTGGGCATACAACTGGGCAGAGATAAGGTTAATCACTGGTGCTGCATCTCTCTCCCTCCATCCTCACCATTCACAACTGTGTCTGGACATGGGCGGAGATGCCTCACTCCTTTAATCCATTTTTAATGCTCTTACGGAAGGAATCTGGGATCATGGAGCTTAATGAAGCTCAGCATGTTTAGGAAAGCAGAAGAGGGCAGAAAAAGGATAAATACACACACAGTAAAATCCCAGAAGGGGAAGGAAGCACACAACAGACATTGCTGGGAGCTGGGGAAACACAAAACACAGCCAAAACACAGCCATCCCAAGCAAGTGAGCACCAGAACATCCCTCCAGGAGCAAGCAGGAAAAACCCAACTGTTTTGGGAGAAGAACCCGGAGAGAGTCTCCATGGCCCAGGCTAAGCCTTTTCCCTGCAAACAGTGCTGCTACCACATCCCTCTTGTGCATCCATGTGGGAGATTCACCCAGAGGCACCAACAGCCTGGAACACCTCAGCATGTGGAGCCTTCAGGACAAGCAGGTGGCCATCAGCCAGAGATTGGGGAAGGTGCCCCAGGCAGGGAAAGCTGTGACAGCTCCACTTCGAGCCCAACCACTCCTCTGGGAGATTGGGATCTGACAGCAGTGGGGAAAGATTCATACCGACCATCTTGCCTTGCTCTGGAATTTTCCTTTGGGGAGGCAGTGCCAAGCCACATGCAAGTACAACCTTCCTGCATGCCAAGCCTTCCTTCAGGCCAGCCTCCAGCTCTGAAATCCCTGCTGGCTCTGAGCAGCGATCCCAGCTGTGAATCACACCAATTCCTGTCATAAACTTCTGGCAGCCTGACTTACACCGGGCTGCTGCAGAATGACAAATGCCTGCCATTTTCCTAGGAATAAAGCACAAGAGCCCTCCTTCCTCCAGTTATCCCTTGGAGGGGAGTTTGGGTTTCTCTGGCTGTTCCAGGCTGGCTGGAAGCAAAGATGGGACAAAGATGTGGGGATAAAAATCCCCAAACCGCAGCAGGATGTCTATTAATGATACTCCTTTTTTGCAGCTGGCTCTTGATCCCAGCCCAAGTCCATCTTCCCTTTAGCTCCAGAGAACAAGGAATTCACGTTGGATGTCCAGTGACACCACAGACCAGAAGATGAGCTGGACAATCGTGGCAGTTGCTGTCACAACCATTCTGCCTGCAGGGCTGGTCCTTGTCCAGCACCCTTGGATAGATCTTCACAAGAGAAAGGCCAGAGAAATTATCCCACAGGATGCTGGGATGTGCCTTGAGTCCCTGGCATCCAATCTCTGCACCAGGGACAGGCTGCATGTGCAGTTTTTCACCGTTTTTTGCTCTCCTAGGAGAGCCAGGCTAACATGAGGGACCGGGGTGTAGCTCCCTGCGGTGATCCGAGCTTGGGGACACTGCCAACACCCCCGGAGAGGTGGCAGCAGCAAACATGCTGTGAAAGCCACTAGAAAGCTTCTGCAGGAAGAAGTTTCCCGACTTAAGAAGCATAAAATCAAAATCCTTCCCTGGACAATATCCCTTTTGTTTAAAGGAGGAAAGTAGTCCTGAAAAAGCAAAGTTTTTCTGTTGGAAAACTTGAATAGCCGAGCCCTGGGAGCCTGCTGAACTCACTTTCCACAGCCATCAGGAGGAAGGTGAAGCTGAAATACTCCATCCAGGAAAGGAAAACAAAACCTATTTGTTCCATGCCGATTTTCCTGCTCTTTTTTTATCCTCGGGAGGAGGGGACCCTCCTGCTGCAGTCATGGGGAGCAGGGCCTTTTCCTCCTCAGCTCCACCTGCCTCCAGTGTAGCCACCCTTTCCCTGCCGACTTGGGAGCAGCACCATCCAGCCCTGTCTGTGTCCCAGACGCCTTTTCCCTGGAAAAGCCACCCGACAGAGACCACAATCACAGCAAACCAACACTGCCCAGTTTAACGAGCACAACCCTCCTCGTTCAAACCCTCTGAGCATGCAGGAGAAAGGGGGAAAGAGCTGAAAAAATGGGATGAAATCCCTCATCCCAAAGAAAAGCAGAGCATGCAGGTACCCAGACACCAGAGACTTGCCCACATTTTGAGGACCAGGTGCAAGGTTTAGGGATATTTTTCCTAACTGCACCACCCACAAAATTAGCTGTAAATAAACGAGTAAATAAACAAATAGAATCTCTTTTCAGACCAGCTTGAGGTGGAGCTGCAGATGTTCTTCTTCCAGTTAAAGCAGAAGATGTCGGGGAAGAACCTGGATTTTTGTGAAGCTGAGCACCACACAAATCCCTCATCTGCACACCACAGACACCCCTAGGCTAAAGCAGGCTAAACCTCCTTCCAGAGCAGACAGACCCCTCACACCTTCATCCCAGAAAAACCCCAACCAGGAATAGATGAGTGGTTGTGCCATCAGAAGGGAAGGAGCAGGGAACACCTTGAACCCAGAAGGATTTGTCCCACCAAAGCTCCTACTCAGCAAATGGACCAGGAATCAGCCTGAGCAACAGCTGTAAATTTGGGACAACCTAAGGACACACACCCTGGGTCTCCTCCCTTGGGAAGCCAGCAGGACTTTTACCAACAACCCCACCAGCAGCAAACTCCAGGGATGAGCTCCTCATCCAGCCACACAGAGCCGTTTTAACTCACAGACATGGCAGGAAAAAAGAATAAAAGAAATAAAATCGTTTGGTGTTTTCGTTGGCTCCCTTTTTTGCCAGGTTAGCGAGTTAAATCAGGGGCTGACAAGTGCTGAAGCCAGCACTAGATAAACAGGGAGAGCAGGATTAGAGCAAGGATGATAAAAAGGGGAAATCTCCACCTTTTTTTTTTTTTTAAGATATTGCATTGTTAGATTGCTTCCAGTTGCCTTCCCAAACCCAAACCCTGGGAGCCAGGATGGCAATGAAAAGCTACCAAAGCTGTCCAGCAGCCAGGAAATGCAGAGTTCAAGAAAGAAAAGAATCAGAGCCAAACACAATCTGCCCAAGGATCAAGCTCTGGGCTGGGCAGCCTGAGAGTTTGATAAAACCAGCTAGAAGAGAGAACCTGTTCACAAAGCAAAAAAGGGGCTGTCTGGAACCGCTGCATTTGGCCTCAAAATCTAAATTCCAGCCCCAAACTCTCCTCTGGGGGAGGAAGGAAGCAGCTGGCCAAGAGCAGAGGGTGGAAGGCTCTTCACATTGTTCAGGCTGACCCTCAGAAACACAACCTGGGAAACCCTAAAACGCCCTCCCTTGAAACATCCCCAGACACTTCCTCACATGACAGGGAGCTGATACCTGCTGGTGATGGGGATGGCCTTGCAAAGGCTCCTGGGCCAAAGAGGGAACATGGAATCCAACAGTTATTGCCTTTCTAGCTTCTGGCATCTGCATGTGGGACAGATAAGAGTGAAATAAATCTTCTCCGGGGGGTTGGAGACAAGAGACTCTCTTGAAAGGCTTCTTCCTATGGACAGAATTGCTCTGGATTGGATTCAGAGCAGCAGCAGTGACGTTTGGGGTGGGGGGAATGGGGGAGAGGCAAAACAAGAATGACAGAGAAGAGGTGAAATGCCCTCCCCACAGGATCTCATCACAGTCTCAAAGCACCTGGTCCCAACACCTGAGCTCCCACTTGTGCTACCCCTGAGCATCTCTTGGATCAGCCCCACCTGAGGTGCATCTTGGATACCACAGCACAATCCCAATGCCCAAAGGGATCTTTTTGGGGGTTTTAGGACTGTACAGGTTCTTCTTATTTCTAGAAGATCCCAAATTCCTAGCACAGCAACAGCCCTGGTCTCCACGCCAGGATGATGCTGAGCTTTGGCAGCGTGGGTTGTCACCTGGACCAGGCTGGAAGACATCCCTGGAGCCAACAGCAGCCAGGATATTTCCTCACCCTCACCCTGGAAATAATCTTTCTGTTTCATCTCTAGGGATGAAACACCAGCAGTTTGCATTTCATTCAGGAGAAAAGTGAAGAGCTAAACATCTCCTGCCTTGGTAGAGAGATACAGAGCCCTGGAATTCCTGTTTATAAAACTGCAATCACAGCAAGCACAAATTATGAGGAATCAGTCAAGAGTAGGAAATTGCCATCAGAATTTCTCTTTTTTTTTTTTTTCCGTCTTAATAATAATAAAAAAAAGGCAATTTAAATCCACTGTGGCTGCTGAGCTTTCATAAAAGCTTCCCAAGCCTTCATTTCTGTGTTGTGTGTCACCACAGCAGACACACGGGATGCAGTGAATCCCCCCGAGTTAATTTGAATTATGCCACAAACCAGATGTGTGCTCTGGTGCATGGAGAACCTTTTTTCCCTCTTCCATTCCCAAACGACTCCTGCCTCATCCCATTAGCTCTTCCTGTCCCACTGCATCCCCTGACGTGACATAACGAGTCCTGACACCCTCATATATCACCAGGAGAAACAGTGGCAGCTCCACACGGCTTGGGAAGAGCAGGAGTTGTGTTGCAGGTTCGATGGGAAACCGGGGCTACTGTCTTAAATTTGGGGAAGGAGACATTCCCCTTCCTGAGCCAATTAAAATTCTGCAATTAGGCAGATTGCAGGAATGAAGGTGGAATTAATCGGCAACTCATATGGAATTTCACCCTCTGGGCGCTGCTCCCAGCTTGTGGGGAGAGACACAGATTGAAGCAGATGCTTTGCAAGCAGGAAGAAATCATTGCAAACAGCCAGCCTGGCCTCCTGTGTTAGGGTAGGAATTCCCCCAGCAAGCCCAACAAGCCAAGGCTGAGGAGGAATCGGGATACAAACCCGAGACAGAGATGAGAAAAATGCACAGGATCCTTTGGAGACACATATTCCACTGGTCAAACCCTTCTTGTCTTTGGGGAGCAGTAATTTGATGCTCATTTCCTAATTTCAGTGCCTGGCTGGGTCTCCTCCTGCTTGGTTCATAGAATCCAGAATCCCAAAATGGTTTGGGTTGGAAGAATCCTTAAAGTTCATCTCATTCCACCCCCAGCCACGGGCAGGGACACCTTCCACTGTCCCAGGTTGCTCCAAACCCTGTCCAACCTGGCCTTGGACACTTCCAGGGCTGGACATGGGTTGAGGACACTTCCACACAGAGCTTTTCCTTCCCACTCCTGCCATGCTGAGGACAGATGGCCATGGCCATGGAAAACACACCCTTGGGCACAACCTGATGCTGATTTCCTCAGTTATTCTCCACTAGGACATACAGATTTCTCCATTTCTGCTGTTATCAGGACCTAAACCAACCCCAAATATACAAAAAGATATTTGCACCTCTCCACTTGAGGGGCAGCACACTCAGGGCCACACTTGATATCCCTTTTGCTCTAAGAAGGGCTCAGTGTAAGGTGAATTTTCCAGATGTGAGTCACTCTCTGCATCACATACAAGGGAAAGAAAAAAAACCAGCCCAATTTTACAGCATTTCTGGTAAAGGAATGCAGGGAATGTGTTGTAAACACTCCCCCCACCAAATAGGTGGTAAATTGAGCCCTGAGTGTTTGAAACACTGGACTTGGGAGAATCAGTGGGAATTGCTGGGGAGGTTTGAGCCTCTTTCAGTCAAATTTTTGTTTTTTCCATTCCTCAGTTTATTTTTATTGTATTTGAGACAACGAGGGAGTTTTTCCTCTGCCTGGCTCTCCTGCTGTACCCCAGAATGAGCAAGCAAGGAAAAAGCTGTGGCAGTGTATTTATTGTCGCTGGCTCCAGGATGGCTCCACTGCAGGGAATCCCAGCCCAAACCACTCCCAAACCCACTCTGCAGAGCACCTTTCTGCCTGTCAGAGAAGGAGGGTGTTTTCTCACCCTTGGGAAGATCTTTGTCCAGAAACAAGGAAACAAACAAAGCACCCAGCAACCTTTCTTCCCCTCGTGAAAATATTTTAACGATCCCAGATAAAAGAGCCAAGCCTGACAGGACACATGATGTGTGCTTTTCATGGATTTGGTTTCTGGGCTGAGTGAAGGAATGCACTTAGAATGCTGTTTCCCTCACAGAAAAACACTGAATTAGCATTTCTCCCTGAGTGATCCTCAGTGCAATATTGCTACGTGCAGGACACTACGGGATAAGCAAAAACCCATTCAAAATGTTCTTATAAAACTGCACAGTGCTTCGTTTTCTTTTGTTAATCCCCTGAGTTCATCAGTTGTTCCATCTGCTGACAGGAGCAAGGCTCTCCTCCACAGAGCCCTTTGTCCAAACCCTCTGCTCTACAACATCCAAGTGGAATCAGGAGCCACTGGACAGCTGAAAATAGTGATCCCAAAGAGTGTCCAGAGATACTTCAAGGCCAGGTTGGACAGGGCTTGGAGCAAGCTGGAATAGTGGAAGGTGTCCCTGCCCATGGCAGGGGGGGAATGAGACAATCTTTAGGTCCTTTCCACCCCAAACCACTCTGGAATTCTGTGACTGCCCTGTCTTTAATTTTTGGGATGATTTTCCTTAAGACTGGCTTTAAAGTGCAGCAGGAACAGTCGAGGGTTAACAAGGTTAGGCATTGTGTCCAGATTAGTATTATCAGATGACCCGGAGCAAGGGTTATATTAAAAAAGGCCTTAATTAAAAAATACAGGTCAGAACCAGTTGAAGCTCCCAACCTGCAGTTATATTCCCTAATTAGAAGGGAATCTAATTCCCTTCATCCCTCAGAGTGATGGATGAGCCATGGCTGCCTCATGGCTCCACACGGAGAGATGGGACACGGCTGCCCAGTTTGCTTCATTCCAATTCTCCTCTCTCCTTTCCCCTCTCCAGAAATTAATGGACTGCAGGCATTTGGGAAGTAGAAATCATCCATACAGATATCCTGCCTGGCTCAAGCCCCTCGCCAAAAGTGCCAAGCACAGTCTTGGGCCTGATAAACCCCACACTCCGATCCCAGCACGTTTCACCAGGTGGTTTCAGGTGAGAAACGAAACCCCTTGTCACCAACACCGTCACAATTCCCTGCTGGAGGAGGTGAACCTTCGCCATGAACCTCACCTGAGTGGTCCTGGTTGAAATCTCCGCCTGGCATTTGGGCAAAAGTGCTTTTCCACTCAGAAAAATAATCTCATCACTTGGACAAGAGAGCTGGAGAAGACCACGAGGAAGTGTCAGGAAGTAGGGTGAGGAGCTGAATCTCTCACCCTGGATAAATAAAAACCTTCAGCACTGGAAAGGAGGGAAAATGAGTCTTTTACATTAGTTTAGATGCCAGAAAAGAGATGCACTTTTAGTGAAAGTTTCAGACTACTCCCCCTCAAAAAAACCCCAAACAAACAAAAAACCCAAACAAACCCTTTTCTAAAATTCTTTTCATAAATCATTTATTTTAGTATAACCCATTGCAAATTCATGTAACTTACATATTTCATTCATCTACTGCCCTAAGCAGAGATTTTGCTACACAGTTTGCAATTCCTTTGGGAAAACAAATCGGTAATCTGATGTAGAAAGCCACAAACAGGAGAAAGCATTCCAAATTAGAGGAAAACCAAAACATTTCCTTCAAAACAAGGTTCATTACTTGGCTATTTCAGCATCCAGGAAAATTTCGGGGATGCTTGATAGGTATTTCAGATAAAACAGAATGGTCGCAGGGATAGCTGGTTTGTTTGAGATTGGTTTTGCTGTGCTCTCTCCATGTGGGTCTCCATTAAAAGCCATTATTGCCTGATATCCTCCTGCTTCATTAGCATAATGAGAACAGATGAGTTGTCAGGGCCCGTGAGAGGTATCTCCATCCCCTTCCCTGCTGGAGGAGGACAGGGAGAGGTGTTTTCCACCTCCCTGTCAATCCAGCCCAGTGACAACAGCACACCTCTATTAGGATCGCCATCGGGAATCCACCCTGGACTCATCCTGCCCCTCCATTCCCAGCAACCATCAATAACTCAGCAAATATCCCCTGAGCCCCGCAGAGGTGGCAGGAACCACCCAGAGCCCCACAGTGAGGTTAAACACGGGATCCGCGGGGCAGGGAACATCTCCATCGGGAGCGATTTGTGCGGCCCCAATCGCTGACCAGAGCCCAGCTCAGACAGATCCCGCCTGGCCCCGTAATCCCTGTCCCCTTTGTAATCCCCGCCGGCTCCAGCCCCTGCCTGGGGAGCTCTACAAGCAAATGCTCCAGCGTGACGGAGGGAGAAAGGGGTCTGGGGAGAGCTGCTGACAGCTGGATGTGCTCCGGGACCTCTGACATCCTCCGGCCGGCGAGGGTGGGAGATTCCAGCATCCCCAAAAAACACGGAGGAAAGCAACAAAGAGGCTGCACCTCCTTTTGGAGAGCATCGTCCGGGTGTTCGCAAGGATCGGGGCAGGTTTTTCTCCATCCCAGACTGATTACTGGAGAAGAGCTCTCCAGGAAGCCTGCGGGGCTCCTGGTTCTCATCTCCTGCGCGGTGTCACTCAGCGCTGCAGATCCCATAAATCAGCCGGAGCAGCCGGGAGAGGGAAGTGTCAACAGGCCGTCGGAGGAGTTCTGGAGGCTGAAGGGCAAACCCTGCCTGACAGGCACCGTGACACCTCCCCTTCCTCAGGAGGGAGGCAGGCAAGGGCGCAGGGCAGCCTCGGGATGTGGGATTCACGGAAGATGCCTGATCCGCTTCCCGCTGGCTGACATTTGGATTTAGCAGCTCCCCACGATTTAATCGCCTCAAATCCCATTCCCATCCCGCACTCCCCAGGGATTTAAAAGCCAGCAGAGCTCCAGCAGGATGGTGGTGCTCACGGTAAGGCTGGCAAGGAGCCACTACGGACAGCTGAGAAATTCCAAATGCCACATCAGAGCATCCTATGGGATGAGGGAGAGGAGGAGGAGAGGAGCTCAGAGCAGAGGACTGAGGCCTTTAATTCAAAACTCTGCTTCAGTACCTGTGTCTTAAAATCTTCTGGTTTCATGGGTGACAAGCCTGGTTTCCTCTCTTAAAGGAGGAGGGGATAAATCTTTCTAAACTGCCTCTTTAAAAGCTGGGGACTGGAAAGGAAGAATCCACACACATTTATGTTTAAAACTCTGGGATTTTAAACACTGCTCCTGCTCTGTGAGAGACCAGGATGGTGCCCCAAGGGGAGGCTGATTCGTGGGGCTTCATGGCTAAGCTTTAGCATTCTGCAAATTAAAATAAATCAAATAAAATTATTTGAAACTATGCTGAACCCCAAAGGGACTTTCCAAGAGCTTCACTGGAGCATTTGCACTCCAAGTGCCACCCAAGGGAGCAGCAGGACTGACACCACCAGGATTTGCCCCACAGCACCCGTTCTTCCCCAAGCAGAAGATCCTCCAGATTTTCCCTTCTCTCCTATCTTTTTTCTCTTCACCTCCCACTTGGGCTTTCCTGGCAGTGCTTCTCCTGGAGCAGCAGACAGGAGGAATGTGGCACACCAGGCTTGTTTGGATAAAGCCAGAAGGGGGGATTACCGTGAGCCTCCTGCTGGAAAACCAGCACCACCGCTGGCTCCAAGATTGGTACAGGGTTGTGTGAGGAAAAACTGGACACAGGAGGGGAAAACAAATTCCCCAAACAGCGTGAATGATGCTACAGGAGTGGTGATTAGGCAGGGTGCCAATCCATAGCTATACTTCCAAAAATAACTGAGTCAAAAGTCCCTAAATATTGGGAATTTCACTGCATGTCCTCCAATACCCAGCAAGGAGCCAGCACAGCAGAGCCTGGAGTGCAGGTGGGACTCGTGTCCCTGACTCTGGTGGCTCTGGGAGCCGCCCCCAAGGAGCATGGCCTGTGGCACAGCCCAAGCTATCCACCCTTTGCCTGATGCCCTCCTGCAAATATTTTTCCTGCCGGTGAAAAGCAAACTAGGGGAGAGAGAAGGATTGAAAGGCACTGAAGTGAAGTTCAGCTTGGTGATGTATGCCCTGAGCCCATAAGCCAGGCCTGGGGCATTCCAGCAGGAAAACCAAGTGGAGAGGAACAAATGCTCACCCATCAACCCACGATGGAGTTTCCTGGTGCTGACAAACACTGCTCCCCATTAAGAGTAGTTTTAGGTTGCTCTGCTACCAAATGAGGGGAACTGGAGGGGCAGCTCCAGTCTCTGCTCCCTGTGACAGGGACCGGACCCAGGGAATGGCTGGAGCTGTGTCAGGGCAGGTTTAGGTTGGATATCAGGGAAAGGTTCTTCCCCAGAGGGTGCTGGGCACTGCCCAGGCTCCCCAGGGAATGAGCACAGCCTGAGGCTGCCAGAGCTCCAGCAGTGTTTGGCCAATGCTGTCAGGGATGCACAGGGTGGGATTGTTGGGGTGTCTGTGCAGGGACAGGGCTTGGATCAGTGATCCTTGTGGGTCCTTTCCAGCTCAGGATATTCCAGGATCTATGATTTCTCTCTCCAGGATCACTGTTTGCTCTGCAAGCAGGGGATTTTATAGGGAACAAAGATAAAGAAATCCAACTGCAAAGCTACTCTTAAAACCCACCAGAAACAGGCAGAGAGCTGGAAAAGCACTTCCTATCCCTTACCCTTCATTGGGATCCCAGTGCCCAGAGGGTGGGAGATGCCAGAGGTACAGAGGTGGGCAGACAAGAGTGGATGATACAGCTGCTCCTACAGATATTCACAACATCAGTCAGGACGGAAAACCTGGAGAGATTTCCTTCCTGAAGATCACTGCTGCAGAGGTTTTCCTCCTCTGCTTGCAGTCCGCTCCTGCTGCCCCAGATCTGGATGTGTACATAGGCAGAAGCATCTGGGGAAAATCCCAGGGATTGTACATTTGCCATGGCACAGCAAGCAGCTGGTGCAAAAGAAGATCAGAACAGAGGGGCAAAAAAATGTGCCACATTTTAAATTTTCTCAACTTTGCTCAGCCCTTGGCTTAGCTGAGATAAAATCCAGGACATAAAGTGACTCTGGGGTTCTTTTTTTCTTGGAGATGCAGAGTCATCTATGTGGAAACACTTGCAACACTCAGTGCTTTCCCCTGAACGACCCCAGGAGGAGAGTCCAGTGATCAAACCGAGCACAGTTCCCATAGAAATCTTGTTCTTGCAGCGGTAGGGTTTTATTTTTTGAAGTGATGAGCCATAGTCTCATTAGCATGGCTCCTTCAGAGATGCAGAACACCCTCTATCTGATTGGCAGAGGAGGCAGGGATTTGGCAAGTAGGACTGCATCCTCATTAAACAGGGGCACTGCTTTTTCCAGCCTTCTCCTGTTCCAACAAGATATCAGTATTTACAACGTGTGCTCTGGAGCTGGTTTGGTCTAATCCTCCTTTTTGTTTGCCTTCCAGCTTTTAAACCAGTCTGGGATAAGCCCTGCTGAGGAAAATGCCAGGCTGGCTCATGCCAAGTGAGTTATAGGAGCCACAAGCTTTGGGACTTCAAGGAGCAAGTCCTACACTGAGTCAGGTCCAGAAGAGCCCTGGGATGAAATTCCATCACCAGTGACAGGTTTTCCATCACCAGTGACAAGACAGTGTAGAGAGAACCAACAGGAAGTAGGGATAAGAAAGCCCCTTCCCAGAGTCATGACTATTTTTAATAAGCACCTGAAAAAAAAATTGACAGCTTTTTTTCTCGGATGTTTCACAGCTTTCAAAGTGTCAGTTTTTCAAGTCAAGTTGTCCAAAAGTCTCATTATCAGTGACTCCAACGTTCTGCTTTAAAAAAAAGGCAGTTAAAATTTACTTTGACATTAATACAGAAAAAAACACTTTTAAAATTACACCTCTTTTACCCTGGGGAAAACCTCCAAACTCTACTTTTTGAAGCCACATTTGAATTCAAATTATTCTCCTTTTCATATGTAGAAAATACTGGTGATTGACACCAGAGTGATTGAAACCAGAGTTTCAAACAAGTCTTTTATAAAGTGAAGTGCAGACAAAGAAAAAAATTGTTTTTAAAAAATACTTTTTAACAGATAAAAACAACACCAAAAAATAGGTGTCACAACATGCAACCAGCAAAGTGAGTTCTGAAGGATACGAAATAGTGAGACAGAGCTCAGATATCTTCTCATAAAAAGAGAACTGGCATTTATCTAAAAAATCAGGATATCTATTACCAAGCACCTGTTTTGTCTCTTCTGCTTTAGGGAGTTCCCCAGTTTCAGGTCACTGCTGTGCCATGGGACTTCAGAGCAGAATAATTCCCTCAGCTCAGCCTCAGAGAGCTGGAACACATGAATTCCCTCTCTCTTGACAAGCTCTGCTGGGATGTTCAGCCTGGAGTGACGCTGTGTGAATAAAATCAGGAGTGGGAAGGGAATCCAGCATCTGGCAGGTGCTGCAGGGTTTGCCATCCCATCTTGCTTGTTCACACCAGGGAGCATTCCTAGAACACCACAGAAATGCTCTGGTTTAGGGGTTTATCCAATGTGCTCCTCCTCAGCAAACTGTGCAGACTTTGTGTCTCTCTGCAGCCTCCAAAATCTGGCACCCTGGGAAGGAGTCAAAGGCGAGGCAGAGCTGCTCATTCAGGTGGGCTGGTGGGACCAAAAGAGATGCAAATCAGCTCCTGGGACTGCCAGGAATTGCTGGCCAGGCCCTCAGTGCTGGCTCTGGGATCCTGCAGCCCCTGCCCAGCCCACAGTGAGCCCTGGGTTCAGGGAGAGGGTTGCCAAGTGGGCACAGAGCCAAGGGCTGCCCTGGCTTCCAGCTGCAGGACTGCTGCTGGCCCTGCTCTGAGCTGATTCCCTGGGCTCCAGCACTGCCTCCTCCTGCCAAAAGAGAATGGCAGGGAGAAGGGAGCCTTCAGATGTCCTCAGATCAAACAGAGCACACAGAAAGCTCGACATGCTCTCAGGGAATTTAGAATCACACAATGGGTTGGGTCTGGAAGGGACTTTAAAGCTCATCCTGTGCCACCCCTGCCCTGAGCAGGGACACCTTCCACTATCCCAGGTTGCTCCAAGCCCTGTCCAGCCTGGCCTTGGACACTTCCAGGGATCCAGGGGCAGCCACAGCTTCTCTGGGCAACCTGTGCCAGGGCCTCCCCACCCTCACAGGGAACAATTCCCTCCCAATATCCCATCTAACCCTGCCATGTGGCAGTTTGAAGCCTTTCCCCTTGTCCTGGCATTCCAGGCCTTTGTCAAAATTTGTTGAGCAGCTTCTGGACAAGTTTTTACTGTGGCAAAAAAAAAGAGAAAAAACAACCAAAAAAACCCCCAAAACCCCAAACCCAACCAACCAATGAAAAACAAACAAACAAATTACAAAAAAACCCCAAACCCTCCCCAAAAACCCAAACAAAAAAAATCCAAGCAAAATCCAGCAAAAACACAAAAAACCCCAACAACAACAACAACCCCCACAAAACCCCACAAAACAAAACAAAAACAACCCCAAAACCCAACCAACAACAACAAAAACCAACAAAAACTCCCAAACCAAAACAAAAAAGCACCCAAAAAAAAACCCAACCAAACCACCAAAAAACCAAAACCTACAGAAACAACATCCCAGGTCTTGTAAGAGGCACAGATCTTTGACTACTTTGGTGTTTCACTCTTTCTTCAGCTCTGGGCTGTGTGACACATCCACCAGCTCAGGTGGGAGCTCCTCCATTAACCCTGCATGGAAGTGATTTGCCTTTCAGAAAATCACAAAATGGTCCAAAGCAACGATTGGCACCAGATGTCCTTTGGGCTGAAGGGTCTGACTACCCAGAGCTGGGGCGGGGGGAACTGTCCATGATATTAAACAGATTGCTGGGCTTCAGGCATCATCTGCTGGGTTATGGAAGTCCATTTGGAAAGTCGAGTCTCCACCCAGCAGGATCCCAGCGCAATTCCAGAGGCACTGAATCCCCAGCTGACACAATCCAGAGCTCTGCTCCAGTCAGTGGCATTGCAACCACTCTCTTCAATCACAGGATCTGACCCCCCAAATTTCCAGCTCGGCATCCTGTGATCCTGACAGCACTCAAGACAATCCAAGTTTTGGCAGGAATGCCCCTCTGTTTAAGTGGAAACTTTCCTAATGTTGTGATTTTCCATCTGTAATTACCAGGAGATTAAATTCTGTTGTGGATGAGGGGGGATTGCTGCCTCCAGACTTGCTGAGGTGCTCTGAGAGCAGAGAGAGGGAAAAGCAGGGGAAAGGAGAGGAGGAAGGAGGCTCTGCAGACACAGAGCCATGGAATTATTAAAGTTGGGAATGATCATCAAGTCCAGCCATCAACCCAGCACTGCCACAACATTCTCAAATGCCACATCCACACATTTCTGAACACCTTCAGGGATGGTGACTCCACCATTTCTCTGGACAGCCTGTTCCAATGCCCGACCACCCTTTCCAGGAGGAAATTTCTCCTAGTATCCAGTCTAACCCCCACAAAGCTCAGCTAGCACAAGGCAGCAATTCCTTGCAAATCCTTCCTTCCCTCAGGGATCCAGCTGTCCCAGGGGTCAAACAGACCTTCTAGAAGTGGTCCAGATGCTTCACTTTGAACAGCCCAGTGGGAAAGTTCACAAACGAGTTGCTCCTCATCCTCCTGTCCTCCACTTCCAACAAATGCACTCAAAGCACATGGACTTGAGTTTCCTCCCCCTTCTCCTGCCCTGGTGCAGCAGAACTTCTTCCAAGGATGAGTTGAAGCCTCCAGCGTAAGCTCCGGGGCAAATCAAGGCTATTTACCCATTTATTTTGTTTCCTAATCTCTTTTGCTGATAGCTCTGTGTATTGGGGTGTGACTTCGAGCCAGAAACAATAATGAACTCACAGGATAACACCCCTGGGGAGAGAGAGCACGAGAATTTGGGATACAGAAGCTCTCTCTCCTCAGGGAGACTGGAGGTTTGCTATTGAAGGGGTTTGCAGCGATTCAAGCAGACCAACACACCGAGTCTTTCACATCCCAAACATTTTTTTCCCCCATGTTTTCTACAGGCAATTCCTGCCAGGATTTCTCGGGCTCTTAATCAGCACTCAGCCCCTTTTAAGGGGCTGTCTCTGATTCAGCAGAGTGATAATTTTGGCTGCTCAATCTGGGTTGACTAATTTCAACAGCCTGTTTAACAATAGACACCATGTGGCCACAGCCAGATAAATTTCATTGTCTTCTCTGAGATTTAAAGTAGGTGTGAAACGCTTTAAAAACGCATCGTTACTGCAGGAGAGGTGAAAGCTTCATTGCCCTAATGAGGGAAGGGACTGGCCCAGGTTCCAGAGCGACGATTGCCCTCCTCTGAAAGGTCACTCAGTGTCGCCAGGTCCCTGGATTTCTTTTAGAAACTTGCAGAGGAGAGGACAAAGTGATCCAAGAGGGTCTGGAGCAGTTTTCTGAACTTCTGCACCGCTTTAAGGAGAAGAAATGTAGATCCTTCTCTCAGCCTTAGAGCACAACCTCTGTGAGGTGTTCAACTAAAGGAGTTGCCAAACTCTGAGAGAGAGAGAGACCTCTTAATCAGAGAATTCCAGACTGGTTTGGGTTGGAAAGGACCTTAAATCCCATCTCGTTCCACCCCCTGCCATGGGCAGGGACACCTTCCACTGTCCCAGGTTGCTCCAAGCCCTGTCCAACCTGGCCTTGGACACTGACAGGGATGTGGAGTCCACACTGCTCATGATGTTTTAATGTTTTTGAGACAAACAACCACTGTGGAATGTCTTACCTCACATTACAGGACATGACAAGGGCGTTTCTGGAATACATTTTGCGATCTGGAATTGCAGATGGCCAAGGAAAAGGTTTTGGGAAGAGATAGTCACAAAATCATTTTGCATTCCTAAATCAATGCGTGTGCAGGTTTTAAATTACATTTTTAAAAAGTGATCTTTACTCCAATAATAAAGTGGATTATTTATGAATAACTGAGCATCCAAAACCAGAGCTATCTTAGGTGTTGAGTCTTCAAGCCGCAGTAACGCCAACATTTTTTGAAAACAATGTCATGTTAAGTCCAGCTAAAAAGCAATGAATTCTAGAACTGAACTCACATGAAAGAGTTTGGTTTTGAGACAATACAGATTTTATTCCACATCAAGTAACCTGGTCTAGTGGAGGGTGTCCCTGCCCTTGGCAGGAGGTGGAACGAGATGGTTTTTATGGTGCCTTCCAACCCAAACCACTTTAGGATTTACGGGAGCATTTCCAGCCTTTTTTACAGTGCTATTTAGGTCTGAACACTGAACTTTAGTGACAGAGCCGGACTTGAAATCCCTAGTGCTCATCCACCTCCAGTCATCCAAGTTTTATACATAAATAAAATTTCTGGTATATTTTCTACATAAAATCAGCATCACTCCAAAGGCACAAGCCAGGTCAGCCCCTCTCCACCAAGGGATTTGTCACAGTCCAGCCTGGCTATTGTGCTTCCCTGCCCTTATTTTCCACCATTTCTTAGAAAACACGGGCAGAGTGCAGGCATGTGTGTCAGGGGAGGGGAACAGGACGAAGGAACGGAGGAAGCCCATCTCCAAGAAATCGCTGATTAAAATTGCTCCCAAGTTCCCGTTTCCTCCACAAACAAAACAGCCTGTGAAAGTCCAAGCAGGGGTGGATAAAATATCAGCCACGTGCCTGACTTACAGCGCTGGGACTGAGGTTTGGGCACCATTTCAAGACCTTCCCCTAGGAGTCTATCCAAACCCTCATTGCTTCTGATGTGGAATAATTTGGAAGTGTTTTTAGGCTGCCGGCTGGGATAACACAAGGGCTATTGTAAACACACACGCAGCTGATCAGCACCAAACCCACACAAATATGGGCTGTACACACATAAATAACTGGAGGGAAAAAATACAAGATTAATCAAAAGGCTGAATTAAAGGAAAAGAGGAAATCACTGAGCAGGTCTTGAGCAAAACCAAATATTGTTTATGGAAAGAGTTCTGTTTCACCTAATTTTAATAAATGAAACAAATTTAAAAGCAGGCCACTAGATTTAAAGAGCTCCAGCCAGAGCCAGCTGTCATCCAAGTGTGGGCAGTGAAGCCAGACCATAATTTCTGTGGATGTTGTTTCAAAAACACTGCTGCCAGCCAAGAAAATTGGGAAATTTAAGAGAGCATAACCAGGGCAGGGTGAATAACCTGCTGTAGATCCACAACCCAGCCTGGAGCTCCAACCCTGATGCTTCCTCATCTCTGCTTTGGGGAGAAAAGGAGAGGATTGCTTGTTTGGAGTCATGGTGCCTCTGGGATAATTTGGGGTTTGTCCACTATGGTGGTCAGGAAGAAATTCCTCTCACCTGTCAGACTTTTCCCAGCTGGCTTCAGTATGGAGTGGTGTTTTGGATCTACCCAGTTCTGGGCAGGCTAATGGGAACCTGAAAATGGGTGTCTTCAAGGGAAGCCACAGCCAAATGTTGGCATTATGGGATGGAGGGGCCCTTTCCCAGGATTTTCAGGGAGCTCTGGTCTGTCTCATGGATTTACATCCTTTATTATATTCTTCCAAAATTCTTGGCAAGTGGATGAAACAACTCATGCCAGCAGGTGAGCAAAGAATGAACAAACTCACCTTCCTTCTGGAATGCTGAGTGTTTTGCCATCTCATTCCAGAGATGAGATGGGACAGAGGATACACACCTCACACCAGGGCTGCTATCCACCGTGGAAACTGCTTTTCCTGCAAGGAACAGAGTTTCTCCTTATCTGACCCCAAAAGCACTTGAGATCTCCAGGTCTTTCTGTCTATCCTGCCAAGCCCAGGCTGGGATTTAAAGCAAACAGCAGCAAACCAGCCTGTCAGGGTTATGGATGGGGAATTTTTACATCTTGGCATGGATGGATCTTGAGCAGAACCCTTCCGTGTGTTGGTGGGGAGAGTGAACCTCATTCCCAAAACGAGACAGCAGAAAGGTTTCTCTGCAGCAATAAATCCATCTGGATAATAACAGAGTGGTACATGACTGCTTTGTGACTGCACCATCTGCAAACAATATTTCCTTGAGTAGGAAGTGGCTGGAAAGTGAAGTAACATTCCACGTGAAGAGGCTTAAGTCCTTTGCTCTTCCACCACTGGCGCTACTTTGACCAGGCTCATACTTGAAGCAATGCTTACAATAAATAAAAGGATTTGTCCAGGCCTTACGTGGGCCTTTGGTATCCCCTGTAATCACAGAGCTCATGGGTTGGCTCCCACCTAAAGGCCAGAAGGACTGATTAGAGCCCCTGGATGTGATCCCTGCTCCAGGCCAGGCTGATTTTCAGGAAATAGCAGCACGTTGACACCGTCTCCTCAGAACAGACTGAGCCAAAGCCTGTTGAAGTCTAATCACAGATTTCCCCTACTGCAGCAGCCTCTGGGCAAAGCAATGTCATCAACTCCTCCTGGCCCATTCACAGGGCATTTCCCAAAGGAGAAGACTGGTGCCAAGATAACTCCAGTCAAAATCCATCGCCAGCTATTGTGCAAAGGAAAACAAAGCTCCTGATGTTCAGCACGTCTGAGGCAAAGTGGAGAAAAGTGTGTAAAACAACTAGACCACCTAATAAAGCATGGAGAGCATGAACTTTATGTGAATTTATAATTTACAAGGCTTAATTTAATCAAGATAGCAACCAAAGTGTGACCTTCCACAGGAAAGTCCTCATGTTTTTGTCCTTGACCTTCTCCTGAAAGGCTTTGCCTAAGCCCTGGAGACAGAAGAGAGTCTGGATCACCCTTTGCTCGGTGACCTGTACTGATAACCTCATCAGACAATGTCAAGCTCTACTTTTATCCAGAATAAATTTATAGATTTTGCATGAAACAATCAGGATCTTGCCTTTAGTTCCCCCAGATTCCTGTTACACAGGAAACACTCTAACCTGGAATGGGAACAGGTTTGGATTTAAGCCTCCTCTAAACCTAAGATCCAGTCCTGAATCAAGTTGGAGCAAGGTGTCCAGAGAAGCTCTGGCTGCCCCTGGATCCCTGGAAGTGTCCAAGCCAGGTTGGACAGGGCTTGGAGCAACCTGGGATAGTGGAAGGTGTCCCTGCCCATGGTAAGGGGTGGCACTGGATGAACTTTAAGGTCTCTTCCTATCCAAGACTGACAAGGAACACACAGGCTGAAGCTGGGATCATTTCAGGAAGTAATGATCTCCCCAGGGCCTATAAATAGAAACATTAAGGAGACTCTCTTCAGACTCCAGGGACTTTTTTTCCTCATGTGAGAAACATTAGGAATACATGGGCTGCAAAGTCGTTATCATCACCCACAGGAAGATAAGGAACACTGATTCAGCTCAAGGCTCGGGACAAGCCAATAATATTGGACTATTGGACAAGCATCCTTCACCAAGCCAAGGTTTGAGGCAGTGGGAGCAGGGAATGAGGGTTCATGCACATCCTTTGGAGGGGTGAGGAGCAGAAGAGCCTAAGAATATTCTCAAAGCTGGAATCAACTGAGACACACATTTTCCTGGCATGCCCTGTAATTGGATGACACCCAAAGGGCTAAGAAAAGTAAGGTCCTGCCAAGATGGCATCACTGGGAAGTTTAGATTGGAGATTAGGAAAAATATCTTGAAAGGCTTGTCCAGCCCTGGCACAGCTACCCAGGGCAGTGGTGGAGCTGCCAGCCCTGAAGGGATTTAAAATCCACGTGGATGTGGCATTTGGGGAAACGGGTTGGTAGTGGCCTTGGCAGTGCTGGGAGAATGGTTGAACTCAGTGATCTCAGAGGGTTTTTCCAGCATTAATAATTCTCTGATTCCATGAAATTCCAGCAAAAGAGCAACCACCTCACTCACAGCCAGGAGTCAGCACAGAGGTGGACCTTAGAGAAGCTTTTAGGACAACATAAAAAACATATTTCTAATTTCCTTCAGAGCTCTTTTGTCGTGGCAGAGAACAGCAGAGTTCAGGACAGTGGGATTCCTGCTTTTCCCAACAGCCATCCAGCTGAAAAATCACAGACTGGAGACAGGAATGGATATGGTTCCAGTCCCATATTCCTTTGCATGGTCCCAGCTCCATTTTTCCCCACTTCCATTTGTGCTGCTGAGGACACTAAAAACACTGACCCTGTTTCCATGAAGCCAAGCTCTGGCTGTGGTCAATCCCAGCTGGAACAAGCAATCCCATAATACCACATGTGTGTCCAAGGAAAAGAATAGCAGAGCTCCTGGCTCTTCCACAAATTTCTAATGGGACCTTGCAAATGTCACTTAGAGAGGAATGTGGCAAAGGCAGGTTAGGTATGTGCCAAAAGGGGTTTGAAAAGGGTTGGGTTTTTTTGGGGTTTTTTTTTGTTTTTTTGGGTTTTTTTTGTTGTGGTGTTTTGGTTTTTCTAAGGACATTTTTTTTGCAAAAATTAACATTCTTTCAACACACTTCCCTCTGGAAAATTCAACCTGCAAAAAATCATTGCGTATCAACATTGGGAAAAGCCTGGTCAGGTCTAATTAACGTTGTAATCCCAAGACAAAGGGGCTTGGCTCCATGGACCTCACATGTGCTTTCACATCGGACACTGCTCCCTCTGAAACACTCAGAAATTCCCTCTGCCATTTTCCAGCATCTTCCATGATATTTTGGATCAAGAGACTCCAGGCCAGCTGTGGATTACAAGTCCTGACCCCACTGCCAGGTCTTTGCACAACGTGAAAGGGAGGAAGCTATACCAGTAGGAATTTAGTGAAAAACCCTTTGCTTGGGGAGAAAAATGGGATAAAAGGGAAACAGGATAAAGCACATGGCTTGTTGCAGGGTGGAAAGCACAAATGTTCAAGCTGCCATAGTGTATTTTTCACTGCAAAGTGAAACACATATCCCAGGAAGGAAAGAAGGAATTGTTCCCTGTGAGGGTGGGCAGGCCCTGGCACAGGGTGCCCAGAGAAGCTGTGGCTGCCCCTGGATCCCTGGCAGTGTCCAAGGCCAGGCTGGACAGGGCTTGGAGCAACCTGGGATAGTGGGAGGTGTCCCTGCCCATGGCAGGGGGTGGCACTGGGTGAGATTTAAGGTCGCTCCTGATGCTAAACCCCCCAGTTTGAGCCCAGGCTGCTCAGAAACACCTAGCTGGAGGCCCTTGGGTGCTCAGCCAGCTTTCCCCCACACTGTGATGACAGCACGAGCTGTTCCCAGCACTGGCAGCCCTCCAGGATCATTAGCAGTTAATAACACCAGCATTTCTGGGCTCAATATCACAGTATCTGAGAGCCTTTCAAGAGCTCAGAAGTATTTAAGAGTTTAGTTTGCTTTGGCTCAGGAGAGTCTGAGCTGGAAATCTGTGTGGCTTTATCCTGGTCATTCCTTGCATGGAGAGAGGGATGGTGTGGGCAATGAAGAGGCAGAACTTTAAGCCACTTGAATGGCTCCAAGATCAAGGAGGTTGAGTAGAGGTGGGAGGTGAGCAGGGAGGCCTGGACAGGTTCCAGTTCTGGACTTTGGACCCTCATTTGGTGAGGCTGTCTCCAGGGAGGATCTGTACTGAGCCACTGCATCTTGCAGGGAGTTCACTGAAGCCTCTACTTCCATGGAATCATAGAACTGTTACGGTTGGATTGTTAAGGTTGGAAAAACCCTCAGAGATCATCGAGTTCAACCATTCCCCCAGCACTGCCAAGGCCACCATTAACTCACATCCCCAGGTGCTACATCCACATGGATTTTAAATCCCTCCAGGGCTGGAGCTCCATCCCTGCCCCGTGCCAGGGCTGGACAACACTTTCCATGCAGAAATTCCTCCTGACGTACAACCTGACCCTCCCCTGGCCCAGCCTGAGGCTGTTCCCTCTCCTCCCTGTTCCCTGGGAGCAAAGCCTGATGCCCCCCTGGCTGTCCCCTCTTGTCAGGAGCTGTGCAGAGCCAGAAGGTTCCCCCTGAGCCTCCTTTTCTGAGCTGGGAAAGGCTGAGCTCCTTTCCCAGCTCCCTCAGCTGCTCCTGCTGCTCCAGCCCCTTCCCCAGCTCTGTTCCCTTCCCTGGACACACTCCAGCCCCTCAGTGTCCCCCTGGCCATGCCCAGAACTGGACACAGCCCTTGAGGAGACTCAGCAGGGCCAGCACAGGGGACAGGCACTGCCCTGGGGCTGTTGGCCTCTTGCCCACCAGGGGACACCACTTGGGTGGTGGCTTCACCCGAAACACAGCTCAGTGGTTACCTGTCACCTGTCTCAGCTCCGAAGAGATGTCATCAGCTGCACCTGGATGGAATAGGAGGATCCTCTGTGCTACAGCAAAACCTCATCCCCTTCCCCTTTCAGGGAGAACCAGAGCTGAGCACCAGCAGCACTCATAACACTCATCTCCATCCCAGTTATTGTCCCAGAGCTCCTGCACATCTGGAAAAGCACAGAACACCCCACAAAACAGCTGACCTGAGTCAGATGCCTTCGACCTGAGTCACAGAGCAGAGGAAAAGGCAAAGGGTATTATTCCAAGGAATTGTGCAATGAGGAAAACAAACCCAAACCAAAAAAATCACACTCACCAGGGAAGCTGCCTGTCTCGAGGAACTCCACAAGGCAGAAACACCCACGACAGCTCAGCTGTCTCTCAATATCCCTGCAACTGCAGAGCCAAGACATCCAAGCACACTTGGACCTCCTGGAAGAAATTCCAGGGCTCAGTGATGAATTTAAGCCATGTCTTAATACACTTTCACCTCCACACCTCCCAAGCAGCTCAGTGTCCTCCTGTTAGCTTCCCAGTGGCATATGTGAGCCTTGGAGGCTTGGGAATGGAATCCCAGTGCAGCCCTTCCAAAGGTGGCCATCAGCCCACATCAAGGGGAAGAAGTCCAGCTGCCATCACTTGGACAGTGTTTCTCCCAAGTGTCCCCCAAATCCTTCAACAGGATCAATTGAAAGCTTTTTAATTTGTTTTTTTTCATTTTTATTTCTAAGTTAGCCCAGGCAACCAATGGACATTCCAGCTGTCCATTTGGACGTCCTTGAATCTCCATTTCTTTGGCACAGCCATGTGGTCCTCAAGCAGGTATCCTGCAGGTATCCTATTGCTCTGCTCTGCTGCCCAGCCTCCTTTGAATCCCCAATATGAACAGGACTTGTCAGACACTCTCTGCTTTTGTTGAATATTGCCCTCAGCCCAAGGGGACTCTTTCCTTCCCTTTGAATCTGGCAGCACAAGTCCTGCTGCCTGTAGATTTATATGGAGGTCCATCAAGTTCTCCTTCCAGTTAACAGGACTGGAAAATTAATTTCGAATGAAGGTTTGGGAGAAAACCATTCTCAGACAGTCCTTTTCAGGGAAGAGTTTTTAAACTGCTTCCAAGTTGCTAATAAAAAAAAAAAATTAAAAAAAAGCAAATAATGATGTGCTAACAGCACTTCCAATACTTGGTGTCTTCCCAAAGCCACAGCTCATGAGGGTTAACACGCAAACCCAAGGAGCTGTGTGAGCTCCTGAGCCTCCTGTTTGCAAAAAAAAGAACATTTCAGCAGTCCCTGAAACAGGTCAAGCAAACATTTTCCAAGAATCACACAGGTATTGCTGAGCTCACCTTGGAATGACAGGAATCTGCTGGAAGAGGTCTCTCCTGTCTATTCCAGGACTATTTCCTCCAATTCTTTTTAAGTCAGTGCTTCCAAGAGTTAAAACCCCACTGGTTTTAGCCAAGATCTCATTTTATTTAAGGCATAAAGGGAACAATATTTATCATCCAAAGGAGCCAATTCTGTTTCATCCCTGCTCCTATTTTTGTCCTCTGCCTCCAGACAGGAGGGTCCCTTCCCTGTGCTAATTAATAGAGGGATGAAGGCACACCTTGGGGTTGAGAGCTTTATAGAAAATGTAATTACAGATCGTGACTTCCTAATTACCAGGCGAGACTCTCACATTATCTGCCACAGGATCCCCCCAGGCTTTCCCTGGCTGGAAAGAAGGAGGAGATAACTTTAAAGGCTGGAATGGAAGCTGATCTGACAAAGTGTAAGACACAGGAAAGGCCACCAAAAAACTCCATAGTGATGGCAGCAGTGGGAACATCAATGGGTCAGAAGGAGAGAGAAACACTAACAGGACACACACATTATAATGGACAGGCCAGAATGAAGGGAATGGAGGCTAAGACCATAAGGAGATAATGAACATGCAGCATTGTCAACAGGAGTTCAGCTGAGCAGCTCTAAGTCTATTAACAGGCTGAGACTAATTGGAAAGAGATGAAAGAGCAGGGCAGAGGGAAAGCTCTCCTTAGAAAAGCTGAAAATGTCCATGAGCAAACTGTGCTGCATGTTCTCAGGTCAGCCCTTGGGCCTGGGAGCACAGAGTGCCTTAAGATGATCAAGACCACTTGTGTACTTCCATCTCCGACCTGCAAGCACTTACATACTCACTCTGGTATGTGCTGAGCTGGTGCCTCACGCTCCCCATTCCATAAATCCTCTTCCCTTCCAGGCTCAAGTGATGCAAAACGCTCTCTGAGCAGACAACAAACTCGCTGAAGTCAGAGGGGAACTGCAGCTGGAGAGCTACAGCCCAAAGTCAGTCTGCAGGATACAAAGGACTCCTCGTTTATAAACCCCAAATTTAATAACTAGAAGCTCTCCACAGAACATCCCACAGGCACTTGGGGATGCATGACTGAATTCCATGGGATTTCCCAGCACCCTGGGAGCTCACGCTGCCTGGTCCTAGTTCTGCTCCATGCCCAGGGTGCTCAGAGCAGTCAGGAGCACAGCTCCCAGTTTAACCATTCATTAAGAATGCATTGCTCCACTCTAGGAGTTGTATTTCTTGATGTATTCAAAGCTTTGCCAGCCAACTCCATAAATCAACTTGTTGGAAAAATAGTCTAAAAAAAGGAAAAAAAGCAATTAAATGTTGTGTCAGTAACACAACCATGCAAACAGGAATTCCTCACCTCATGTACTCCCAAGGCATTTTAAAACCCCTCATTACAGAGGTGCTGCTCTGAAAATCGTCTCTAAAAATACCCAATCAGATAAAAAAAATTCCTGAGCGACTGTCACGGGGAAACAAAGCGAGAAAAGAGGAGGAAATGGCGAGCTGTGGGCCACTGTTGGTGGGCACTTGAATGGGAGCCCCGTGCTTGACACCAGCGTGACTCTGAACAAAACCAGAGCCAAGAGCTATTTGTCAAGGGGCACCACTGCACACAAGTGGTGAGAACCTGGCCCTGCTGTAAAAACGTGTCAGGGACTTTTCTGCGAGGCCGCGCCGAGCCCCTGATGGATCGCTGTGCCGGGAGGGCCGCATTGTGAGCCGCAAGAATGAGACATCTGCTGCCTTCTCCCGCTGAAAAGAGAGCTTGGCTCGGCCGAGGCCACGTGAGCAGCTCCTGGTACAAAGCGAGGACACAGAGGTCTCATCGCCACCAATGCGCAGAGCCGCTGCAGCCTCCCGTCAGCCAGCCCTGAGGGCTCAGCTCTGGGATTTGGGATCTGGGATGTGCAGCTGGCATCCAGCACGGCCTCTGCTCCTCTCTGGCTATTCCAACACTCTGGTACCCCTCTGCACGCCCTGCTCTGAGGGCTCCGTGCTCAGGACACCTTGGCCAAGCTCACACACATGCACAACCTCTTTTCCTGAAATCCAACGTGTGGGCACTGGAATGCTGCACACAGCATCACGGGATGGTTTGGATTGGAAGGCATTTAAAGCTCATCTTGTTCCACACCATGGCCATGAGCAGAGACAACTTCTACTAGATCAGGTGTCTCCAAGCCCCGTCCAAGATGGTCTTGGATACTTCCTGGGATGGGGCAGCCACAGCTTCTCTGGGCAACCTGTGCCTCATCTTCCCCAATAGCCCATCCAACCCTGCCCTCTGTCAATTTGAATCCGCTGCCCCTTGCCCTGTCCATCCACTTCCCCATCATCTCCCCAGCCAGAGGGGGAAGGATATGCAGCAGGACATGAGGATTTTATGGACCTGCCAGTGCAAACAGGCTCCCCATCCACAGATAAACCAGCAGCTCCTGGGAAGCCATCCCCTTTCCTTCCCAGGCACAGGCAGGACCCAAGGCTCACAGGCACAGCCTCAGGGAAGCAGGCTAATTCATAATATATAAATTATAAAGACTGATTTATGAAAAAAGCAGAAAGTTTTTATAGAGAGTTTTGGTTCTGAGCACATTTTACCCCCAAGAAAATGGAAAATAACGGGATTTAACACACCAGACAACCCTTCAGCAGCCCTCTCCTGACACCCTACACCCCACAAGTGATGAGGAGAACTGAGAGCTGCCTGGGAATAGACTCAAGACATAAAGAAAATACGGGAAATAGAAGCATAGAAAAGAACAGCAAAGCGGAAGAAGCCAAAAGAAGGGCATCTGTGTGCTTCAAATATCTCAAAACAGAGGCCCCACTTTGCGAACGCCGCTTCACCGGGGGAGGGAGGGGGAAGGCCGGTTTCCATTTCATTTTCACTTTGAAAACACCATTTTTCCGCACATCCACTGAAGTGCAAATTTCCTCGGAAGCCATCTGAAGAGCGAGCGTGCCTCAAAGCTCAAGTTTTCTAAACCACATCTGTTCAGATTTACAAAGCTCTGGCTGAGGGAGCCGCCGGGAGCCGTGAGCAGCATTTCCCAGCGAGGCACCCGGAATGTCCCCAGCACCCCCCCGGGCACTGTAGGGTGGAGAGGGTGACACAGATGGCTTCCTCCAGCTCCAGCCTCTGGCAGGGACCACACCAGCACTGGGAAGAGAGATAAGGAGCAGCTGCTGGGTGTGCTGGGGTGATAAACGGGGTGGCCTTGCAGCACCCAGCACCAACACCTCTCCAGCTCCTGGGGCACAGGGAGAGCTGCCCATCCTGCCATTCTGGGAGGAGCTGAGCAGAGCAGCCACAGGCAGGATGTGGGGATAATATTAAGTGAGGAGGGATATCACCCACTGCTGTCTTTCCAGCTCCACCACACTACCCACAGACCCCAGCTCGGTGCCCGGGGCAGGCAGATGGTTTGTACAAACAGCTCCTGAGGGAGAGGTCTGGAAAACTCTCCAAATTCCCCGCTGACACAGCAGCAGCCTCCCCCTTCCCAGCTGGCAGCTGGCACCGACAGCACTGCCTGCCCCTAGACCCTTTGCCTGCGGCTGGACGGGCTGGGAGGGAAGGGACACAGCCCCAGGCACAGGGACAATCCCCAGGCTGGCAGCTGCAGCTGCCAGGGATCTAGGGATGCCCAGGAGAAGCAGGTGTCCCTTCCCAAGGGCTGGGTGGGAATGCTGGCACCCAGGGCTGACAGGGCCTTTGCAGAGGGGTGACCCCTGGCTGGGTGCCCAGGGACAGCATTTGATGGGACAAAGGAGCTGTGCAGCCCCGGTGGCACTGGCTGGGGGGGCTCAGCTCTGGGGCACCCCAGGAGACTCCTCCACCCACTGGGAGCCAAAAGGAGTGACACAAAGGAGGGACATCACTCCAAATCTGCTCCTACAGAACGAGGCGTGCCAGGCACCGAGCTGTTCCCTGCCACTGCACAGCCCTTCCTTCCACCTGTCCCACTCTGTCTGCAACAGACATGCAGGTTGTCCCAATTTCCCCAACCTCCCCACATCCTACCTTCCCCAGAATTCCCATCACCAGCTGTGGAGACCTCCATCCCAGGGCCATCCCGACTTATAAAACCATGCATTTCGGGTGAGACAGCTCAGTGGCAGAGGAGCTGCTCCTTTCCTGGAAATGTTAAGGTCTGTGGGTTTTGCAGTGCAAAGGAGTCCTTTGGCATTCAGTTGAATATGTTTAATTCAGCCTGTGGAGCAAACAGACCATGGTTAATGCATCCAGAATGGCTGACGACTCTCTACTGGACAGACGTGAAGAGGGCAGTAATTCATCCCAGTCCACTCTGCTGTGCACATTCCCACTGTTCCAAGGAAGAGGTCACGCCCTCTTTTTCCTTCTCACCACCACCCTGTGCCTCTGGTCTCCCCCTCTGCTCTTTGCCAGGTGCCAGGAATGGCCCACCAAGCCCTTTTACTTTATTTTTCCTTTTCTCCCCCCAAACCTCCCTGCAGCTGCTGCACTGCAAACTCACTGTGCTGGGCTGAGCAAGCCCCAACTCCCCTACTTCGTGCCCTTGAAACCAGATGGCAGGCCTAGGTTTTCCCTGACAAGCAAAGGAATCAGAACTGACACGATTGGAAAAAACAACCTCAATTCCTCTTGGCAGGATATTAATTTAGAAATCTCTGGTGTCGTCGCCCCGATTCACAATGAATTTGAATCTGAGCTTTCCTAGTGCCAGATGACGCAGAGGTTTGACAGAGAAGGTAATTGGAGGAAATAGCTTTGTAATCCAGCTATTGTGCTGGCAAGATCCAGCTCTCCTCAAGAACAAGGTTCGCTTCCTGGCATGGCTGATTCAGCAGCATTCATTTGTCCCCAGTGCCTCTTGGCTTTCCCCTGCCGAGCAGGGATAGCAGGGACCCTTCAAAGCAGTGCCAGAGGTGTGCTGGGCATCCAGGCTTTCTCCAGCCTGGGCAGCGGCAGGAATGGGGTGGTGAAACCTGCAGGGTCAAGCATTCCAAGCGTCCAAGTGTCAGGGAGAAGAACAGGACTCAGCAAGCCTCATGTTCCACACACCCCTGGGTGCAACACACATCAAACCAGCTGTGGTGGCTGCTTGTGCCATGCCAGATGCAGGAACAAGGATGGGGATGTTCTTGTGGGAGCAATCTCACCTGGAGAGCCCCACAGCCTCCTCCTACTCCACATCAGTTGCTGGGTGGGTGGCAAAACCTGACTTGGAGCAGGGTTTGGAGCAAAGATTGGAATCACAGCCTTAGCAACATCCCAAGTGGCACATCCTCAGGAAAAAGTGTACCCTTCATGGGTTTACCTGCCAGACAGATGCTGATCACTGGATCATAGAATCACAGAATGGTTTGTGTTGGAAGGGACCTGAAGGACCTCATTCCAGCCCCCTGCCATGGGCAGGAGCAGCTTCCACTGCACCACGTTGCTCCAAGCCCCATCCATTCTCCTCCTTCTTCCGAAAAAGGCGCTGAGACAAAAGGTGCATTAGGCAGGGGGAAAGCAGCATCAAAGGGTAAAAGAATCTGCCCTGGTCCCACCAGGAAAAAGGGAGAATGAACAGGGAAAACAGCTCCAAAATGCAGTGTGAGCTGAGCAGCTCACGTGATTCTATGAACACAGGTCCGGGATCATCACATGCAACATCTTCCCACTGCTCTACCAATCACCATTAATAACAATAACCATTTAATTGGCCGGTGTGTTCATGCCATTCCACTAATTACCCCGTGTTCCCAGCTGCCCCTATGTGGACTGGAAGTCATGGTGCTCAAGGATCCACCCCAGGCTGCACCTCTGAGATTCAGACCATGTGGCAGCTGGGGCAGTGTGAAACCCTATCCCTGCTGGCTCCATCAACCCCACTGCTGCCCTGACACCCCCTTTGGGAACCCTGGTGAAACGAGCTGCTGCCCTTCAGAAGGCTCCTCTATATTAAAATAAACATCTTGGAGGTGGAGCATGACAGCATTAATGTTCCCCTGTATCTGAATATTTCTTTTAGCTCCATGGCTTGATTCCCTGAGTGCACACGAAGCTGATTTTGTGGAGGAGAAGGAAGGGAAAAGCTCAGATTTTTGTTCTAATCTGCTAGCAAAAAAATATTGGGATAGTAAACAGGCAGCAATCACCCAGGAATGCCTGGAGAGCTCCTACCTACCGGCATGCAGAGCTCTCATCTGGAATTCATTTCTTCCCGTTCACTATTGATGCTGCTCAGCTACAGAAGTGGTTGGGAAGGACCATATTCAGAAGAGACCTGAAGTTCCTGAACAGGCCAGTGTCAGCTCTGGGAATAATGAGTCTTCGGGGTCTCTCAAACTCCTGGAGGAAAGACTGCACAGAAAATTAGCATAAATTAGGAAAAAATTATTCTCTGTGAGGGTGGGGAGGCTGTAGCACAGGGTGCCCAGAGAAGCTGTGGCTGCCCCTGGATCCCTGCAAGTGTCCAAAGCCAGGTTGGACAGGGCTTGGAGCAACCTGGGATAGTGGGAGGTGTCCCTGCTCATGGCAGGGGGTGGAACTGGATGGTCTCTAAGGTCCTTTCCACCCAAACCATCCTGTGATTCCATATTTCATTCCTATGATTCCATATTTGCCCGATGGGTTTTATTCTGCTAATTCTGCTGCTAATTCCCTGGGGAAGCTTTCCTACTGCTGAGGATGGCCTGCATCTCATTAAATTACATCCAATAACTTCAACTGCTGGAGCAAAGTCACTTTAGGTATAACCATGTTGAGCTCTGAAGAAATCCCACAGCCTGGTGAAAAATGTAGAATTAATTGGTGTATTCCCCTTTAGTGCTGTCTTATATACCTTGCAATGACCCATACATAGGTTTACACAGTCTTGCACTTTTCTTATCCTGACTGTGGGTCCTACAGGGTCAGAAAAGCACAAGATGTGCTGCCCAACCTCTGTTTTGGGGGGAAAATCCAGGAGGAAAGCAGATGCCTCCCAGGAGCACCTCCATCACAGCTTTCCACAGGCAGGCTCACGCTCAGCCTTCCTCTGGGAAGGGACCACACAAGCTCAGGTTGGAGGGGAAAAAAAGCACATGAAGATCATGGAAGTCTCAGGGCAAGTAAATTACTGTTAATTGTGAGATATTTGATTGCAAGAAGCACCAGATGGTCAGCCATCTGGTTTTTATTATAAAATTAAACAAGATTAACCCAAACAGGATTTCCTCAGCATTCTTCTCTGACTGGCTCACAAATACATCTTTAACACCTATACTACAGATACAGCACAATCAGAAGCCCTTCCTGCCTTTCCCTAATCTGCTTGGGCTAAATACTCTGCTGAGCTGTGCCCTTGCACCTAAAGATTTCCAAGCAGGATGGAGAGGAGAGGAGAGGAGAGGAGAGGAGAG